>CH002032.1:243698-263967 GCA_000149265.1 Ciona savignyi | reverse complement strand
CATTTCCTTTTCTCAATTTTGTAAAGTTAACTGAATTTTTCAAAATTGTTAAACATATTTTCCATTTTTTAATATTACCCTAAATTGCTTTGTTTCAATTGTTCATTAAATATTACAATAGCTCCATGGTATATTAAATATACTAAATTTCTCTTATTTAATAAACACATTAAAAGTGCTCTTGTTTTTATTAAACACACTAAAATTGCTCCTTTGTGCATAAACCACACTAAATATTGCCCAAAGGTTATTAAATACACTATAATAGCTTCGTTTTTGATTAAACACTTATGACATTTTTATTGTATTATAAATAAAGATTTCCATTTTGTTTGAAGTCACTAAAAATATGCTAAAAGCAATGTGGGTAAAAGTCCCTTGTGCCATACCAGCATAAGCTGGTAATAGATACAGGATGGACGAATAAAAATAATTGGAAATTGTAAGGATACTCCCACTTCCCTTTTTTTAACAGCTGCACGAAAGAAGCTATTATTTCCTGATTAGATAAAAACATGTGTGATTCCAATTTAGTAAAAAACTGTATGTGTAATGTGGATTCTAAAAAATGGTTTAAGTATTTTTTTGGTTTGTTTTACTAAAAATTGAAGTGCTTACAACCACTCATGTATGCATTTTTTTGAATACAAAAACATTTTACATCTGCTATCACATATAGTTTGAAGCAAGTTGGTTAATTGGGTTAATCAGCTACTGTGTCTGATAATTTGATTTTACTTCCAGGCTTCCCAGCCAGTTAAAGGCATCATTTATGAGGAAGAATGGAACAAAAGAAAAACTAGATGTCGAGTTTGTGGTCCTTGTCTCCGGCCAAATTGTGGCCAGTGTTATAACTGCAGGTATCCACAGCCTTTTCAGTCATTGATAGTTTAAATTTGTTAATATGAAAACGAAATTTGTTGTAAAATTTTGTTTAAACAGCAGTGAACACATTAGACAAATATGCTAATGAAAAGTCATTAAATAATTCATTTTCGTCAGAGAGTTTATTTACTGTTTTACATTGTGCATGGCGACACATGATGGACATTAATTATGGGTTTTATTGATGTAAATTGCAACCATTGCTTCCACATTGTACTCCACACTCGACAGTGGGATAAAATCCATTTTAATATGTCATATACTTATAGATTTTAACTATTATAAAACACAATATGAAATGCTTGTTTTACTAAAATAATACAATTGCATACTTAGAAAAATAAGAAATTAATACATATGGACACAAACAAGACATTTAATTAACATTCTTATCATACAGAGACATGCAGCAGTTTGGAGGGTTGGGTAGGAAGAAACAGAGTTGTTTAAATCGTCGATGTGTACGGCTTAAAGTACGAGTGTGCACCAAGCGAAAAGTGAATGCGAGCCAACCGAGATTCCAACCCAACAAAGACATTGAAATTCTGCACGATCCAAGCTTATGTCCTCCTAGGGCACCGACTCCTGAGAATATAAGGGCACTGCACAGCGGCCCACTTCCCACTATATCCACCGAAAATGTCAACATGCAGCAAAACTTTCTCGTCCGACCGCATGACCCATTAAACCCTCTTCCAATGCCGTTACTACATCACACCGCCTTGCCAGGAGCACAGCTGATCCAAAGGAGTTCCTCTGTTCTGCCTACGGATATGAACAGTGTATGGGACGATCCGTTTATGAGGCACTTCGTAAAATCCCCAGAGAGTATAGTTGCGTCGCACCCTACCCTGGCGCTCATGATAAATTCCACGCCTTCCTGCACTGCAATAACACGACGCACCTCTTTAAACCATACTTTAAATGCACTGAGCGATAAACCTGTAAACGACATGAATCATGTTTGGGAAGATCCCTCAATGCGGCAATTCCTAAAACCCACTGACACCAATTCGCCATCTTTACAAGTGAACCCCACACACAACAATGCAAATAATACCTCGCTATCTTTGTGCCATCAACAAGAACCAGTGGAATCATCCGTCCCTGAAACAAATCCAGTTGAGTCCAGACTCTCACCAGTTGCCATTAAACATCAAGTATCACCAATATTTAAGCGCAAAAATCCTTCTCCGCATTTAAGAAAAAGCCCACAAGGGTTGGTTTCTGCTCTCCATGCCCCATACCTGATGCCTTCAGAGCCACAACAACATGCATCTAAGGTGAGGTCAGCAACCATTTATTAATAAAAAGCGTCAATTTTAAGGGTATTAAATATCTGAACAAAAAAACACAACAGCCAGTGCTGGAATAAGGGGCCGCGACCCCATAGCTAACAACATCTGCATCATTCAAATAAAATACCCTCAAATATTTTTTATTTGTTAAAATCAGAAAGGCATTTTCTTGACATTTCAAACACATCATTTTAATTTAATTTTTTTAATTGTTATTTTTCCAAAATTGTCTATGTAGCACTGTGACTACATTTTTCCAGCACTGTCTACTGATGTAATAAAATATGGGGATTATGTGGTGCCTTATTCTTCATTAAGCTGTTTGTGTTTCTTGTTACAATATTTAATAACCTTAATTTGTTTTAAAGTATTTTATCATTAGTGGACAATTTGTTCAAAATAAACTTGCACCACGGACAACTAGCTATTATTAACTTTTGACAGCAAATTTTCACAAAGTTTTTATCACATGAACTGGCCATTCGCTTAGTAAGAATTTATTGATCAATTCGACGTTTTGACACATAAATTCGAGGGAAGAAAGAAATGCTTATTTTCTTGTGTTCGGTCCAAGGCCACTATTAGAATTTTGGGCACAAAAACTCAGCTACTAGGCAAATGTGGAACAAAAATTGTTAATAAAATACACTCAATAATAACCTTGCTGTGAACAGTATTATTATACACACCAAAAACTGAAGATAAATATGTGCTCTAAATTATGTCAAATATTAGACTTATTATGAGTAGCGCGATACCCCACTTTTTCTGTGAGGTCACATTTAATTCAGATGTTATAGTGAAGTCAGTTTGCTGGAGTGACATAAAATTTTTCTCGACCATTATGACAGCAGGTCGGGCTCTATCTTTGTCCACCAAATTATCAATAATTTGTATACTGTTATTTATTTGGCAACGTTTATAAAATTCACTGGATCAAGGTAACATTCCTTTTGTGCCATGTAGACAACTAAAAAGAATTGATTAGACCAGTGCTTCGTCTTGTCTGACAAACACAACTGTATGGTCTTTAGAAATATGTTGTATTGTAAAACATTTAATAACTTTTAAAGGTAGAACCAGAGAATACGGACATAGAGGAGAAGGAACAACTGGTACAGTCCGGATATCAAAAGATGGTCAATTTTTATGAAACACCTGTCCCACTTGCCTCTTATGCATACACACCACCATATCCCAGACGTTTGCTTGTGTGGCCAAACCAACCTAATAATGAACAACCGTGATAGACAAGATATTTTTGAAGAACGCCTTTAACATTCAAGTTGACCAAAATACCAGCACCTCAATTGCAAATGCACTAAACCACTTCTAAAATATTCTCTTCTAATTTTTATGGACAGGAGTAACTAACAACCCAAATGTATACTGGCATTGTGTCGTCTGGCATCGAAACTGTATTTGGACTGTATTTGCATACGTAGCCTACTGTGTATAGTGCGTTATTTTTTTGTCGATACGATTTTAAATATTGTTCTTTTCTATTTGTTGTTATCGCCTTCCAGTTTTAGTATGATATTAAAACCCCAAATGAGATGTTTCTTTATCAATTTATAAAGACACACTACTACACTCTATATTAGATGTACAAAATAAATTAGTTAGATGTATTTTTTAATCGCTGGCGAGAAAGCATATTGGTGACTGGTTAATGGGTACTTGGGTAAACTAGTAAGCAGACAGCAAGGATTAATGGATAAACTAAAACTGCTGGGTCTTTTGCAGTATCCATGGCAACCTAACACTGGGAAATCTTGTAATCTTCTAGTAATAAGAGGAACCCATAGAGGACAAAACTAACTCCTAACCCAGGGGTGGTGATCACAGTTACTGTTTCCAATAGTCGGTTGTGTCGTTGGACAAGGCACTGAACGGACATTGCCTGAACCCATCAGATTAAGGAGTTTGACCATATTGAAGGAATGTCTCAATTATACGAACCACTGCAATAGCTCCGGTAACCCGACGGTGGGAGATAATCTGACGATTTGCCGTGTGTTAACCCCCTGGCTATCCCATTTACGGGGATAAACATGCATATCCTATCCTATATGGTTAAGTTTTAGAATACCTTTATTAAATATCCAAACCAAATGATCATGCACTTTATACACGAGTTAATATAAGAAACAGTAAAAATTAACTTGTTTTAAAGCCCAAACAACTAAACTCTACACTGTTGCCAAAATCACAGATGAAACAAAGTGATGAAAAAGTAAGAGGGATATTTAAAACACAGGAAGTAAAGACAAAATCAGACGAAAAAATACAATTATTTTACATCAACACGTGATGCACAATGAATCTAAAACCCGATGAAAAAAATAGTGGCACATCATCAACTATGGGAATTTTCATGCTTTTTACAAATGTGGGATGACAGCTGCAGCGGTTCGCCTTGTTTTCACTTCAATTCAAACATCCGAGATAAGATGGACGTCATCCACTTGAAACTGCATTATGGCGCCAGTATTGGTCATTGATCGCGTGCAAAGGCTGACCTGAAAAACATTATGACGTCAATTAAGGGTCAGTGTTGTTTGATCTCTGGAAATCATTATGACGTCAGTTATTGCTCGGAACTACGAAGGATTTTGATGGGGTTCCCGTGAGACAGACCAGCTAATGGGTTTATTTTGGGCGAACAATCACACGAGATGTTGTCGCAAGAGTGAGAAGCAGAGAATCTATAAGTGGTTTTGGAGAGAAAAGATTACATGAATAAGACCAAAAACGGACATCATGCAGTTTTCTCTTAGGGATTGGAGCACCAGATAAATACGGATGTTTGAACGTCAGAGAGGACTGACTGACTGACAGGGAGAGAGGGAACGAGGCTGAGACCGAGGTGACTGCCACCTGGCGCGTTAAGCGCTAGGTTATTGAGACTTTGTGGCATAGTTGACGGAAGAAACAAGACAAAAGTCGCTTCTGCCGGAATAAACAAAGAACGAGTTGACAAGCCGCAAAGGAAAACGAACTGTCTAATAAACGCATCGCGCAGTTATTCCGACGCCAGTCGGTCCCGCGAATCGATTCCCCAGTAAAGTGCATTGATTTATTCGAGTGTTCATATTAACAACGTTTGACAATAAACTAACCAACGTTCAACCAGCGTGGACTCGATCTTTGGTAGTCGGATATCGGAGTCAGCATATATTCGAGCCACACAGAGGGCAAATCCACCCTCGACTAACCTCGAACGTTGCAGTTAACTTACCGCAAAACGTCAAACGTTGCAACAGCCATGCTTGCGGTCTCACCAACGCTCATGTGGTCCAACCGTTGAGAGGTCAGGATAATATGGTGTTTATCTAAGGTTCATAAACACAGATGTTTAGTCCGGCCGGTTGGTCTAGCGATTAAGTGCGTACATTTCCATCTAAGGGTTGCAGGTGCGAACCCAGGGGATTAATTGGTTCTACCAAATTGAAGGAACGTGTCTATCCTATACAACACACTACAATAGCTCCGGTAACCCGACGGTGGGCGCGAGGTGATCTGACGATTGCCCGTGTGTTAACCCCCTTGGTTTTCCCATTTACGGGAATAAACATGAAAAGTTTTGTCGTCAAATGAAAGGAGAGGTCTATGCCAATCAGATTCTACCGGGCTTACCAATCAGAAATACTTCTTTTTGTAAAAAAAAAGAATGCTACATATTGTTTTGGTTGGATAGAAGGATTAACAGTACATAACAGTAAACAGTATAAACAAGAAAAAAGTGTTAAAAGTGTTTCTAAAATTTTTAATTATATTTAATAATATACTTCTTTTTTAAATGACATGTTTCAAAAACAATACGTTTTTTTCGCCCGGAAGCTATTGAAGTGTGTTGTTCGTGATTGAGAATTTCCTTAAGTTTTTGTAAAAACCCATTCATCTAACACAGTCTGGTTTCCTAAAACACCATCTTTAATGCAATAAAAAATGAAACCATAGAAATCTAAATATATATATATTTTGATATCTATGTTGAAAAGTAATGTTGTTTGTAATGTTATTGAGTGTGCGCGCAGAATAGAACATGTTTGAAGTATAGGTTAAGTGTAAAACCGTCTTAAAAAGTTGTCTTCGTGCTGCATCTTTATCAATAATATACTTTAGGGCGTACAAAATGACACACCCGCACGTGAGAGATAGTGATACTGCACTGTGGCTGCATAACAAGCTTGGATCGGCAGAGGAATTATGGATACCTTCTAGTATCAGTGGAATCATAAAAACAAGCACCATCGATAACATATTTCGCTGTTTTGCCGTGTTGACAACCACTGTCAAATTAAAATTACTGTTGGGTTTTCTTCATTTACCAAGACGAAATTTGGAAGAGGTAAATAAATGTTTTAAAAGTGAAGAACGGTACCTATATAGGCTTAGACTTTAATATATATGCTTGATCCACGTTTATTATTATCACTATGCTGGGGCAAAGACAATCAATATACTATGGATAATAGTTAGAATACCAAAACAGTGTATATACAGCCTGGAATGGGAAGTATGGCCCTTTTGGATGAGAAAACATGTGTGTGGTAATTCAAAGGGCTTGCTATAAGACTTTTTGGCTACAGCATTTACACAATAATTTTTTGGTACAAAATGGCGAACAAATTTTGTTTTGAAAATAACTCTGCTTGTCACCTGATTGTTCTCAAACATGCCATTATAATACTTATATTTCCATACTTCTTTTGCTAGTTTACAGTTAATAATCCAGGTTGGTGTTAAAACACAATATTAGTAGTTTTGACCTTTTTGCATGTACAATAACGGTAGTTAATTTGTTATTCCAGATGAAACACATGATTGAGGGAATCATTGAAGTAGCATTGGAGGACAACGACTTGTGGGTACGACTGGTTGCCAATATCGTCAACACGTATCCAATGACTTGCACCTTAAATCTGGATCTTTTGCCGAGCCCAATAGCACAAAATGTGTTAGATCAATTGTCAGAAAAAGGTATGAGTTTAATTGATGTTTCGTAGAAGATTACTTTCACTATATATTAGTTTATTTTATTATAAAGCTACAATCCAAATATACCTACTGACTGCTTAGTTAAAATGTTAAAACAATTGTGTTTGTGTACATGTGTTTTTGGATATTCTAGTTTATTAATTACTATAGTTCACATGAAATAAAATTGAAATCCTCATGTTAATAAAACTGTTCTTTAAGGCTAAAGGGAATGTTTTTTGACTCATGCAACTAATTACATGTTTTGTAAATTTAACTTTTGAACATTCTTTTTTCAAATGGCAGTAAATGAGACAGATGCATTTTCAAGCCTTCCATTGGAGTGCCGACTCGTTAATAAATCCTCGTTGCAAAGTTTAGTCGGCAGCTTGCCTCCGCTAAGTCGTCATTTTGCATTAAAGCGAAAACCCAAATCTGCTGCTCTTCGAGCTGACCTTCTTCATAAATGTAAGTTTTTTTCACCCGTACCGATACAAGTTTTGTTGAAATTTCTCAGTTTTCCCAAACCTATGCATGGAAAAATGCATCCGGCCGATTTTAATATTCTCTCCCCCGGGAATGTAAAATAACTATTTTGCTACCTATACATAACATACATACAGAACATATTTATAGAAATAGTGGTTTACTAGGTAAGCCAACCATGGCTAATTCTGTTAGTAAAGATTACTAAGATCCAAAAATCCGTGTGTACTTAATAGGTACCTGATTGAATTACCTTCACACTATACTTACTGAGGCTATTCCTCACAACACAAGCTATCATGCAAGTGGACACTTATTTGTTTCATGAAAGCTATCTTACAACCAAGCAAATCTATAAACCAACATGGTAGTTTGTGTTGTGGATCCACCCAAAGAAGTGGTGTATTTTGTGTGATGGGTGTTTACATTTCTTGCCCATATCCTAATGTTAATTATTGCAACCACTGTTTTATAATAATAGCTGCACACTACAATATAATATCATTTTTTGCTTAGTAGGGTATGATGTTCTCACGGGTTAAATATGTCTATACAAATATGCCATACCAGATTAATAAGACACATTTATCATTACCTATTTTAAACTGTACAAGACAGATTTTCCACTGAACACATTTCATTATCTATTTTAAACCCCAGCGAGTGAAGCAGTGAGTCAGATAAAGAAAGGGGGAGTGGGCGGAGGGGTCAAAATGATGCCGGTCAAGCACAGGGACATGAACAGGAGGTCATCTGATGTGAGCCCGATGCGTGGGATACAAATCAAAGCGACGATCAATCGATCAGAGAGTGTACGGACCACCGCTACCCCAGTCACACCAGCTGTGAACAGAAGTTTCTCGAGGTTATCAAGGCAACAGGTACTTAACTTAGTATGTATGAGGGGACCAGGTAACTTTATGCACAATACACTATCACATCACATCATGCCCAAATAAAGTTGTAGGTGTAACTCGTGTAAGTGTTATGAATTATATCTAATTTACACCAAATTGTGACCGATAGCATTTTTTATAATAATTAAAACTAATACTTACTGTTGTCTTAGTAAACATATTATCGCCTCAAACTGTATAAGCAGGTACCTGATAGGTATTAAACAAGCCTGCTCTATTATGACGTTAGACGGGTGTTCCTGGGTCGTAACTTATATAGTGATTTTTATTTAATATATAAACTTCTAGAGTTTTATTAGTAAATTTTCTGTAGTGCAACTCTTTTGCCAATTTATGTACTTTTTGTGACGGTTTTACCACCAAAAGTAACTGTGACTACACAAAGGTTTCATGGAGGTTCTATTGTAGTAACTGTTTATTAGTATATAGATTGATTTTAAAGCTACAATGCAAATATACTGGTGCTTAAATTGTAAAATGTTAAAACGAATGTTTTTTGTGTACCGATACTGTCTTAATCTCCGACGCAAATCTAATGGAATTCTAACCATTTCCATTCACCTCACCAGGCTGGAGGAACAAAGTTATTGGACATTTCGGAGCAGCCGATTGGAGGAAGTGGGATCGGAGCGAGGGATAGCAAGAGGAGGAAGAAACAGATCATGTTGGATCAAGCTGCGCAATCCCAAGCTGCTGAGGACGAGGAAGAAGAGGTTTCTTTGTTTAAACTCCCCTTACTTTCCCATATCGTTTGGTATAGATCTATCCAATAAGATTAGAATTATTTACCGAAAGTATCATAAAAAGTAAATCAGATTTTTGTGGAGAAATAGAAATCATGGATGTTACTTTTTTAGTTAGCAACCATCCTATGAAGGGTAGCACCCGGCACCTAACATTTTTTACCAGAACAACGTAACTTCAGAACATTATACACGAAAATTCTACATATTTACAATAAAAAGGAAAATGTCTGACTTTTTAGGCAATCCTTTATGGTGCAGTGTCCAACTGTCCATGTTTGCTGTGTCATTGTACAACCGTCCCTGCGACCGTAGTAAACCCAAAAAGTTCTAACCAGCTTTCCCCCCACAGCAGCAAGATAAGACCCCGGAGTACGCTGCAGGTTTGGTACCAGCTGCGGTGGATCCTCCAACGGAGCAGGATGCTCAGAAGGAGGATTTATCACGATCTGCATCACTTGATGCCTCCCACAACCGAACAACATCCGAATCCGCAGAGCAATCGTCGGATAACGATGAATCAATGGAGACACATGAAGGTAGAAAAGCTTTACTTAGTTGGGCTGTCACGTCAAGTGGAGTAGGCTTGCCTGTTAGACATGACCGTGGAGAGGTTGCACCAATAATGTGGTATAATTTTTATTATTTTTTGGTTTTGCATCTTTTTAGGGGTTAAGGTATGAACTTTTTTTTGTTTTTTTTTACCTTTTTTGATACGAAAGATTTGTTTAATTTTTTTGCATCTTTTGGTGCAAAAAAATAGTTTATATTTTCGCATTTTTTTGTTTTAAAAAATCAATCTTTTTACAATTTAGTTGAAGAAGGGGCCAAATCTTCAACGTTTGATTCGAGTAAAACCACCTCAAGCGAGAGCGAGGTAAACTCACCGCTTCGTACCACAACAAGCTCCATGACGACAAAAGATGGATTTCAATCTCCGCATTAGTAAGTAGTCGGGAAGCGGGAATATTTTGTGCCAGCGAGTGCTGAACTCAACCTTTTTTGCATGTGGATCTTAAAATTTAAAAAATGCTTCATAGATCATTAAAATATTAATGCAATAAACTGTTTTTGAGGATTTAACTGGCATTTTATATTACTTGGAAAAAATAACTTTGCACACATGCTGTGTCAACAACAACCCGAATAAGCATATTGATCTTGTTGTAACAATTCCTACAGCGCTCCTCAAACCATGCAGTCCCCACCTCCGCATGTTCCAACACAAACCAAGGTCGTCCAGCCAGGTGGGTGAACTTGGAAACTTGTGCTTAGTGCTTTGTATGGGAAGTAATGGGATGGGTGCAAAAGTCTAGGGAGGGAAGGAAACCAACTTTGAATCTTACCCCAGCACTTAGTTATTGAACTTGACCCCCAACATTTAGTAACTTAACGTCACCTAATTAACTCAGTAACTAAATGAACACTGATTAACTGACCTTTTAACCAAAATTCCAACATGAACCAAAATCTTGATTTGCAATGATTTTCGCAGAAATTAAGAGTAAATTTATTACTTTCACGCAAGAATTATATTCATATTTAAATCCTTTTTTTCTAAGCTGTTGGGTACAGATCATCATCAGTTCAGTGTTAATACTCATAGCACTTTCTTTATTTTTTCACTTATGTTACCAGCACTTTATTAGTGTTATTCCATAAGCCTTTTTAAATTGTTTAGTATTAATGGGTTATTCCATCAATTTCTTATCTTAGTAGTATTCTTTCGGCACCATTTGCTTAATGTTAGTCTTTGAATCTCCTTTTTCAATCATAAAATATGTTTCCCATCTTCCTCAGCTTATACTGAACAGCAAGCAAAGTCCAGTCAAGCCGCCACTCTCCACTCACCCCCATCTGCCCCCAACATGTACCACAACCCCCATTACAACCCCACTGATAGGGGTCAGACGACGATAGTATCCGCAGCCCCTCAGCACCTCGTTACGAGGCTCCACGCCCCCCAAGGGATGCAAAGTAACCAACGGATGATAATCCCGGCTGGGTACACATTGACCCAGCACCACCAACCCCAAATGTTAATCCCCCAGCAACCCCACACTGTTCTGGTAAGTTTAATTTTGCGGTGTACACCCCCCTGCATTTTTCTCACCCACCAAACATTGATATCTCATCTTTACTTTAACAACCTTGCTAAATCAACATTTTATTAATCACAACAATAATGTGCAATTAACCTATGATTTTTATGGCTTTTTCCTGCCAACGTTTTTTGGTCAACTTGTCGTTTGTGGAATATAATGAAAAATATATTTCGAATTTTGTTAAGTGACACATGGGGGGAATTTTCATACTGCAGGCAGACATAACATCGTGAAATCTATATTGTTTCCACCCCAGGTGAGGCAAGGGCAGCCGATACAACCCTCAACCCCATCCTTCTACCAAACACAAATATTGCAACAAGCGCCGAGGCAAATGCTACAACACCACATAGCCCAACAGCAACAACACCAAGCTGTGCACTTGGTACAGCCCAGTCTACAACGACAGCAACAACAACAACAACAGCAACAACAGCAACAACATCAACAACAACAACAACATCAACAACAACAACAAGCAATACGTCAGCAACCAACGGTGTTTATGAAAAGCGCCCCATTCCAAACCCAGCAGCAACTTAACCCTCCTGTCCCAAAACGTGGCCTCACATTAACCGTAAGTCTATGTTTTAGACCAGTGCTCCGCAACCAGTTTGCCCTGGCAATTTTTACCAACAAAAAGGGATTTTAGTTTTTGCAAATTTGAATATTATGGCTATCAGGCACTATTTATATAATGTCAAATGTATATAGCTTGTCAAAAGACCTCTATTTTACAATGTTGACTGCAATTCGCCAACAAGTTTAGTGAGTTTCCAAATGTGCCTCGGGTAAAATAAGTTTGCGAAACACTGGGATAAGCCAGAGGTGTCAAATTGGCATTGGGTGGCCCTGCAATGCAGCCCTTAAATGCTTAACAATAAGGACTTTTAACAATAAGGACACCTAACTAAAAATATGCTTTTTGTATAGGCTACATTATAAAAATAAATCAAAAATTACAATTCTCAAAATGCAATGTGGCTTTTAAAAAACCCACGAGTTTGACCCTCTTGTTCCTTATAAGGGTACTCGTTTGACCTCTAGATTACTGTTCTAAATTTGATTCGTGCCCACAAAACGTTATATAATTCCTATAAATTGTTGCACAATGCTTGAATACCCACCCTTATTAATATTTCTGAGCTGTCCAAACTCGCTTTTATTACGGCCTAGAAGCTTAAGTCGCAGTTGAAAGTTTGTTTGATCATAACCAGCCACTGGCTCTTTAGTTGTATTCTTGACAAGACACAGTGGCGTCGCCTGAACCCTGTATATTAACAGATTGAACTAAAATTCGAACGTCTCCATCAGGTGGAAAACTCTAAAAACAGCTTTAGTAACCCAACAGTGGCCATAAGATGATGTAATGATTGCCCGTGTTGTGTTTTTTCATTTATATAGGTTTAACTTTCTTGGCCAAGGACACAACCGACAATATTATGTTCTATAAGTATAAAAATGTTTTAAATAATCCAATCATTCCCACCAACAGAAAGAACAAATGATAGAAGCCCAGGAAATGTTTCGCACTGCAAACCGACTCACGCGACCAGAGAAAGCCACCATATTGGGATTCATGGCCGGGTCCAGGGAAAACCCCTCACCCGAGCACGGAGATGTATTACAGGTAATTCACTTAGCTTTACTGACTTGTGGTTATTAATTCTTACTGTTATGGTTTAAACTTGTTTTTTAAAAGATGCAAAAGTGCATCTTCATAGTAAAATAAGTTGCTGCTTAAAAACTGTTGAAAGGTTAGGATGTGAATGGGAAAATCAACAGGTTAACAGAGCTATTACAGTGTGTTATGTATGATACACATCGTCCTTCAATTTAGTAAAACCCATTAATCCACTGGGTTCAATGTATGTTAAGTGACTTGCCCAAGAACATAACCGACTAGCTAGTGACCAGTTTTAAACCTGCAACCCTTCGGCTAAAAGGCGAAACACTAAACCACCAGACACATTTTATTTTACCTTGGAAGTGCGTAGATGTAATTTCGGCTAGTGGGTCAGCATCTACAATAAGCTGTAATTTGAGCTGCATCAAACAGAATATGGTAGTTCTTTTGCCTAAGGTGTGATTTCTGGTAACCAACTTTATTATATTAAATATTAGCACAAGACTGCTCATGTACACGGTAGAATTGACTGGACTCCTTACAACTCTGCTAAGTAGTAAACAATTTTATATTCAGAATAAGTAATGGAACAAATATCCAACTTGATGTTTTAATTAAGTTACAAACCGACATTCAACTTTATGCAGGTTTAAATAAAGACATATCCAAACAAAACTAGTAAAATTTCCTTTAAACTTCCACTTTTTCAGATTGTCCTGTCAGAAACTGTACAGAATATCCAGAACCCGAACGGAGGTGGTATTCTTCCAGTTGTGGTTGAAACTCTGTTTGAAATGGATTACAAAACTGGGAAATCTGTGCAGAAACAAAGATTTAAGGCAGCAGTGCTATCCACCCAACCTGGGATGAAAAATTGATTTTTTATTTGTTTGTCGAAACCTCCATTAGAATTTATGCTTTTTTTTAAGGCACAGAGTGTCACATGCCATAAAAGTTTGTCAAAAATACGTTTTGTACTTAAATTAACTAAAGGTTTTTTGTAAGATAAACTGAAAAGTTATATGTTGGTGCTTGTTGTCTGTGCCATAGTTTCCTTGTTGGAAAATTTGTTTTATGCGCCAAGGTTTTTTACGTATCTCTTCATTTAAATAGACCTATTATGACGTCAGAATCAAGAACAGGTATCTTGCCATTTTTCGTGCGGAATAGTAGCATGGACACACGCCTTTTATTTACATTAAGTTTTTTTAAAGTATCTTTCGTGCTTGTAATTTCAGTTCCAAATATTATGGTTGTCAAAATTTGTTTTTCCAAGTATGTAGAGTATTATTGGTGATAATTTGAGGGTAAACAAACGATGTTATCACTCAGGCAATCTTCAAGATTACCTCGCTTCCGCCGTCTGGTTACCGGAGTTCTTTAGGGCGTTATATATACATATATATATGATGGAGACGTTCCTTCAGTTTTAATAGAACCATTAATCCATTTTACAAAGTCAAGTACATTAAACTGAAATCCTTTGGCTTTAAAGGGACCGCACTAAAGCTATTCGGTTAAACCAGAAAGGGCAATCTTCGGATTGCCTCTCGTACGCTGTAAGTGCGTGTATGTAACTATCTTGCAGTTTTAGTTATCTGCTATACGCAAGGGTCAATTAGCTTATCTGTAATAGAGTGGCTGTCTGCAGGCAAATGTTGGAGAATTGAAACCAGCCACTGGCTAGACAAAAGTGTCCTCGGGCAAGGAAATGGGTATATATATTTACTGAATATTAGATTCCACTAAAACTAAATGAAATTTTAAAACTTATCAATTTCGATTAAATTACGGAGGAGTACACCCAGTCATCGGCTATTTGCCAACTTTCATCCAGAAAATGGGGCTTTTGTGATGCGGCCGAATTGGCTTATTTTACCGATGTAGGAGTGTAGTCAGCGACAGGTAATTATTATACCATGCTAATCAAATCGGGCATATTTGAAGTGTACATTTCAAAAAACCCGACCATCCTTTTAAAACTTAACTATTTGCAGTTATAAATACAAGGTGCGTTGGAAGAGTTAATATATATTTCACAATAAACTTTGGATACAGATTTAAAATGCAGACACTTTCTTGACAGAATCGACGATATGGACTTGCTCCGCCGAAACTTTTAGGCTTAGTATAGTTGAACACAATGTAGTTGACCTAATTAAAATATTGGTTGGCGGGAACAGAATCTAATATAGTACGAATACCAGATTGAAAAATTTTCATTTGATTCATTAAAACGAAATGTTAACTTTCTGGCCATACATGTCGATTTTTGTTATTGTAAACGAAAACTGTGGTGACGGTATCGCACTACATTGAAACTGATTTTAAAAAAGTCAAAATTGAGCAGAATCGGCAACTTTGCTTACATAAAAAAATACTTTTTGTACTATAAATATATCCTTCTGCCAATGGAATAACCAAGAGACCGCTTATTTCGTAAAAAGTCAGTATATACTATATTTTGTAGGATGCCCCTCCACATTTTTTACAGAGGTGACATACAACCTGACATATTTTTGTGAGATGCCACCCCAGGAATTGCGTAATCGGGGTTGTGCACCAAATGCCATTTCACAGCCGTTTTTCTATAAATAATCGTCATTCCACCAAATATCTCAAAACACCGAAATTAACATTTAACGATGGGTTCAAAGAATCTGCTGCAGTTAAGAGTACCGGATAAATAAAAACATTTTCCAGTTCAAAAGTTCAAAATCGCTTCGTTCGAGATGGCATAACAAAATCTTTGCAATTTTCAAATATTGTTAGCAAAACTGAGCGCTTCTTCTTTCCTTTAGTCATGTAGTGGGACAACACATCATGATCTGAAAATGGAAGTTTTGTAAATTGGATCGACAATATTGGATTATTAGAAATCGGTTAATACACAAGCCGTTTGTATGCAGCCGTTGCAGCCCATTGATGGTTGTATCAAAACCAGCTGATTAGTTGCATGCGTCAAAAAGACATTTAGTGAACATAGCCTAAAACCATTAGATTAATGGGTTATATTAAACTGAAGGAACTACCAAGTCATTTTGCAACAGCTCCAGTAATTTGGTTGCATGGGAAACGATTCAAAAAATATATTTTACTAAATCAAAAGTAAGTGTTCATGGTGATTTATGGAGATCATTTTTATTGTAAAAGTAAAAGAAATTCATTCTAAACAGATTTAGATTATTCCATTGATAAACTGTTTATTACCACTAAAATTATAATTATTTTATTATTTACCAATTGATGTGACAATTCTTTTTATTAAACAAGGATTAAATAAATTACATCAGTTTATTAAACAAATGCAAAATTCTTAGTGTACAATTTAATTTGTATAAACAATAGTTAGTCCTTGCTTTTTAATGATATTAGCATGATACAAAATTCTAGATAGAATATATAAAAAAAACAATTAAATTGAAAAAATGTGGTGACGACGGCTTGATTAAATAAGAACTCTTGTTTCACACCGCATAAAGAATAAACGGGGTCCTACCTGGATTAGGAGAGAGCAGCGGTTGCACAGTGGAAGGCAGAACATTGTCCCCGGCAGAGAGGGAAATAAAAAACGTGAACGGAATCAGCCACAAACAGAGGGTGAAGTAACTAAGAATCTGGAATGGAATGGATGGAATATTCATGTTTATCCCAGTCAATAGGAAAACCAAGGGGGTTAACACGCGGACAATCGCCAGATTACCTCGAGCAAACTGTATTGCAATGTGTTATGTATGATTAACACGTTCCTTTAATTTAGTAGAACCATTAATCCGCAGGGTATCGGGCAATGTCCCATTAAGTGCCTTGCCCTCAAGGATACAGCCGACTAGCTAGCAACCAGTTTCGTACCTGATACAAAAAAACACCGCAATAGCTTTAGTAAGAGGACCGTTGGTTGAGGTATATTTTATGTAACATCAATCTCATAGGCGGATAGTTTTAAAATGTCGCAGGGTTGCGAATGCAACGAGTAAATGGGTTCGGCGGCATTCTTCCCCGGGAAATTTTTGTTCATTTTAACACTTAAATAAGACGTTTTAAATGCGTTTACGCCCGTTTAAAAATGTCCGATTTAGAATGGAATACACGCTTAGGTTGCTCTAGGTTAAAATAATTAAAATGTGTTTCATTTCCGCTTTCTGCGTCACCTTTATTTACTTGCCCTTAAAAGGTCAACCCTAATCTGCACTCTTGGATAATCCGCCGATCAAAGGAACACATACCGCCAAGAGTTGCGGTTGCTTACAATAATTGCAACATTTTGAGAAGGCGTAATTTAGGCAAGGTTCAGATTTCGAGATATAAATATTTCTAGAATTGGTTTAAACGACCATTGTGCGATTTGTTCTATCAATAATTATTATCGGGTCTAATAGGTTATTATGATTCTGTTTATTTATGCGATGTTTTTTTTAAACGACCACGTTTCGATACGTAGTATAACTTTGGTTGTAATAAGTAATATTGAGTTAAAAATCAAACAATCAACGTGTGAATGGTTGCGTATATTACGTTGACAATCAAACAATCGACGTGTGAATGGTTGCTTATATTACGTAGACAATCAAACAATCGACGTGTGAATTGTTGCTTATATTACGTAGACAATCAAACAATCGACGTGTGAATGGTGTTATGTATAATTGAAGTTTATAAACTAACTATGCTTATCTGTTGTGTTGCTGGCACACAATGCGTTAAATAGAAACAACGCAATTACGACAAATTAAATGTGGTCGGTAAAGTAACCTTTCGAAAAAATAATGAACGCGGTAACGGTTATAACTACAAGTAGACTAACGTAAAAGACATCAAGTTGCCGAAAATATTTAAAACGTTTAAAAACGTTTTTTTTAATTATCGAACTTTAACCTCCGAATTCCAAGGGTTGCCTGGCAACCCCGCAACCCCGGAACTCGCCGCCCCTGATCAATCTTATATACAAGTATGTAACGTCAATTTTGTAAAAAAAAGTCAACACAACTCAAAAGATAGATTGTGGCTAAGTCATACAGCCAATCACCCACTTTCAATTTGACAACTGCCTGCAATAAAACATGGCACAAAAATTGTTAACTAACAGATATTTTGTACGGGGTACAAATTACTTGGAAGTCGCACAACTCAGGCTATAGTCATTACCTAATTAGAAAACTTACTTCTGCAAAGCTATGGTACACTTCATTGAAGTACTTGAACGCGAGATAATGATTCACAAATACAAGCACTGCAAATAGTATTCGTTAAAGACTTGGGAATAAAACCAGATTTGGTGTTTCTACATTATGTAGTTCTACAGATCAGTGAAAAAATGTAGAGATATCTCCATTGTATTTTACAGATTACATTTAGCTCTTCTCAACTATACACAAAACCACAAGGTATTCTGATGGTTGCACATGGTATAATGTCCCCTCATTTTTCTAACCTCAGGGATGAAAGGACGCATATTTTAATAAACTTTATTACAAAACAAGGACATAACCAAACTGACACATGATGCTTTAATATATAAATCATATAAATAAATTACTTACGAACAGTTAAAATAAATGTAGGCGATGTCAACTCAATAAATGGAAAGTTCCGGAGAAGAGCAATTTCTACTGCGTTTGTGAATAACCCAACGAGGATAATTGTAAAAGGAAAACCCTCGAAAATCCAAAGACCCGCATATATAGCACAAGAAACCTGTAACAACATGTCAACCAAGCTGTGTCATGCATTTATTTTCATAAAACAATTTATATGAAGTATAATAAGTTTATTACACATATTGAAACTTTCTGTTTCATGAATTTATACCCTGGGCGAGACGTGTAACTGACACTGCCTCAAATTACTTTATTAAACATGAATCATTGTTGCATATTAAAGTTATACTGGTTGAACTGTATACACTGCAAGAGTTGTTGGCAGATGAAAGCAAATGAAGGTAAGATGTTTTTTTAGGTACAAATAGGTGGTAGAATCGAAACCAGCTTGCTAAAGGGTCAATTGTGGCCTTGGGAAAGGGGGCAATTTACTAAGATTAATGGGTTGAATAAAACTTTTATTATTACTTACCAACAACATATTTTTTAAAACTTTCCGTGTCAATACAGTGTATTCTTCAATTATTTCCGCCAAATAGTATAGTGCTGCAGCTAAAAATGAAAATTGATTTAATTAATAATGAATTAATTAATCCATAAAATGTAAAGTCAAGAAATAAGGTGGAAAGTTAACCAATGTTGGCCTAATGATATATTATCCCATGCATAGAAATAAATATGTATAACTACTCCTAAATATGCAATCATTAAAGCTACAAAGTAACACAATTTGTTGCTAAAAGTTAAGATGCCACACCTCACTATAAAGTGAATACTAGCCACTTACCAATTGATAAGGTTACAAATAGGATTTGAACAGCCAATGACAGCCAGGTCAAAATATATAGAAACCACATTTTTAAACCTATGCGAGAACGGTAAACCTATGAAAACAAAACTTCATTAATTTCAAATCATTTAGACTAGTTGCTGAATCCAAAGATTTCATATAGAGAATTTTATGATTATTAGCTTTTTTTGAAAAAAAAACAAATTAAAACTGTAACACAATTTATCTTTTCACAGAAAGTTTCACAGAAAAAAAATGTGTGCTGTGATCATACTGCTTAGCACATATTGCAAAAAAAAGTCTTCCTTCCCAAAAAACAATGTAACTATGAACTCACTACACACATAACCAGTCTGCAGAACAAGGTACTTCCCTGAGCAGTCAGCAAGGGATAATAAACACATAAACTTCGTCACTATGTAAAACATTGAATCCCAAACCTAGGTTGGCAGTTATGTTGTCTAGTTTTAATCGATATTCACAATTCTTTGAAAATGTTACAATGCGATATGACTCTTGATATAAACATACTTGCAATGTCATCATTGAATTACAATTTTCAACAATAGGCGGCAACCAGACTTAAGAAGTGTGCCAGGTTAACTCAAGAATGCAAGATTAATTTTAAATTTCTTGTTGCAATCTCGCTTTTATTAGGTTTTCAGTACATAGTTTTTCATTTTCTTTGGCGGGTTTACTGATTGAACAGCCAAAAAAAAATAATTAAGTTGTAAACTTTAAAAATCCTTGTTAAATTGAGTCAAATTTTCCAGGCATAGCGGCTCACATGCACATTTAGACCTGTTCTGCAGACTGAACATTAAAAGATACCACACCG
>CH002032.1:220446-243598 GCA_000149265.1 Ciona savignyi | reverse complement strand
AGGCAGACCCCAAATTCTACCACTTTCAACAACACAAAAATTTAAAGTCATGCCAGCTTTGGTCAACTTAAATAAGAAATTTCCCTAAGTTGCGTAACCGAAATAAACTTAAAAAATGTAAAAACGATTTTTAGCGAATTCGGATTAATTATTGTTCCGCAACTTTTGCTGTAGATTTTGACTTCTTCTTTCCATGCTTTTTTAATCCATCAAGATTCGCACGTAGCACGCTTGTATATGCAACTTGAAACTTATTAATATCTTTTGCATTAATAACTGTGCTTAGTTTCTTCTTTCCGTTTGTAGCACGAATTAAACAAAGTCCTTCGATCGGTGCTTGTACCTGTGACTTCTGTTTTGAAGGTGACCCGTTCCGTTTGGGTCTTGGTTTCGTTCGGCCGTCGTATTTTTTCATTGTAACGTTCACTGTGCCAGAAGTCCGGCATTTTTGATACAACGTTGTCAGTTCTGATAAAAACGAGTCATTCTCTAAAAGAACCATTCTTCAGTAATTTCTCTGTATGAAAAGCACAATCTAATTAAAAGCTTCTAATGCAAAAACATCAGATTACACACAAACAAATTTAACTAGCTTACAAGCAATTCACTGTTAACATAAAGCATCAAACGCTACAAAAAGTGCCAACGAATTTATGTAATTTAACCCTACTTGCGGAGGTAGATGTCGGACTTTCACGAAGCAATACCAATTATATATATTTTAATAACAAACATAGTTTTTTTTTGAATTGAATAAAATTAATTTTATAGGGCCATTAGGAAGTAAAAAATGTCCAAATAAAAATACTAAATAGAAAGAAAACCGATGCTACAAAAAAGAAATATTCCAAACTTTACAAAATATCTTGGGTTAAAGCTACAGTCATAGAAATGTTATTATCTAGTTTAATAGTTTGGCTTAACCAAAAAATTGGCTTAACAAACCAGTAATTAAAAAAAACATACACCCACAACAAAATATAGAATGAGAAATGGCTAATTATAAAATCACAGTCGCTATGACACGTCAATAAAAAATAAAATTATAACAATTTAAAAAATACACGAACTTAGGTAAATAAAAAATAAAGGTTGTAGGTATGCAAAGTTAAATAAAAGATGATGAACGGAGCAGACGGACTCTACCTAAAGTTATCAATTAAAATGGGAAATCAATTCAAATATAAAATGCATAAATTAAATCTAAATTAGCTAAGCATAAACCCTTTTTAGGGAAACCCCTCAACACATAATCACACCCAAACCATTGACGAATCTGATTTAACATCCCATAGAATAACATAAACTAATAAAAACTTTTTAAAAGTTTTAGTTGATATGTAATAAATATGTAGTGGCCAATTGTGGATAAATCATGCCAGGAAAACCATGTCCAAGAATATAAGAATATCTACTGTTTTCTCGTATTTGAGGCATTTTATTACCTATATTCTAAGTTATTTAAAGTAAAAGACTGAAAAGGACAATTTACTTTAAAACAAAAAAAATAAAATATTAAACAACAGTACAAATTGCCTTACTTAATTAAATTATCAGAGAAAAGCCCGCAATAATACGAAAACAATTTAAATTTCTTTGTTTCTATGTTTTTTAGCATAGAAACGACTATTTTATTTGGAAGACATGGATATTAAGTTTGAATTGGTAACTCGGGAACCCATTAGTCCCTGTTTGCAGAATGAAACGTTATACTATTTTTATAAGATACACCCTTGGGTAAGGAAAGCAGACCACCCGTTCATTTTATTTGTAAAATATCTATATCATGATTGGTAACTCTTTAGTTTCTGCTTGCAGAAAAATATAGTGTATTCTCAATAGTTTCTTTAAAAATAGTGATGGGTAACACACCTATAAAACTCTCTAGATATTATTGGGTTCTTTTGAATATTGCCTGAGTGTAGATTTGTTTTGACTTAACAGTATTGTTTAAGCCTATACCACTGGACTATTATGACGTGTTTTTTCGAATTTTCTCGAAAACCCGTGACGTGTTTTTTCTCGCCCAAGTTTATGAGTAAATTTGCAACAGTGATTCGTGAAAACGCTGTGGATGACGTGTTCTCTTTTTCAAACAATTAATGCAACAAAAATCACCAATGATCTAAAACAAAATCAACGACTCAATATTATTAAGTGATGCGACGATGCGCGTGCAAGATAAGCTGAGTTTTTTCTATCAGTTCATTCACAACTGGTTAGCCGATAACGGAATACAATTTTTTATCCATCCATCCATTACCACTAAACTAACAATAATATAATAAAAACGTATTACTGGGAATTTCTTTTGATCTGTCATTCGGTAATTTGTTAATGTTATGGCTTGGTTACGTAATAGTAAAACATGACAATTAGCAGAAGTTTCGTATATGGTAGGTAGGCCCACTACTTAATTGAAAACTTAAGGTTCTTTACTCTAGCTAGTTCTTGTTTTTCTCTGAAACTTTTCAATTTGCAAAACTTAATTTAGCGAAATTACATCATTTGTTTATTATAAGTTCTAAGAAGAAAAGATCTAATGTGACTTTGCAGTGTGTTGTTTAAATTCATTTTCTAATCATCTCGTATAAGATTCAGTCAGTAAGATTTTATCTCCGTTTGTACAAACAATATATAGTCAAAGAGAAAGCCAAATGAAGGTTTTACTTATACTATCTCAAATAATCTACGTGTGTAACTCCTCACAATTTCTTTCTCACGGTATGTAGCCTATATTGTTGGTATATTTTGATCACCACCTGTCTTTATTTGTTTTATTTTGCCAGTTTCTTGGACTTCGCTTAGTTGCTGGGCGGACACATTCCCCAAAACGGTTCCTGCACTTGAGGGCACAACTCCGATATTAGATGGGAACTACAAAACACGGGTGAATGCAATTGAAAAGTGTGCAAGAGCTGCAACTCAACTAGGATTTGAGATATTCGTTCTTCAGGTATCCAAACTTAATACAATTATCATTCATGGTCTGACGATTTAGCTTTTGACCAAGACGCTTTAAAATAAAAATATCAAGCTCTAAAATACTTAAACGTTACCACCACATGTGTATTTTAATTCATGTCTATTGATTACACTTCATTAAAACCAATTTCAACCATCAAATACACTCATGTGTCGTCAAATTAAAAGTTTATATTATTCTTCTATAGGATGGTGGGTGGTGCGGAAGTTCGGCCGATGCGAGATCTCGCTACCAAGCACAAGGTTCCGCTTTGTGTTTATCGGATGATGGAAAGGGCCGTAGTCTCATCAACCACGTTTATGAACTTCACATTAAAGGTGGTACTTTATACTGCGTTGTAAATAACTATTTTCGTATCAATAATCCGGTTATTGGTTTGGTGAACGACCAAAAATGTATTTTAAAACAATTACAATAGTATTCCATATTACCAACAAAAAGTTGACTTTGCTTTCCGATTTTTACGTGGTTCTGTAGAATCTAAGTCTAAATTTCATTTTCGCATTATATTCATGTACAGACGTGGTGTATTCCGGAAGTTTTGATACGACCCTCTCATCACCCGAGTCCAAAAGAAAGCTGAATGTCTTGTACCGAATGGATTTTTGTCTGGGTTCAGCCCCTTATAAGATGAACGCAACTGCACGAGTTGAAACTGCTGGGGAACAAGCCACCTTCAACGTGACCATCCTCAGCATATCTACTGTTAGCGCATTGGTTGAATTGGAACGATCTGATAAACCAACAGGATGGAGCACCATGGGAATCATTGTTGACTGGATCATTTTCGTCAAACCGACGATTTAAATCTTCGCTATGTCATGAGACCGTCGAAAACTGACAGCCACTAATATCACAATGTATTGGACAGAAAAGTTGTTCGCCTAAATGTTTGGTCTATGTAAATAGTTTTTAAAGCGGTTGGGTGGTCCCTTAAACGAATATTGTATAGCGTACGTGTGCGTTATCACGCGGTACATGCTTTTAGCTTGTAAAAAGTCAGTTAAGTTTTTATTAGAACCATTATAAACGGTAAATGTACTAGTTTTGTTTACTTGGCTAATACATAACACGCCCACCAAAGTTTATCAGGAAAGTCCTGCAAATTTCTGTAAAACTTTATATAGCATGGCTAAATTCAAGTGTAAAAGCATCATTTGTTTTATACTAAGAAGCAAAGATCTAAAGAGGCCTTAATTTGTGTTGTTCCAGAGAAATTTGTTATCAATAAAAGACAAAGTTTAAATACACAACCATCTCCTAAACAAGATAGCCACCAAGATTTTGTTTCCGTTTGTGCAAACAATATTGCCAGGGAAAAAGCGAAATGAAGCCAACTCCGCTTCCTATCCTACATGTGAAGTTGATTTCTGGTTCGAAATCTATTACATATCAATTCCCCTATAAAATCAAAAAAATCCTTTTATTCCTTTGACAGACATGCCCGATCGAGCAATAACTAACATGGTGGCCTTATAGAAAGCCCAAGGGGAATACCTGTCAAACCTAAACATGTAAAAAAATACCGTTTTGCGGCATTTTAGTAATATGATACCCCTGTTTCAAAACTGGATAGACCATTGTTTTAACTTATACAGATGGTCGCAGATATATATATAAAATAAACGTGACCATAAAGATAGTCGCAGATATATCAAATAAAGTCGGGGAATACAATTGGACCTGGGATTTCCTGGAAAATCCCCAAAATATCAGATATCCAAGCATATTTGTATAAACTACAATCACGTGTATAAAGCATCTGAACCCTCGCGGAACTTTTCGCCCGTTATACTGGGTGCAATTACTGACGTGTTTAACTACACTAGCCGTTTAACTTGCTGCAAACTTTTTTTCTAAAAAAAAATCTACCAATTTTCCTCCATGTATATATTAAAGCAGCCAAAAATTGAACTAAAACTTTCGCTTCATGTTAGCATTATGTGGGACGTAAATAATTATGTGGGACGTAAATAAAGTTGCTACAAGTACATATAACAATTGTTTCGTTATTCAGTTATAAAGGGCTTTTTACGAGACCATTGTCGATGCTTGTCGGATGTTTTAATTTCTGTGAAACTAAACGTTTTAAATGTTCTGAGAAAAACTACATTTGCCTTTTAACTTTTTACAAGCGAAAACACATGTCACATCAAAAGGCAATAAAAGTGTTACTGATGATACAATAAAAACACGAACTTTACAATTATCGTTTCATACAATGGTTTTAGTAGACCATGCATCCGTTTTATAATAACTTTAATTCCGTTTTATAATAACTTTCGATTTACTGGTCGCTAACTTGTCAGTTGGGCAAGGTACTTAATTAACGGACATTTTCGAAAACCACTATATTAACGTTGATTTGGGTACAGCGGGATGTGGTTTATTACTATCGATTCCTATTGTATTCGCAAGACATTATAACATTGGCCGTGTGATAATGCACGATAGGTCTTCCTATTAACCGAGATAAACAAGAGTATCTATGCTAAACATTAATGTTAACTTAACTCGGATTCAACAATAATCGGTAAAAAGATCACCAACGTGTTTTAAGAATTATAACTATTTACACAGACCAAACATTTAGGTGAACTTAGCTCGTTTTCTGTCCAATACATTGTCATATTAGTGGCGGTCAGTTTTGGTTGGTCTCATAAAATAGCGTCCGCGTTAAATCGTCGGTTTAAAGAAAATGATCCAGTCAACAATGATTCCTATGGTGCTCCATCCTGTAGGTTTATCAGATCGTTCCAATTCAACCAATGCGCTTATAGTAGATATGCTGAGGATGGTCACGTTGAAGGTAGCTTGTTCCCCAGCAGTTTCAACTCGTGCAGTTGCGTTCATCTTATAAGGGGCTGAACCCAGACAAACGTTCAATCTGTACAAGAGATTCAGTTTTCTTTTGGGCTGTGTCGAAGAGAGGGTCATGTCAAAACTGCCAGAAAACACCACATCTGTAAATTAATATATTGCAGAAGTGAAATTTGAACTTCCTATAAAACTAAATAAAAATAAAAAGGTAAGTTTAACTTTCCCTGCCCGTAACATGAACCTCTCTTGTAATTGTTTCAAAATACATTTTTGGTCGTTCACCAAAACAAGAACTGGATTATTGAAACGACAGTAGTTATAACTAAATATATTGTCCTACCCTTGATCTGGAGTTCATAAACGTGATTGATATTACTACGACCCTTTCCATCATTTGATAAACAAGAAGCGGAACCTTGTGCTTGGTAGCGAGATCTCGCATCGGCCGAACTTCCGCACCACCCACCATCCTATAGAAGAATAATATAAAACGTTTAACATATCGACACCCAGAGTGGGCGGTACATTACTTTAAGATGAGTTATGACCCGATATACACTTGTGGTGGTAACTCTTTTAAACACGTTAATATCTCTATTCAATACGCGTCTTGTTCAAAAGCTAAATCCACCATGAGTGATAATTGTATAAAGTGTGGATACCTGAAGAACGAATATCTCAAATCCTAGTTGAGCTGTTGCTTTTGCACACTTTTCAATTGCATTCTCCCGTGTTTTGTAATTCCCATCTAATATCGCAGTTGTGCCCTCAAGTGTAGGAACCGTTCTGGGGAATGTGTCCGTCCAGCAACTAAGCGAAGTCCAAGAAACTGGCAAAATAAAACAAATAAAACCAAGTACTCAAAAGAATTTAACAATATTGAGTACATACCGTGGGAATAAAATTGTGACGAGTTGTACACGTAGAGATATAAGTATAAGTAAAGTCTTCATTTCGCCTTCTTTTTGCCTATATTGTTTGTACAAACGAAGATAAAATCTCTGTGGCTAACTCGTATATAGTTAAGGTTGTTATTAAAGATCGTCTTCTATTGATGAGAATTGCTTTCGGAAAACACACTATAAAGTCCCTTTACATCTTTGCATGTCAGGCGCAATATAAAACAAATGATGCTTTATGTATAAATTTAGCCCTTTTATTTCAATTAAAAAGTTTCACAGAAATGTGCAGGACTTACTTTATTAAATTTTGGTGGGCGTGTTATGTGTTGGCCCAACTAACAAAACTACAACATGTACCGTTTACAATTGTTCTTAGAAAAAAACAGATTTATGTTTTACAAGCGAGAGGCATAATGCAAAATGAAAACGTAATAAGCGTTACACACTTATAATACACAAAAAACATGTACGTTGCAGTAATTATTTTTACATTCGTTTTAAGTAAAAAAAAGAAAAAAAACGTAGTAAAATCACACTGTTATTTGCAAAAACTATTTTGGCTTTAAGTTATATCTTTATGGACGCAAAAAAACGTTCGAGTTCCTGATTTAATATGCGAAATTACAGATGGTATATATTAAATACATTCATCGGCCACCCGATTTTGCATCTAAACTTTGCATCAATGTGATGTGGAAGCAGAATATTTCTATCGGTTAACACAGTTAGCGAGTGGTTATCGAAAAGCTGTAAAACCGTCAAATTAAAGAAGCCGTTCAACCAATCATTCGCTTGATCTCTTTTATGCAACCTGGCCTACAAAACGGGTTGTCACTCCAAATCATTTCACAGAAAGCCTTTTTTGTATGTCTTAAAAATTGAAGCTTAAATCTGCAACCAAAATTCAAAGCACTTAAAACATTTCTTAACATATTCCAGCTGCGGCTTTCCGTACATTGGAAACTACCACTACCACTCTTCTGTTCGTACATTGGAAACTACCACTACCACTCTTCTGTCCGTACATTGGAAACTAGTCTACCACTCTTCAGTTGCGACCAAACACATAGATGTCTAGGCCTATTATCTGGTTCAACGCCATCTTGGATATGGAAACCAATCCAGTTTGGTTTAAACTGTTCGGACTTAGTAGTAAGGGTTATTTTTAGCCGTTTTGCGAACCCTTATTACAATGCCAGTTTACTTTGGTTACGAACATTGCATAGTAACACGATTTATTGTAATTTGAAAATTTGTAGGTTCAAAACTGGCTTTTTAAGCTGCTTGGTTATCAAGGTATTTAAAAGACATTGTATAAACCTAGTAAGATGCATTAAAACTGAAAGAACGTCTTGATCATGTACAACCACTGCAATATCTCTCTAACCTGACGGTGGGCGAGAGGTAACATCACGGACACCTGTGTGAGAACGCTTGTTGACGTAAATCGCAATGTATTGATTGTTTAAGAAATCCTCTCCTCTAATTCATGGTTTTTAAGCATCAATATCCTAAATCAAGGTCAACGCGCCGAGGTATATCGCGTCCTTGACTTCCCTTCTCCCAGGACCAGTTTCTGCATCACGAAATCGTACTCAGCACTCGGACTGAATAAAAATAATGTACTGATAATATTAATTTAACGTCTGTTAATAGTGTTTCTATGAAAATATAAAAAAATAGCCCATCACCAGAAACGTTTAATGAGTTTATTAACAACAGTGCGAAAATACTGTCGGTGAAAATCACGGAAATGTCATATGATCACATTGATTTGCCAGTATTTTAATGTTTGTGTTCGTTTACTTCCTTAAGTATTTTGATGTAGAGCCGATTCGTAAGCGCGGTCATCAGGGCAAATGAGGTCACCGAAATATAGGGAAAGAACCAGCCGTAAGCAGTAAACACAAAGTCCAAAACATACGCGACGTAGAAGACCACGTGCAGAGAGAGAATCGCGTAAAATATCGGTCGGACCCCTTTTCTATAAAAGTGGATTTTGTAAGTCTCGTAAACCGCAATGCAGCCAAGCGTGACGGCGATTCCGAGAAGAAAGAAAAACGACGTCCGATGGACCAGGGTTAGAAAATAACTGATTGAAGCCGAAACAGACATCGTCCAAATATGCCACGGCGTCCTGTGGAAAGAAAAAGGCAAATTAAGCTACATGTTTGTTTACTGTGGATACTGCTGTTGTTTTTAAAATTACATTCCATTGTGTGTTAACATATATGATGGTTTGGCGGACCCGTCCAAATATACCAAAAGTTATTAAATGATTGGAGTTTAGACGTGTTTAACGACTGCCGTTTTGCTGGTTGTTTTCCAAATTTTTAACAACGATTCTGCGTCGTGTTTTCATCGTGGACACAAAAAATAAACAAATCTAAATAATATTCATGTTCTATGAACGCTCTATTGCAGGCGAAATCTTACACGGGCAATTATCAGATAGACTTATACACACCGTCAGGTTAGCGCAGCTATTGCAGTGTGTTGTGTATGATTAAGTAGTTCCTTCCGTTTTAGTGAAACCCATTAATACACTTTGTTCGGGCAATGTCCAATAAGTGCCTTTCATAAGGATACGACCACTAGCTATAGCAACTAGTTTCAAAACTGCAACCATTGGTATAAAAGGCGACATAACAACTAAAAGGCAAATAACCAACCAAGTTTTCTGAATGGACAAATGGGAAACATGATATCATTAGATGTCATCAGATTGCCTCATGCATACAGTAGAGTAATCAAAGCAATTAAAGTGTGGTGTATATTTTGAAGTCTTGGTTATTTATTTCAGCCTATTACATGATTTAGTACACAGGTGTCTATTACACGTATGTTCACAAATGCAGAGGACCGTCAGTTTCTTTTGTCGTTCAAAACAATTGATATTGTCAAATCATATGAGACTTCGCCATTTTGGTAAAAATGAGTATGGCCGTTTTTTTGTCGTTAAAAATGAATGGATGCAATAATCGCGAAAAGGGTTTACACCCCACTCACCATCCCCTTCTAATATGCCGACTCCACGACACAGTCCACGCGAGGAAAGGAAGCAGACTCCAATCCTGCATTGACGTCATTCTACGAATCGTCGTCTCGTGTTCACCAGCTGCGAAGTGCGACTGGTAGTTTATGTAGTGGGCCGCGAATTGCAGCAGGGCGAGACCGTTTAGAACGGATACGAAGTAAACATCAATGCGGGTGATTTTCACTTGATTGGAGAGCGTCCAAGCTTGGAAGATTCGCCAGAAGCAGGCGGCCATGAAAAAGTAAGTCACAAATGTCCACACGTTGCTCTCTGTCCCTGATGTCAATTGTTTAGAGTCATACCCACTCGCGGTTGTGTAGGACGGGTCGAATATACCGGTCCAGATAACTGTGACACTGAGAACTGAAAACGGAGCTAGCACCTGTAAATCAAAGGGTAGGCCCATCGCGCTTGCTCTAACTATCTACTATCAGTACCTTAACCTACCCGCATCTGGAAAACATATTGATTTAATCATGTAGTAATAAACGGTGAAAAAGATAGCAGAAAGCAAAATGCACACAAAAAGTTCGCTTTTACTATCTACTGTCAGCACCTTAACCTATCCGCATCTGGGAAACACATTGATTTAATCATGCAGTAATAAACTATGGAAAAGATAGCAGAAAGCTAAATGCACACAAAAAGTTAGGAAAACTACCTATAACCCTCAAACTACCAAAACTTTAAAAGGGTAGTAGATTTTTTCTATAATGCGAAAGCTTTCAGGCGGATCACAGCACAATAAATGCAAGAAACCCAGCTCAGAAACTACCAAACTCTTTAAATGTCTTACTTTCTAAACGCTGAACTTTGATTCCATCGAAAGTTTCTCGTACTGTTATGACAAACACGGCACGAACGACCTAGCATAGCACGCGCTAAACTAACGACGAAGCCTGTAAATAATTAATGGATTGGGAGATGACGTCAAATCCACGCCAGCATCATACAGCTGCCTTCCCGCAAGGCTTATAGCGCCCGCAACGTCTTTGTACAACGTTTCGAAGAAAAGACTGGCGCAACGTAGTCGCAATCGATGCTTGTTATTGTCTAGACTCTAGATTACTGAAAAAGGTTTAAAGTCCAAACAAGCGGCAGGGATTTTAGCAGATTCGCTGTAGGCCGGAGAAAATTTAAAGGAGGGAAACAGGGAAACACTAAAATAAACACACTAAAATAAAGATTAGGGCCTTAGAGTTGGTTCTAAACATGGGGAAAGAGTAAGGGTTAGTTCTGGGGGTTGAGATTAGAAAGGGTTAAAATTAGTTTCTATAGTATTAGTGAGCAGTTTCCCGCCTTCTCTCTTTCCCTCCTGTTAGTGTTGTCCCTGTGAGGCGGTTCATAGTGTTTTGACACTTAAGTAGCTGCGCTTTCTATATTTCAATTATGTATTGTCGTGCTTCCAAAAGTGATCATAGCCTTCGTCGGCCGAGTACAGATTTTCGTCATCGGACGTTAAAAACGCGTTCGCGACGGACTGCAAATGCTGCGTCCGACTCAGCGCGTCGCAAGGTTCAGCGGCAACGTTCGCGCGCGACGTTAACGCTTCCGGTTGACTTGCGGATTCCGATTTTTGATCATCATTTTTGTCCGCGTTCGTGGCTTTTTGGGTTTTCGATTCAATCCGCGATTTCGTTATGACGTCTTCGCATTCCGAACCCTTGGGGGTACCACCCCTACGTTTTTCGGCTGTGATCGCTAATTTTCTTCGCTGTACTCTTCGTTTGTCCAACCTCGCCCCATGACTGCTTCTTCCACTATCGCCAGCACTGAAACACCAAATTTGATTTACATTTTTACACATAGCCTTTCTTGAGTACTGTATAAACAGATATGCGCTCGGTCTAAACGGGGGTCCGGCCGAATGGTTTGTTCCATCAATTCATATACAGCATTTTATACAAAAAAAACGGTCTTACTGACTATCCTATTAACGGGTTTAAAACGATGCTCGACCAAAAATGCCACTATACAGTTTGTTTATTGACACGCTATCACGACTAACATTTAGCTTGTTTTTGTAATGTCCGGCAGTTGGTCTAACGGTTAAGTGCGTCGCCTTTCAATCGAAAGGTTGCAGGTGCGAAACTGGTCGCTAGCTAGTCGGTTGTGTTCTTGGGCAGGGCACTTTACGGACATTGCCTGAACCCAGCGGATTAATGGGTTCTACCAAATTGAAGGAACGTGTCTATCATGTACAACACACTGTAATAGCTCCGGTAACCGGACGGTGGGCGCGAGGTGATATAATGATTACCCGTGTGTTAACCCCCTTAGTTTTCCCATTCACGGGGATGAACATAAATATCCTGTCCTCCTGTCCTGTAAAATCTTTTTCAATTTTACAAAACAATTAATCCACAAGGTGTTGATTACCTTTCCCGTTTTGCGGATTCGCGGTGACTTTCTCTCAGGAATGGTGTCAGCAGAGATCGGGGCAGTCTGAAAGTTAAAGTAGGAATAAACGTTCAGGAACGGTTGTGCACTAACTTAATTCCATCAGGTCAATTAAAGAAAAATGTCAATTTTAATGAAATAAATAATCGGCATCTTATTATCGGGTATTGGTTTTGTAATTTTTTATAAAGAAAACAAAAACACAATATTGGCGAAAATCATTCATTGAAACTGTGTATTACTCGAAAAGTTGTATATCGGATTGGCTATTTTAAATGTTATATTATCTATCGCAAGCCAGTTCTTTCTTACGTTTTGCGCTGCTTAGTAGTTTAGAAATGTTAAATAAGTAACGAAATCACCTTTTCCGTCTAAGTGGAAGGTTTGGTGGGCAGCGCGAAGTACTAGGGTGATCACCAGCGTCCAAGGACCTCCCGTTCACTGCAATGGAGCGTACATTACGTCAAAGGTACATTTGGTTTTGCCAGTTAGCCCATTAGTAGCAAATAAATTGTACGCTTATTTGGCTTAATGGTTAACACGATACGTATACCTAAATTTATATAAAAATGGGCTTAGATATGAGTTAAAAACTTGGCCCGGTAAAAATATAGAAAACAAGTTATATTGAAAAAACCCTCGACTGTGGAGAAGCGGAAGTTTAATTCGCCGTAAGGTGGCACAAGTGTATCACGACTGACGTGTCACTGTTGAAGTTCCGGCAAAATGTATGGTCGTGTGGTCGAATGGTTAATGCGACCAATACACATATCGACTCCTAATACAAAAACGTTCCTAGTGACCCCGTCATGGGTTTGAAACTGTAACCGGTTAAAATGGTTCTGGCAAAGTAAAATCACGTATTGGGCCCAGTGATAAAACCGTTGCGTTCAGAGCCACATTGCATCTCATATCATTTCGACACAATCAGCAGCAACTTGCGTTAAAAGAATATTCTCTTGTTTAGGAGTTAAAATGAAAAAATCGAAAATTACCGGACAACGATCTCCGGCACGGGAAATCAGCGCGTGTTCGGTGCTTGGTCTCGTCAACGATGACGCAAGATGAGGATCGCTTCTCCCACCTCCGGAGCAGGGTCGACATCCTCTGGTTTTCCCGTCGGTAACTTTCTTTCGTGCGCGAGATGATATTGGGAAGTTGTGGCCTAATGTGTGATATGCATTTCTTAGTTGTGGTGGTCATTAGTTGGTTATAGTCGAAAGGTGGTGGACTCGAAACCAGACACCTGCTGGTAGTGTGCATCCTCGTGTGACCGAATAGTTAACGCGGCCGATTCATTTACCGCTCCATATACGAATATGCTAGGGACAAATATTAATTTCTACGGGAATAATGGGAGATTCATTTTGTTAATTTTTATGTAAAATTTAAAATTGGACATTTTTAAAATTTGGCGTCTTGATGACCTCACTATGGGGTCGATACTAAGTTCGGTAAAATGTTCTTGAGCAAGGCTTTTAGCTGACATTGTCTGAACCTAAACGGTCATGTGGCTGAATGGTTAGCGTGACATACAGAGGGCCATGAATTCATTGAATTAACAAACAAAAAATAGCATCAATTTAAAAAAATATATAAGGACGCGGTTGTAAAAGCCAAAAGAAATACTGAGTTAACCGGAAAAGTTCTTATCGGGTTGGCATCATTTAAAATACACTTCAGTTCGCCCAGTCTTACCTTTTCCCACAAAAAGACATGAACATGGGTACCCCATCATTCTAATGACTTAAAAAGAAACCTGTCTGGACAAAACCTACGGATGACGTCTTACCGATTCGAGTTTGTTGTCGCGTCTCCGTGGCTCATATTATTTCTCGTCGAACGAACTGATCTCTTCGATGACGACACGCCTGAACTGCTAAATGACGTCACGGAAGTCGATGATGTCAGGGATGATGATGACGTCACAGGTCGGCAGTCGCCGGACGCTACAGACGCGTTGTCGGTCGCCTTGGCGCCGAGCGGGGCGGTCGCAGAGTGAACGATGTTCACGTCGGCCCTTTGGAGACAATGCAGTCCACAGCTCGGGTGTGGGTTGTGGGGGAGTGGGCCGTCGTATTTCGTTTTCTCCTGAACCCCCTCATCTTTGCTGTTGGCCGGAGAAGCGTTTTCGTAGGACGTGGTCGGGAACCGCCCGCTAATATCGGTGGAAGGGACAAAAGAAGAGTCGGTCACCCCGCTCGAAGGAGGGATCACTCTGAGTCCTTTGCTGGTGGACGGTCCACCGTCGTCACTTGATTCGTAATCTTTCTTATCTGGTTGCCGCCCGACGCAGCACTTGATAAACCAAGCCACGATACAGGTACGGAGAAAGCGGAAAACCTTGACCAGCCAGCTGTAGGTGCCAGACGCAGCTTCAGTCACCTTTTCAGCGACAACAGAGCTTCGTCGCCTAGTGAAAGCGAACGCCTCCGACGCCCTTCAAAAAAAATTTTAGTTCATTTTTTTAATCAAGACGGCCTTTAAACAAGATTAAAAATGTGTCTCTAATATACATTTTGATTCATTTTTTTAAAAGGCTGTACAGCCATATCCGCATTGTGCATTATAATTTTTGGAAGGCATGTAGGCAGATTTATATGTACAAATATATAATTCAGAAAGTCGTTAAAATTAAGCATATAGGATATTCATGTTTTTTTACGGTAAATAGGAAAATGTATGAGGGTTATAACGCGGGCAACCGTCACCTTGCACCCATCTTCGTGTCACCAAAGCTATTTCAGCGTGTTATATACACTAGAGAAATTTCTACAGTTTTTATTTAACCCATTAAGTTACTGAGTTAGGAAACGTTCGCTGAAAGCTTTGTACAAGAACACAACCGACTAGTTTGCGCCAGGTTTCGAGTCATTAACCTTTAGACTCATTCAGACGCTGTAGAAATGAGATAACCTGCCGGATACAAAAATCCTGCTGATATTGTCATACCCGTTTTTAAAAACTTCAACAATCTATACTCACTTGTCAGACATCTCCTTGGACGTATTCTTCAACTCCTCAAACGACCGGTCTCGGACGGTTGCGGAGTAATCTTCGTCGTCAGAATCAGAAGGAAGATTGGAATATTCACCTTTGCTCATCTTTCTCGAGTTGCGACGAATCCCCTGGCTTGGAACTGGTTGGTAGTCACGTCGCTTGCGTCGAACTCTCCAGAAGAACCAACGCTTCCATCGGGATTTGCTTCCCACTTTTATGGAGCTTGAGTCAACCGACTCTCGCCTATATGGATGTAATGTTGAGCTTATTCTCAATAGTGGGCAACACCGGCAGTTATAGAATACCGGCAATCGGCAGAATATGCTATGTGTACGGTCGAGTGCCCGAATGGTTAACGATGTCGATACATATACCGAATTATACTCAAAATATTTTAGCAACAAGCCCATTGTGGGGTCGAAAATGACCAAGTCATATTTGAAAGCATTTTACGGATCGCATTGCAGCACACTGTTTTTCAAAGCTGTGGTGATTTGTCTTAGGTTTCTCCACAATTTATGGCATAATCATTGGATTTGGTAGCCAGCACGCCTAGCTTTACCTCTACTGAATAAATTAATTTTTTATACTTTCGCCTGATAACCGAAGCAGATACAAATATTTAAGGCAAACGCTAACCTCAATTTACAACTTACCGTTGTTTCCTCTGCCTTTTAATACAACAACAGCAACAGGTCACAGCAAAAGCAACCAGTGCAAATGAAGAAAGGACGATGATAACAACATATGTTGGGCCAAGAAAACCCGCCGCGCCTGTGGTGGTTAGATCATGGTTATACATAGGAAAATGGTAAAATAATTAGAAAGCCATGCAAAAGAGTGTTTTGCTTATAAACATAAGTTTTAGGGTAATTTGGATTTAATTGACACGTGTTATGACTGCATTACCTGTATGTACATTGGTAGCGTGTCGGACAGTAAGCCGAACGGTTACGAAATCGAAACAGGCCGTTTGCGAAGTATTACAATGTTATTTTAAACTTATTATTTCTTATGCCCTGCCAACACTGAGACTGGGTGAGACACGCTTGCGATTATTTATTTGCTTTATTGCTCAGTAAAATTACGCCTTGAATAGCCCACGCCCCTCTTCGCTTGTAACTTTTTATACATATGAAAGAGTTTACTAAGCTTTGCCGCGCCTGGAATGGACAAAGAAAACGTATACACTTGTATTATTTATATTAATAAATTGCAGAATATTCTGCCTTAACAATTTATCCCTAGCACGCCTCACTTAGCCGTAGTGTAGACAAGTGTTAATTCTTTAACTATATGCTGCAATTTCCAGTATTTTGATCTTTTAAAAATTACAGCACACATCAAACTTTCTTGGTGGAATTAAAATGACTGTTGTTTTTAAATGATGCTATACCTGAAACAAAAGTTGCAATACGGCCAAATAGTGTAGAGTTACCGGAGAAGGTGCTGTTTGCGTTCGCTAACTGCTGGTAGTCAAGGCTGTCCCACGAATAATTGTCGTAGTCATGATCAAAATTGTCGTTAGTTGAGTTATTTGGCTTGGAACCCTTCCACTCGATAATATTGGTATAATCGTCCGTTTCATCCTTTTGTATGTGAAACGACAGTCCGGTTTCGCCTGCTTTTTCGTCGCTTGTGTCACCAGTATTGAACATTGCACCGTAGTTCGGGTGGCTCTTAATTTCTTCATTAAGCTCCGGGGATGATATCCTTGGTTTTTCGTCGGTCAGCGCAGGTTTGTAAATTCCGTCGTTACCCACCACCACATTGGGACTAGGTCTTGTTACTTGTGGTTTATTTTTAATGGGGTCTTTGGGGCCGCGATTAGCAGATAGCATACTGTCAAAATCATCGTCCCCGTCGCCCTCTTTGCTCTCTTTTTTATTCCCGCCAAAATTCCGTCGAACGACCAGTTTCAATCTTGTGATTGACGGATGTCCGTCAAAACGAACTTCGACAATGAAATGAGAGAATACATGGGTGGTTTCCGAGTCGGTTTCAACGTCGTTTTTTCCAAGCAATCTCACATCGCATGATAACTTGTTCCTGCGAATGCAATATATGTACGGTCGTGTGGTCCAACTATTAACACAGCCGATACAAATACCGATTTCTATATAAAAATGGTCTTAGTGTTGAGCCTATCATAGATTCGGCTCTTTAAAAAAATCACTTTATGTACTTAGTAATCCCTTTATGCCAGAAAGTACAATCGTTACACAGTGGAGTAATTGTGTGCGCGAATGGTGAACGGGACAAACTCATATACTAACAGATTACAAAATTTAACCAACCAAAGAACCGTTCGGTCCAGATTCAAAATAATATCGATACAATTTATACACTAACTGTTAATCACGCGTGTCTTTTGTCGGGATTTTGAAGAAATATTTAAGCAATTTTAAAGAAATCTTCAGCTTAAAATAGTTTTTTTTTGTGACAAACCTACAAGTCGGTAGAAGAGCTCGCATTCTCGTTTCCAAAAAACGAAACCACCTCACATCCACGTTCCATGTCGGTTCGGCGCCACCGTCCGACCATCCATTCATCACATCTTCTTCCGCTGTCTGGCGCCTGTGCACACCGATCAGCAGTGTATAACGATCGGTGGACTCACTGACCTCTCCTACTCCACCATGCGGTCGAATCGCACGAATACAAGGGGCGGACTCTGCAACACCAACTTTAGTTAAAGCTCTGAGCTTTTAGCAATGGTATAGTATAGACTAGCTAGTAGATAGACAGGCAATTGATCGGGTTTCACACAACTACTTCGTGCCCGTGGTAGGTAATCGGGTGCAGTGTAAATTACATAATTAAACCTTTTGTTATAGTTCAACATATTTAACCATTCAGTTCCTATTTTTTTGATTCAACACATTTATCTAGTTGGTAAATGTAATATATACTTAAGCATCTGTCTAAACACAGCGGACAATGTAAGCATGTGGTTTTGATATACAATTTACAATAACCTTTCGGCTAAACCCTGTCGAGATACGACAACCTTTTGGCTAAACCTTGTCGAGAAACGATAACCTTTTGGCTAAACCCTGTTGGACTAACCGACTAAGCTATGCGGGCCAAAAAAGAATACGCATGTTTATCTCCGTTGGGTGGGAGAGCGAACGTCAGTTTAACGAGTGTCTTTCGTCGGTTGGAGAAGATTAAAATTATGTAACGGTCGTGCGGCCCAATGGATACCACGAGCGCTATTTTTAGTGGCGAGTTTAAAAATAATTAATTTAATGTTTTTTTTATATTATGTGCAACTAAAATACTTTGCATTTTCCCCGTGAAATCTAAAAGAACGAAGGATTACATCACATTAGAGCAATTTATGTTAATTGCATGCAACGTGCAGTACTTTCGTTTTATTGTAATGTGATTATTCCCCATATATAGTGTTTGGTGCCCGCGCTTTCAATAAAAGTTGACCATTAAACCAGTTAAAATAGTAGATATACAGTTTATAACTTAAACAGAAACATTATATGAATGTAGCCGCTAATAGCACTTTTCTGAAGGACATATACATGAAGCTTGTTATTTAAATGTAAACATGGAATGAGATATCACACACAGTTTAATGTATACACATCATAAAAATGTTATTGATCCAAAACATACCTTCGCAGATCCAGTTTAAATTTGATACCAAATTTGCCGCCGTCAATTCGCTCAGTACAATTACGCAAAAGCACGAAATGAAAAGACCATGTTTAGTAAACAACATGGTTGCCTATACCTGATCAAAAAATAAAAACAAGTTTATAGGCATCCCCAAAAGGGGAGATATCCTATGCTTTTATTTAACCGTTTCCATATCGAATGAAAGCAAAAGAAAAAATAGGGAAATTTTACAAGAAAATGATTCGATTGTGACGCAAAATCACTACCTAGTGTTGATTATGACGTCATAAACATATAAATTGACAGTAGTTATTATAGGGACGACTCAATATTATTGTATTTGTCGGTTTTGTGTGTTATATTTTGGCTTGCTGTTAGTTTGAGTGTAAAAATAACATGGGAAAGTTAAGAAATGGACCACCGGTGTCGGTGATCAAATGCAGTGGTGGCGCTGATAACAATAAACTGAATTTTTACTCCTCAACCTATTCGTCTTGTTATGGTAAAGAGGGGTTTACCGCAAGATCGCCGAAGCCGCAAGGAACAGGTTATCTTGCCAACTTCAGGTAGATATGTTATGTTATGCTTAAAACTATCCTGTACGTATACAGAACAGGTTGTCCATGTTCATCACTGTAGGCGTGCCAACTGAAAGTGCAAATAATACTATCATCAGACTACAGACTATTTTAAAAAGCGGAATTCAAACTTTGTGGCCAAATGGTTAGCGCGATAGACTTTTAAAAAAAATAAACACAGACTTTCCCGGTAAAATATACAACAAATAAAAAGCATAAAAATTGTCAGATCGGTACCTCATGTGCACAGTCGGGTTCGGATCTTTTGCTACAAAAGTTACAAAACAAAGGCAATAAAAATTGACTTGATTTAAGGTTTTGTTCATATCGCATTTCTCATATGAAATCTTTACCATCAGGCCAGCGATCAATTATTCAGCCGGATTGGACAAGCTCGACAACGCACAGGTGGGAAAACTGCTCTGCGACAACTACAACACCTCGTACAAGCAACACAAACCTTATTACAGTGGATCTGATGGAAACGACAAATTGCCGTTGCGGTAAGACAGTTAAATAAGTTTATTTGGATAATGTTTACCCTGAGATGACTTGAAATGGTGTGAAATATGAGCTAACAGAATGAGACAAAGTGTGCGAAACACCGTTGTTTAATAAAAGTGATGGATCAAATTATTTTTTTGCGATGGCGTTTACACTTAGGCAAGAGAACGACTGTTTGTTAAGCTCGAAATGGTGTGAAGAAAAGGCTAATTATATGAGATGTTGTACACGATACCAATCTCCATTTGTTTTACCCGGGTGGTGGCATAACTGCAGTTTCTACCTTAAAGTTTATTGCTGTATACATTTTACCTTGATAAATTCTTAAAAGAGTACATTTTATTTTAAGTTACCTACAAAGCCTACGTTAACAATCATTGTGTTAAAATAGTCAACAACGAGTATAGATTCTGCTTCGTGCCTTGTGTAAATGGACACAACATAATGAGCAATGTAGCTGAACCATCATTGCTCTATTTGCACAAGCATTTGTGGTGCAATAAACACCATAACAATCTTTGGTTAAATATAGTTCTAGAATGATATGTATACGTCCAGGGTTTTTCGTACCGAAACCGGTTTCACTCAAAAGGTTCCGATCACCACAGCAGACTCGAAAGTCGTCCACCAGTCCCGACTTGAATCCTTGGACACATACAAGTACAGACCGCTTCTTCACAAGTAAGTGTGTTTGTCTTTGTTTGTGTTTTAAAAAAGGAAACTTCTACCTGTAAGTTCAGACAGTTAGAACGTCAAACAAAAGTTGTGGATCGAAACTATAGCCGCTCGCTAGTTGGATGTGTTCTTGCGAATGGCAATACGTCCGCACCCAGTAAATTGATCGGTTTAACTTAAACAGTAGAAACGTCAAAATCAACGCACTACACTTGCTTTGGTATACCTTAACTTTTAAACTGTTATGCTTTGGACTGCAAGATTAATCTGACGAAAATCATAACAAATCTTTTAATGTTGATTTTCCAACGCGGCAGGATAAATACGACGTGGGTATAGGCACTCCATTACGCTGATACCTTAGGATAGAATTAAATCTTTTTCTTGCCGATGGAAAGCATTGGTGTAATAATACGTGCGATCGTCAGCTTACCTCGCACCCACAGTCGGGTTACAGAACTAGTGTATTTTTTTATGATGGAGACATTGCTACGGACTTTAACCTTTAAATTAAACCACTGGCTTCAGACATCATTATACCGCTGCCTTGACTGTCCTACGCGCTACAATTGAATTACCCATAACTCTAAAGCAAATTTAATGAAATGTCGTTTAAACGAACGAAGGTATTGCGGATTGGGAAACCATAACTTTGGGTTAAATATTTTATAGATGTTAGATGATTTAAGGTAATGTTTAAAGTTCTATGTAACGAGTTGAATTAAATTTTAAACAAAAACGTTTGCTATTTAACCAAACAACTTGTTTAAACACGGCCCAAGAATTAAACTTAAAGAAACCTTGTTTAGACACAGTTTCGTTAACATTGTATTACCACTTTATGCGTAAAAGGTATGTGCAATTTAAAGATGTTTTAAAAACTTGCCAATTTCAGATTGAACAACAAAAGAGTTGGTCATTTGGACGAAGGTTCCTTGAACATCGTCACTGAAACAAACACCTGTTACAAGGGCGAACCCAGTCAAAGAATGGCGACACATTTAAAGGTTTATGCAACGATTTTCTGTTTGTTTTGTAAACTAGGCTACGTTTCGAACCAATGATTTTGCATACAACTCGGTATATGTATTGGTCGCAGTAACCATTCGGCCACACGACCGTAAAAACTTAGTTTATACCGAATCCATCCGTTTTATGGATAGCTTAATTACTTTTCCTGGCCGAAGGACGTTTTTCATTCGTGCTTTAAATTGTTATTCTGCGAATATGCAATTAAGTCTATAAACTTCCCTTTAACACACTTTCACCTTTCAGGATGTCGGCGTAAAAGAACCATCGGGATTCACCCATTATCACCACTTCGACCCAGTGCAGTATTTACACAGGGCACCTTATGCCGGGGAGAGATCATACATAAATAGGTTCGTGCCCCTTCAATTATTCTTCCTACCTCTTCAATTCAAACTGACCACACACAACGGCAGTCACTCAAAATTATGTCACGAGAAGCCCTTTTACAACCTAAAATACGTAATGTTTATATTTGTGTATATCTTTGCGCAACCTTAACTCAAAGCCCTGCAAAATTGTGGTTAATATTTTTGAGTAGGTGCTCCCCTGCCCCCCATACATTTGAAACATGTTGCTGTTAAAAACCAAAAAATGTACAATCAACGCCTTTATTTCACAAAGCACATCACCACTATTACAAAACTTCACAGCTAAACGAGAACATCTGTGCGCAGTCTAGCACATGCTGCTTCCACCGCAGAAACATTAAGGAATAACCATCATTGTTACTGTTTAAAATAAATATTAAATTACCATGTCTAAAAGAGAGTACCACGCATAGAGGTATATTAATTGGTTACCCGCCATCTAAAATACAGTCCACGGTCATGTTACAGTATACCACACAATGCCACTGCGGTTTATGGATCATATGTCTAAATGTTATTGCAACGGGAATTGACATTGTAGTTATTTTAAGCAAATATAACAATTTCTTCACGAACGAACAGAATTAAAAACATTCGCGAACCTACTTTTTTGGTGACATGTTTCAAAGACTGCTCGTTTTGTCGGAATTCCTTAATCCGGTTTTGCAATTTGTTTTATTTGCTGCAGAGTCATTACTGTGGCAAAAAACTATGTTTGTCAACATTTATTTATCAGGATGCACTTTTTTCCATGCATGTTTTTAAAATACGATTTTCTGGTCATTACCTTCGTTTTGTAAATGATGTTTTTGGTCGTTTGCGCAACCGCCTATACAAAAGGCGCGTTTGCAGTGCGTTCCAGCATTTGCGTGATTGGCGTATACTGATAGAAATAAAAGAATAGTTTAGTTTAATTTATTTATTTTTTTGCCCCAGCGTTCCATAATGGTAAATCAAGCAAACCACGGAACAGGAAAAGTCGGCAAAACGAGCAGTAGTTAAAACACGCCATTTGAAAGAAAATGGATATAACTAAATAAATATATTGGACACGACAGCCAAACCTATAAGCGAAAACAAATGTTAAACCAATAATTAACTTACGATATAAATCCCTAAATTTCTTTCGCAGACCGACGGGGTTTTAAGTCAGAGCCGAGTCAAGGACCTCGACTGGCGCAATATGACCGGTCGCCAAATGAAGCCTGGAGTGG
>CH002032.1:166064-219997 GCA_000149265.1 Ciona savignyi | reverse complement strand
CGAATTTTGTGTTCGAAACTTAAAAATTTAAATGGATAATTTAACGGTGGTTTTTCATACTAGATTCTTTCTGCCGATTGTGCGACTAGACGCGCCCAGCTAATATAGGCCGAACGACGGTGTTCTTTTAAAACCGTACAGCTCATTAGGGGTAGGATATTCATGTTTATCCCCATCTATGGAAAAATACAAGAGGGTTAACAAACGGGCAATCGTCAGATCACCTCGCGCCCACCGTCGAGTTACCCCTTTAATTTATTAGAACCCATCATTCCTCGTTGTTCATTGTTTCCTTTCAGGCTAGCCACAGCTTGGTTCAAGGGAGCACAGCCCGCAAGGTCGGGCGTGAGAGACATGGGGTCGGTCGGACGGAAGGAGTTTTCTGGCTACTCCACCAACAACGACCGATATGTGGAGATTAAAGACAACAGATCGAGGTTCACGACGCACTATGACGCCAAGTACGGGGAGTCTCTTTGCGAAAGTAAGTTTAATAGGACAGGTTCGTACATCCCCGTGTTTGGGATAAGGCTATGGGGTTAAATTAAACTTTAAAATATACGGGAAATAGGCGCTGTATACCTTAAAAATGCTGTGTAAAAATGTGTGGGGGGTAAACTCTAGGCTCATTATCGGGTTGTCGGAGGTTAGAAAATTAGGTTTTTATTACCTCGAGTAGCGTCTTGCAACAACGGTTGCCCGGGTACCCAACCTCCTAGAAAAGTGGCCTGGGAGGGGATCGAACCAATTACCCACTTGCCCAGTACAGTCGTTCTTAAACAAAACACTATATGTTGCTGGACGAGTCGACTATTCGTGAACGCGATAGACCCACTTACACGCCACCATTTAAACAAATAAAGAGGGTATAGGGATTTGGCTTTAAAACCAGGTCTTCAGTTTGTAAATCAATTAAAATAAGTTCTTGTTATTCAATTCGATCTTACGTTTACGACTTCATGTTTTTACCTCTAGTAAGTATATATAGACAATATCTTCATAAATCTATTAATCCCACCGGAACAGTAAAGGTAAACCGACCGTTAATAGGTTTTCTTCCCCCTCCAGGGTAAGTCCAAGAGTTTTCAAATCGAGTTTTGTTTCAGAAAAATACAAGGGCTGGGCTGACGCGTCTGAGGCTAGGAAACCGACAAACGGTTTCACGAAGAGCAACAAAGTCCACTCATACGGGGACGGAAGGAGATTCAACGAGCGCAGCTTCGAAAACTACCACCCACTTGTGTCGAAAGTGATCAAGATGGAGAACCCGGGTTACGTGGACAACACGCGAAATATGAAGCGAATCGAGGCGTTTTAGTCGGCAGCTGCCGTGGCAGTAATACAACAGCTGTTTCGCGGTCTCCAGGGACAATTGCATCTTACGTCATTTCGCGCGGACGTTCTGTTTATACTGGTTAATCAAATCACCGGAGACTAGTAATCGTCGCTACTTCGAAATCCACATGGGGAGTAACCACACATTTAGCCAATCGGCTTAAAACTAGTGATTTGATCGACTGAACAAAAACTAGCAATGTCTCAGAAAGTCCTTTATAAATTACAGTCTATGAAAGGGATCCGGTAACCCGCCGATTTACAGTGTTTAACCCCGGACTTTCCTACGCTCTTTAATCCCAAAAAATATTCGGTCTTAAACAAGGATAAACTAAATTTCACCAAAATGCCATAGTAGAACTTACAAGTTTACATAATGTATTACTGAAAAAAAGAGATGAGAAAATACTAAACGTCTCTAAAAACTTTTAATGGGCTGGATTTCAGAACCCTTAAATTGTAGAAATTCGTAGTAAACCTCGTTTTTCATTGATGTGGTTTATTATGCAGCAAGGAACAACCAATTTTTCAAGTTACAGTGAACTAAAAACTTTACAATAGCAAATGAAATTCACGAAATGAAATTCATGAAAAGGCGGAACCGGTTGGAACCGCCCAAAACCAGTTTGGATCGCACCTGGTTGTTCCCGCTCGATATCAACGCCACGTTATCGTTTGGTGGGAAAACACGAAAACTAAAGATTTTTGAATGAAAACTAAAGGTTAACCAACAACAACAACCAACAGGTATAAAGTGGACCCATAAATTCATGCTTCGGGTGTCGTGTGGGTGGATATGGCTGGGGAGTTTTCAATGTGGGCTTGGTTTTATTTTTAACGATGCGAAGAAGCCCGACTGGTGTAGAACTTCGCATTAATTCAACTGTAAATACTAGATGGTTTCCTTTTCCCAAGCTTCGGGAATTAGTACGCAGTGGTAAATTGCGTTTCGGGTTGATGTTAAGGTGTAAAATCAGCGGTAATTACATGGTGGCAACATTCGCTGGTGGTGACCGCTGAAGTGTGGGACAGCGAGTTGTCAATTAACGGAAATCGTATTTGGTGTTGGGAGAAGAAAGAGTTTGGTCGGTCGGGTGGGTTCTGTCGTTGGAGAACTAACTCTACAGGGCGCGGCGGCGTAGCTAGGGGCGACAACGGCCATGCACGCACAAAAAAACTTAAAGCGTTAAATGTCCTGACACTACAACATTATGACGAAACGACCACCCCTCCACCATAGCGCAACGGCGCTGTTTATTCTGCTTTGACCACTGCATCGTGGTCAGCAGGTGGCGCAGCAGGTTTGGGAGCAGATTCGACCGCAGCAGGTTGTTCAGCAACTCCCTGCTAGAAAAGAGAGTTTAATTGAATGCTTTAGGTAAACGGTGATAGTTACATCACAAATTGGACAGTATAGGGTGGCTGTCATACATTTTGTCAACTACTATAGAAAAAGAAATAACAAATATCGAAGCAAAACTCCCTACCATATAGATCTGGGCATTCTTTATTATTAACCGCGAAAGTTAAACACCATTTGAACGGTATAGCGCGGTATTAGACATTTCGTTGAGTATTATCATTTAAAAATAAAGAGATAACAAATGTCAAAATAACGAGCGCTAATATACAAACTATTTTTAAACTAACAAGATCAGCGCCGTTTTTAACCTAAAAATATGCTTATCATTCTTAAAACTTTCTATGTGAAGACACATGTTAAGGGGGTAAATACTATTTACCCTTGGTAAACACGGCCAACATACCTGTTGTGCACCTGGCTCTGCATTATCCACAACCTTTGGGCGTCTCGGACGATTTGGGCGGTTGCGAGGGCGACGACGGCGCGGGGGGCGTTCTCCTCCCTCCTCGTCGTATTCACGGGGGGCTTCCCCGTTCTGCTGAACAGTTTCACCGTCGCCATCACGTGGTCTGATAACAAGGGAAACAAGGTTAAACTTAAGGAAGGTTAAAGGCACCGGCCAAGGAAACAACTAGCAAGTTAGAAACAGGAAAACCAATATCATTGGAAAAAGCTGCACTTTTAAAGACGTATTCGGCATTTTTCTGCCATTTTTATTGTAAATTACGAATTACCGTTTATAATTATATTGGCTTTATTGTTTTAAGATAAATAGCAACGGCGACTATGCGTAATTATGAAATTACCAAAAACTAATGTCACATGCAATTGTACTTTTTAACATAAAAAATCCTTTAAATTTTTTTAAACTAAAAATCCTTTTATTTTTTTACAACACAATTAAATGAGATTATTAAAAGGGTTAAGATTTAGCTTTTTACTAGAAACATAGTACTGAAATTGACTTTGAATTTTATTTTACAATGAATATATTTACGGTGGAAACAAATTAAAACAAGTTTTAAATAGGGTAAAAATTAACGAAATTAACAATTTCTGAGTTATTTATTACCACATATTTATCCTACTGCATAAAAATTTCCCCAAGCTACTGCATATTGGGTCAAAAATGACAACCAGCAAGTGTAATAAATATATATTTAAATAATATTACTCTACATATTTAAACATGTGACATGGCACCCCTGAAATAAACATCTAAGGTGAAAAGTATGTAAAAACTTTCACCTTGCACGGTTTACATTAGTTTTCGGCTGTGTGTTATTTTTCAACTTAACATCGGAGAAAAAAATGTCATAAAATAAGTTATTTATACATTTGACATGCCATCCACACCTAGGGTGAGAAGTACCAACCGTCGCCTTATCCTGGTTAAAATAGTTTTAGTCTCATTATTATTTAAACTCGTTAAGAAAAAAATGTTTCAAACTGCTTATTTTTATACATGTGACATGCCAACTCCTATAATGGAAGCCTATTGTGTTCAAGTACGAACCGTCTTTGTCTGTATCTCGGCTTTCTAGGTTTGACCGGTCGCTGGGGTTGTTCTCTCTCCTCCCCTTCAACTGGTTCCACCCCGTTCTCTTTGACTTCACCCTCCTGCAGGGAAGGTTGAAGAGTGTAATTTTTATGGAATGTGGAATGTAAGAAATTTCTTGCCAAATTACATGACAGTTCTGATACACTGTGCATTAAATTCACCCACAAATTGGATATTCGCTTGATCATTAACCAGTAAACAGACCTAGAAAAGTTTTATCTTCAGAAATTTTAAACTTTGTTGATTTAATAAAAGTTTAACTTTGTTGATTTAAGGGTTCAGTGAATAAAAAATTACTGATTTTATCATTTCACAGCAATTTATAGAGAATTGTGATGTAGGCTTCACTGAAGTTACTATAAATATTAAATTACCAGTTGACCACTAATTAATTGAAATAAACTAAACTAATCAGCAATTTAAAACCAAAAAGCTTTTTTCCAAAGTCAAATAAACGAGTTATTTAACTTCACCCAAACACCCATTAAGCTTTGATAAAGGAAGTAATTTTCATTTCAATTAATATCATTGAATAACTTCAATTCAAAATGCAAAGAAAAAAACTAAGAGTGATTCAGGCTAAGGTCACAGCGTATTATTATTTGACATAATTTCAAAGCAGACGACAGCTGTTATTTAAACAGGGTGTTTTTTGAACACTTTAATGGACAAGACAACAACAGCTTAACACCATTTTACTACTGGAATAGGTGTACATGTGTATTAGTAATCAACAGTCTACAACTTTAGAATAGGGATGCTATTTTATAAATGTTAAAAATGTTGCTGCTAATGCTAAAGAGATAATATTTTTATTGTATTAGTAAAGTATTGTAGTTAGGAATAAACGTGTAAAAGTGTACACCTAAGTGAATGGTTGTTTTTTATTCAGTTTAAGAACTGTGGTTTACATACCAACCAAGATTACAATTTGTAACAAAAGGGTAAAATTTACAATAACCGCTGTATTTTCTTAGATATGAATAAATTACCTGTTCTCGTCTAGGTCGCCGGTATCTAGGTCGTCGTGGCCGTCTCCGTTGCTCCGGTCTCTCCTCTCCTTCATGCTCCCCGTTCACGGGTTTCTCTGCCTCATCTCCCTCCGATTTCTCCTTGATACCAAACACGGAGTATTCGTTTACCAACTCTCCATGAATATTTTAACGTCAAGTGCTGGCACTCATGCAAAATTCATGCGATTGATTTCAACGAATGCAAATTCGACAAACACGATCCAGGGATCTGGTAAACTGGGTACACACCTTCCACGATACCAGTTTTTACAAATAGGTGCAGCATTTTCATACATTTGGGTTGGTTTAAGTATATTAGTAGGATTTAAAACACCAATTATCAGTAAAGCTAAAGTGGCGAAGTCGGCTTTTTAAAATATGAAGAAAAATATGAAAGTTATTATATATCGCATACCAAACTTAAATAGACCAAAATTTTGGTTAAAAAACTTGCGCATTATTAGCAATAGCCGACCCCGCCACTTTTAGATGATTGTACTAAGTATTAAAGACTAACACTAAAACTAAATTACTACTTCATTTACATTGAAAAAAGCAAAAAATGAATATATTCTTGTCGGATCATCACGAACAGACCTGCATTGGTTTTCTGGGGCCCCTGCGCATCCAAAACGGTCGCCTATAATAACGTCGGGGCCTTGGATTCTCCTGCCCTTCGGGGCTGCCAGTTTCGGAGGGTTCATCTGGATTCTCGTTACTCTCCGATGGCCGCTTGTTTTAAATATATTTTCAACTACTTGGCAAGAAACTCAATAGCGCAAAGGCAGTCGCAAACAATGACAAAAATTTAAATTATCTTTAACCTTAGATTTTTGCATCATTCACTTTTATATCATCTTGATATTATTAGTTTGTGACTGCCTTGTGGAGATAAGTTTTATATTGATCTTTAATCTATATTTAGAAGACAGTGTGTGTCCCTAAACATAGCTGGTTTACAGAACACTTTACTCTTGCTGATAACTGTTGCAGATAATAATATATATAGTTATAAACTTTAGACCAAATCATATGGGACAAACAGTCTTTATTTTGTGGGATTTGTGATATTGACATATTCTTAACGATCGATGCTTAACGAAGCAGAGAACTATCGAGTCAGCAGTAACAGTACATTGGGAATACAACAACCAGTCACATACAAATTTGGCTTAAAGCAAAGTTATATTTAAACCTACTAAGTCTACATGTTAAGTCATTTATATACAGTCATTTATCTCGCCTCCGCTAGTAAGAATGCTACATTGCATATATTGACGAGTATACTAACGTTTACACAATGATGTCATAGCTTCAATTATTACATAAGTCTGATGCTGTCACAGCTGATTAGTTAACTTCCCTGGCCTACACTAAAGATATCAGTTAATGTGGGAATTATTTTACCAACCAACACCATTCATGGGCATGCATTTGAACATTCTCAACACCTTTAAATAGATAATGAATGCACAAAACTAGCTATACTATCACCGTTAGTAGAGCTATATGAAATATTTACCGAGAATTTCACAAATGCAATGCAGATGTAACATTCCCATTAAATCTGAAACTTACCTCCTTCGGTCTAGGTCTGTATCGAGGTCGAAATCGTCGACGATCAGCTGCATACTTGCTTCCTTTCACAGGCTCACCACCAGGTCCGGTAACATTTGCAGCTTCAGGCAAACCCTTGGGGTAGGTACAGGAAAACACAAGTTAGGGGAAAGGGCTAGGGAAAGTTAACGGCTAACTTAAAAATGACACTTAATGGCTTTAAAAAACTATGGCTAAACAGATTTAGTAAACAACTTTAAAACCTATTGTTAAATTGTGATGTCACAGTATGACAGCTGTTCATCCACAATTTGCTTAGAACTTTAAATATATATTGCAACTTGCAAGGAATCCATTCAAGTATATACAGCTTTACTTTTTATGCTACAAAGTATGTTCTGGTTTCTTATATTGTTTTGTGGTTTATTAAAGCTCATTCATTATGAACAGACAGCCTATAAACAGATAGATATGCCAATATTTTTAAGGGTTAGTGAACATAGCGTGTCATTAAACCGCTATTTAAAGCAATACGCACCGTGTAAACGGCAAGTTATGTTAAGGAACACAACAAGACAAAAACACAAAGTATCTACGGCCCCAGTTAAGTAGAATTTGGAAAAGGGATCTATGATTGTATGAACATTTATGTCACGCCAAGTGTGGACTGACTGTATATTTATATACCAAATTACTTAGTCGTTGGCACAATAACTGAAAAAACTAAGAGGGAAAGTGGGAAGGCGGGAGTGAAATTGCACAATAAAATAAATATTAGGGCATTAGAGTTAGTTTTAAACATGAGGTTGGAGTTAGGGTTAGTTCTGTGATTGAGATTAATGTTTATGCAAGGGTTAAAATTAATTTCCATAGTTTTGGTTAACAGTTTTCCTCCTTTCCGCTTTCCTTTCCTTTAGCGTTGCCCAGCAATAACCAACACCACCTTTCGACAGCAACGAAACTAACCGGCCAATAAGCTTATTTCACTTACCTTCTCTCCTTCGACGACGTCAAACTCAACTTGTTCACCATCGCCGACACTGCGGAGATACTTCTTCGGGTTGTTCTTGATGATGGCAGTCTGGTGGATGAACACATCCTCCTTGTTGTCGTCACGGTTCACGAAACCGTAGCCGTTTCGTACATTGAACCACTTGACAGTGCCACTGCATTGAGTGGCTGTATGGGGGGAATTAATGGTTAAATTAGCTTCGATGGAAAATTATAATAGAAGTCATTTTTTTCAGGGGGATAACAGTGTATTTAAAGTCGAGGATGTTGTTTTTAGTTCATTTAAGAAGCATCTTGGTTCAAGGAAGGCTTTGTTTATTCACCCAGTACAAAAATATTAGATTCGCACTAACTTGTGCAGAAGGTAAAAGACAAACAGAAGGCACCAAAAATTGGCTACTTTAAACCACCAATTTTGCTGAAAAAGAATGTAGCAGGAATATTATTACAAAAAATGTATGTGCCAAGTTCATTTACCACCTTTACAAGAAATTTTGATGCAAATACCCGACATGTAGAAAATAACTTTGGTAATAATTATAAGACAACCGAAAAATCTTGGTTAGGTCACTAAATTTACAGCACATCTATCCAAATTCAAGTTGGGTATTTACCGAGGACTTTTTTATCGACTGGTGCCCGTTCAACGACTTGGCTAGGCTGTTCGGACTGCTCCGACATGATGGTAGATCTTGGATGTTAACTGATTTTAACCCTTGTCTTCCGCTCTACTCGCTTGTTGATGGAATGAAATTGGGGTTGTCAGTTTGGTGACGTCACTAGCAACCGAACTTGCTGAACCGTGCAATATGGTACCCTACTTAACCTGTATTTTTACCGAAAATAATATATCTTTGATTAATGCAACTTGTGGTATATAATATGATAGTCTACAGAGAAGTTATAATATAGAGAAATGAAAATAAAGTAGTTAAAAACGGCATTAAATCCGACCGGTTAGTATGGTGGTTTAGTGCAACGCCTTTCAAACGAAGGGTTTCAGATTCAAAACTCGTCGCTAGCTAGTCGGTTGTGTCCTTGGGAAAGGCACTTTACGGACATTACCTTAACCCAATGAAATTATGAGTTCTACCAAATTAAAGCAACATCTCAATCATATACAACCCATTGCAATAGCTCCGACAACCCGATGGTGCGCGAGGTGATCTGACGATTGCCCGTGTGTTAACCCCTTGGTTTTCCTATTCACGGGCATAAACATGAATACCCTATCCTATCCTATTACTCTGACAAGCGGTAAAAGAAAAAGTTTGTCGGGGCATCAAATGAGATTTTTGGTCGCCTTGAGCAACATTGGAATTTACTATAAAGTAGTTGGTGGTTAACCACTATTTTTAAGAATCTTTTTAAGTGCTGCTGTGTGGGATAACAGTCGCCGTATTTATTTTATCGGGATCTGGCGGCAGGTTCCTTTGCGTTATTTATCAAAAATTTGCCGTTGCATATCAAATATATACATATTAGCTAACACATTTAGAAAATTCAACTGGGTTGTACATTTGCTTTCTTTTTATATGGTGCTTAAATCAGACTGGTCCCACACACCCTTCGTTGGAATTGGAAAAAAACAGACCCTTTTGTTGATCTTTATCACCACCTGATGGTTCTTAAAAATTCAGATCGGCAGTATACCACTCATTAAACATCTATCAACCGGTTAATGAAAATTTAAACTTAACTTGGTATAAAAATTATGTATAGACTGCACTCTGTAAATAAAACGTTAAAATATCGGTTGTGCGCCACCACTACTCTAAATGGGATTGTAGGTTAAACAAAAAAAATAGTAAAAACCTTTTAGCCATGCAAACTAATCGATATACTCTACATATTGCAACTCGAACGTGAAAACGGGTTAATAAACGATAACCATGCATACAATTTTATTAAAATTTTCCTACCCGCAAGGACAGAAAAGAAATATCGATATATACTACTAGATTAATATTCGCACTATTGTTGTAGTTGTTTATCATATTATCATCAGAGTAATATCACCTAGTTTAACACATACGGTACATTTTAATCAAAAGACGTCGAATTTACTAGTCGCAGACCTCAATAGCCATTGAAACCCATTTTTGATCTTTCGTAAAGCGATTGCTATCATCTACTTGGCTGTATATAACAAGAACTGCGAACGGCTTCAATAGCCTACACTTCGTATACCGCCAACGTGTATAAGCTATTGTTTCTACACATCGGATACGCTTCGTCAGAAATAACTTGCGGACTCGACACAGGAAAAAATCTGAATGTAAAAACGATGTATTTCTAGCGCATATATAATAAAAACAAGGAATAAAAGGAGAGAAAGCACGATAGGCGAGGAGGCATGACGGTGAGAAAATCCCCGAAGGTGAGAGCAAATGGCTCCCTGCAAGTTACAAAGAAAAGGTGAGAACAATAAGCGTGAACTGTGCGACGGCGTGAAACGAACGAATAAATCGTGAAGAGCATTTGTGTGTCGTGCGAAATAGCGTTAACAAACGCATTGAAATGTGCATGAACGCCCGACTGGACGATACACAATATTGCACAAACCTAAACTATTAATAAACAAAAATGAAAAAGCTTAAACACAAGGCGTAAGCTACACTAATAAGCATTTATGCATAGTGTAGCTGATACAAAATGGCAACACACGAAATGCTTCTTTTCCGCGAATCGCATCGGAAAAGCAAAAATCGAAGCGAATACGCAAAACTTTGTACACAAAACAAAAAAGGCAACGGTGTGCCTATAAATGAAAAAGTAGAAAGGCACTAGGCCTATATGTACACTACGTAACAAATACAAACTAACCGACACGACAAAAGGCACAGTGTATAAGGTGCCTAATAACGTATTAAGTCGATGGGATTTTTAAAGTGCGAAATAAATAGGGTGACAACACACAGGTGAACTTTTAATTAAATACTAATTTCATACATATATAATACATATATTAGTTAATTAATTTATAGAATATGTGGGTGGAACAAAAGGGTGAACGAAGCTAGCACCATGGCCTCCATACTGCTGAAGTGAACTCCGATGCGCCTCCAGCGGATACCGCGGGTTGTTTGAAATTGACCGGGGAGGAAGCGTGTCGGGGTGCTCCGATCGGGTACATGCCGGGAAGAGTGGGACTTTTAAGGTTGTTGTTTCTGACGTCGGACAGTTGCTCGCTTTCTGGAGTGGAAGTGACGAAACGCTTTTTCGCAGGTTTGGTCTGTCGGCTTGAACTGGATTCAGCAGAAGTCTGTGAAATTATGAAGGTGTAAACAACAGAAAATAAATTAACCTTTCGTTTGGTCAAATCTATTCTATCCACTTAGAGAAACGAAGAAGAAAAACTTACAGCTGACACAACTTAAGAAAAAATAAGGGCAAACTGCACACCGTTAAAAGTATGATCCTGGCGCACCAACAGACATTTATCAATTTAAAGATTTAATTCGCCAAGTAAATTCAAACAAATATTTCATTTCATTTCCTTTATAGTTCCGACTAATATTGTATTTAGTAAATTGAAAAAGGGACAATGCTTGCAATATACAACTTCAGGCAAAAAACAAACATCATTCATACCTTAAGGTCGGAGGTTTCGTTCAGCAGCAGTCGTTTGCGCCTATCGCTGGAAACACCGGTTTCAATGTACTTCAAGAAATCCACGAACGAATCTGAAGAACATTAAACAAGTTAATACTTTTTAATCAGAAAAACGGAGTTCAGAAAACAGTTATTTCATAAACAGCAAATTTGTGTAGCTCTTAGGATATTAAAAAAACGTAATTTTAATTAATTTGTTGGTGATGCCATGTCCGCGATGTTGCCCTTATCCAATGTAAAACCGGCCTGTCAAATCGAACGTGGGGTATTCTGACGTTTGCCGGCTAACAGTTGTCACTATAACCAACCAAGCTAACCAGCTAACCAAAAAGTAAGGGGTAATTTTAGCAGAAAAAAAGTTCCGGTGAGAATCGAACCGACGATCACGGGCAATGCTTTTTAAATTGTTATAAAACCTCTACCTTCAGCAGAAGCACCGCTGCTTGGGGCGGAGAAATAATCGGATGTCGATTCGGGGTGAATGGACTCCCTACTCGACGGTGGCGAGGTGTTGTGTTGTGGGGTTGACGTCACGCTTGGAGTGAATCCCCGACTGTATCTTCCACTGGATTTTGTGGTGTCTGATGAGGGGTATTATGTTATACTTACGAAGTGTATGGGTGGTGTATAAGCCAACACGAGTTATGAAATGAAAATAATCCGCAATCGGATGGTACAATAAGTTTATCTGGTAATAGAACATGTTTTAGGATAATTCCCAAGATCAACAGTCTAACTCACTTTGAGACTTCCCGCTGTTCTTGGTTTGGTTTTCGGATTCCAGTTGTCGAAGAAACTCGTTATAAACAACAAGAGCTTTGGGCTGGGACTGGAAGGAATCTAAAACAGAAGAATATTTATTTATTTGTCCAACTTAAAATTGGAATAGTTAATAACATCAAGAATCAATTTATGCTTTTCTTCTAGATTATGTCCGGTCAAGGGAATCCTGGTAAACTCTTGGATGGAATTTTAAAAAAATAAAAAAAAGAGTATCTTTGCTTAAAAATTATATACTGTAAGCCTTTATTGGCCTAGACAGCGAATATCGAAACTAAAATAATCTTATTTGTTTTAAAATATTTTGATTGCGCTAACACTTCAAAGCTCGGACGTGGGAACAAACCTTGTACGCGGTCTTCTGGAATCTTCTCCGGACGCTTTGATTTGTTGGAAGTTCGCGATTTGTAGGGAGATCTTTTCTTCGATCTTCGCACCAGAGATTTCAGCGACGATCGCCGACTCGCTGGGAGAAACAAAATTGTAAATTGGTTTGCTCTAGTTTTCATTACCTTATTTAAAATACTTGGGTTATCATTAGTTTGTGTGGTAAAAACGGGAAACATTATCAGATGTTACGTACGAGAGTGTAAGGTAGCCTATGTGGTTAAAAAGTTTTTACTATTATGTTTTAATCCATCAATCCACTGGTCAGATAGAAGATCTTCAAGTTACTTAGCTAAGTACACAATGGAAAACAAAGAAACCACAAGTTGGTTTTGATCAGGTTGGTTTTGATACAAAACCGTTTGCCTGATAGCGACCGAGTCAACGCTCTAACGTACCGGCTAGATATTTCTTCAGAACTACTTGCATGTACAAAGATAATATATATATATAGAGAAGCGACACATAAACCTATTTTAATGTGCTTGCTCAAACATAGGATAAAACATAAAATGTCCGTGACGACCTCCATGTCCAACCTTTCACGCCAGAGAACTTCAAAAAAACGAACAATGTCTCACCTGACGGAGCGTAGTTGTAAGTGAACTGGTTTTGACTTCCGTACGGTGGCGTTGAGAATCCGGTAGATGACGTCGCGGAGCCGAAACAAAGATTTTCCTTCCCGCAGCAGTTACCTGTGCAACATTTATCATTCTCTGGTTATAAAGACTAAACAGTAAACGAGACAAAAGTGTTCCAAAATCTCAAGGCAGAGCATTGCAAATGTTAGGCTACGCAAAACATTTGGGTTGGGAACCATTATGTGCGGCTTTTTGTCCCAAATTGTTGTACTAGTTAGCAATATTAGTTTGTTATTTTATCCTGGCATTAAACATCACCAAGGAAATTAATTACAGCTTTGAAACCGAAAACATATAAAAACGAACAGTCGTTTAAATATCACATTAGAATTTAGAACTTAAATATTAAATATAGCGGACGGGGCGGCCAAACCTATATAGCGACAAACTTTAAATGAATGAAAATGACTGTATTAAGTATATGCGAATAAATTCTAAATACCTGAACGTGTGGAATTCGAGGGGACTACGGAGAGACCTCTTGGCGTTTGGGGGTTTGGACTGTTGATTGGAAAGCGTAATTAATTTAGATAAACTTTGTCACAATTGCAGTACTAGGGCACTCGCAAATGTTGTCTTCATTTGTAACATTTCTTTGTATTTTTAATAATAACAAATATACTAGTCAACGTTTGAAATTAAATTGTAACCCGAATGTTGGTTGACCTATAGGATGGAATAAAATGCATTTGTCATTATGGTGCAAAACGATCAGAAGAGGTCGGTATAACAAGTCCCCTTCAAGTTAACCGTTTTGAGTTGGGTTAGTGAAGCTATTGTAGTGTGTTGAATGTCATTCCGAATTATTTTTTTATTGCAATCAAATTAATTTTTTTATTTCGGAACGGTACAACCCAACTTCATTGGAATTAATACAAGAATACTTTAAAATTTGGGTTTACCTTGCAGTCAAACCGTAGTTTCGCGAAGACACGACAACGTTGGGCGAGGCCATGGCCATATTGTAGGACAAGTGTCGTAGGTGAGCTTCAGAAGCGGCGGTGAGTCGTGAGCGTTTGGGCACAGCAATCGTGTGTTGGCTTGCAGGACATGCAGCCATTCGCTTCAAGGGTAGATGGGGAGAGGCTTTCACGAGCGGAACCTGCACATAACATTATTTGATCGCATATTCGGATGTGAAGCAGATGTAATGTAGACCTGCCCACTCTTGCACATTTTGAACTTTTCATTATAATTAATTCGAGCAAATTCCGTACTAATCAGAGCGTAAATTAGGGCACTACTGTCAGAACAATGGTAGAATTTATGCTGCGCGTAACGCATAATCGATTTTTTTAGAACACTGGTTAAGAGTTGTTTACAACTTTGGATTTGAACGATCTATTCCGGGTGCTCTTCAAATTCCAACCAGAAAAATGTTCAAAATTCCCAAATTTAAAGAGTGTTTCTCGGTCGGTAGTTTTTGTTTTAACGCGGTGAAGTGAAATAGTTAGGTTAAACAACTATATATATATACTGTAACTTCTCGCATTATTTGCACCTTCCACGTTTTCGAAACTCTCACATTTAGTATGGTGCATATTCCTTAATGTTTGCGCTTTAAAGTACTCTCAACTTACAAACCGTGATAAATGCTCTTTAAAACGCAAATATTAATTAAAATACTAACTACATTTAACCAAACTTGTGCTTTTCCATGACTTTCAAATTTTTATCATTGCAACCATTGGGTTTAGTACATATTTCTAACCAATCCTGTAAATTCAAAAATTAATTTTACACAGACTGCCTTTCAGTCCTAAAAACTTACATTTTGAGATTCCGTCAATGGCATTACCATCTTCATGCTTGCAATAGAATTCATCTCGTTAAAAATGCTATTAACGTTTCGATTCATAATAATAGATATTTCTTTTCTCTTGCAGAGTGCTAAAGCAGTTAACAGTTAATACTAGCAGCTAATGTTTCACAGTACAAATAGCAAAGGAGCTTTAATTTCTCTTATAAGCAATTTCTCTCTTTTCAAGTTAAACGGAGTCCAGCAAGGTTGAAAGCAGACTTTACTTAATCTCGCAGTTGGGGAGAAATCACTAGGCGAGACCTTCGCGTCGGCGCTCGCGGCTCGCGGTTATAATCAAGGAGCGCTTGTGACGTCACAATTAAAAAATGCAAAATGCGCGCAGTAGTCTGCAGGTTTACACATGCGCACTTGCAACTAAGTCGCGGAAGGCAAACACGTTCTGATAACAAGAAGAACTAAGCGTGAAGATTACATCGCTAATCCGGATATCTAAACCTTGCTTATGTGCACTTCTAACGTTGAAGGTGTAAGGTTGTTTAACCGCAAACTCCTGACATCGAATCGGAACTAACCTATATTGCGATAGTGTAATCTAAAATTGATGTTTTGTTTATTGTTAAATTTATAGGGTTTTGTTTTTTCAAACAATAGAGAATTGAAACTTTTAGAACAGCAGCATAATATATCATGTTCATACTGCTGGTGTGTTTTGACGCTTAGTTTTGCCATTTTCTGTTGTTTCAATCTTTTGATTTTATTATTATTGTAAAATAGGTGTAAAACTAACCTTAAACTAAAAGTTAAATGGACAAAGTGAAATTTACGATATGCAGCGAGTCCTATTTCAGGTGATTGTACGTTTAAAACCCCCCTCAGAGTTAACGCAAAAGCCAAAATACCAGCTGGGACTTGTGATAGCGGTGGGTGTTGGTGTTTTTCCACAATTCTCGCTGTGCGTCGCGAATTACACATGCTGTAAAGAGCACGGTCATATTTTATTATGCCCCGTTGTAAGGCACTCAACGGACGTGACCTGAACCCAGTGAAATGATGGATTCTAATAAATTTAAGAAACGCCTGAATCATACACAACACATTGCAATAGCTCCAGTAACCCTACGGTGGGCGCAAGGTAATCTAACGATTGCCCGTGTGCTAACGACGCTTGCGTTTTCTCATTCACGGGGATAAACATAAATGACATATCCTTGGTAATTGTAAAGGTAACCTTATTCTAAAATGTCCTCGCTAACATTTGGCACGAAGAAGAAACTTTTTTATTGGTCATAATTCAAACAACTCCCTGAGAGTATGACCTGATTGTTCATAATTTAAAGCTGATTTGTATTTCCAATTCTTTGCTGGTTGTTTTCCGACCTACTTTACTCTAATGCGAGATAAGATATTTGGCTGGGATGAGACTTAACGTGCATTTTACCAGGATATTCAAAGAATCCATGCCTATAACGTATACAGCACGCTGTGTAACAGACCAAACAATCCCACTGTTGACTCAAAGCATTTCAGCTTAAGCATACTATACTAACTCCCTTAAGTATTACATTTATTCCAACTTCAACGATAAAAAATGATGAGCATTCTGTCGTTTTGCCATAAATTTGGAGAGAACCAAGCTAATAGCTCTTATACCTATAAAATATCAGGTTAACGGTATTTATATTGTGCGCCAACCATTTGGAAATTTTAAGGTAACTTCAAAATAGGATACTCTTAATCTTTTACATGGGTTGGATACGGATGGTTGCTATAAATAGACCGTCATCATATAATTCCAATGTCCACTTTGGAATATCGGAGCTATTACAGTGTGCGGAAAGCCGAAAAATCTATGCGACAAAAGTAGAATCTTTTATTCCGCGAAAGAAAAAAACAAAACACGAGTTAGAACCGGTAAGTATTTTTTTCGCGTAAAAGCAGTGAAATATGTTACACAACTCAGTTTGCACTGGCAAGTATTAACAGCGGACAAGAGGAAAGGCGGCTGGTGGCACTTAAGTTTGAGTAAGTTCAGGATAGGATATTCAGGTTTATCCCAGCGAATGGGAAAATGCAATGGGCGTTATGATACTGGCAATCTTCGTCATTTTCGCTGGTATTAGTTAAGCGATTTCTTTAAACTTAGGTTATATCCGTGAATGGTAAAACGCAAGGAGCATTATCACACCTTGAATCAGAAGATTGCCTCGCGAGTACGCAATTTCGAACTTTTCTTCAGATTTTCAACCTTTCACTTCATTTTTAATCGCATCGCAGAAGGTTTGTTAAAATGTATACCGAACAAGCTGAAAGGATTGCCAGCAGTTTGGTCGGGGCGACAAGCGTCAATCCGTTGCCGATGAGATTATTAAGCTTTAGATGAATTACTCCAGCGACGGCGGCTTGAAATCCTGCGTTACCGTCAAGAGATACCGAGCTCTGGTCTTCTAGAGTTCTCAGGTCGCTAAAATCGTCCATTTCGTTCGGTCCTCCGACCAATGCCCCGTATAATACCTTCGGGAAAATGTATTGCTTTAGTTTTATAAAATTAGTAGAAATCAGACGCCCCTTATTACATTATATGTAGAGCATACGGCCGTATACCTAATCCAAAGCTGTATGTCTACAATACGGGGAAAAATAGCTACTTTACTTTTAGGGATACACATATAGCCTTTAATTTGTTGCTTGGACGAGTTGTTGGTCTGTGTTTGATTGGCGCGAAATGTTGAAACCCAGCTTCATATATAAAAGCCATGCCCACAGCAATATGCATAATCCTATTTGTTTAGACTACCAGACTGTGTACATTCTAGGTTTCACACGGTATCCGACCCGCAACCCTCCTGTATATGTGCATACTTACGTTCGGGTTCGGCGAATTTACTTCTCGGAACTCCCTGCCACATTCGGCCGGTGGGAGCGGACAAGAGCTGCCCTTGTGAAGCGGCTGCGTCGGCGGCTGGTCCCCGAAACCGACAACGAAACTTTGTCCTTTCCTGTTATCGCCGAGAAGGTAGTTGATTTGTTTTATCCCCAGAGCTCGCCACTCGGTGGCTCTCGCGGCGCGCGGGAACTTCTCGTACGCAAGCATCAGAATGAAAGCAGCGTTGGCTGGTGGTAGGATAGGATATTCATGTTAATCCTCGTAAATAGGAAAACGAAAGGTGCTTTAACACACGGTCAATCTTCAGATCACCTTGAACTCACAGTTGAGTAACTAGGGCTATTGCAGTGTGTCGTGTATGATTAAGACAACAGAGTAGCTAGCGACCAGTTTCAAATCTGCAACCCTTGGGTTGAATGTCGGTCGGACATTAGAATAAACATAAATAACTAATTATATTCAAGAGTTAATGATACCTGCGTATTTAGCCGGGTATGCACTATTTAGATGGAGCAAACCGTCAGCGGTGCGGGGCCCGGAATCCAGCATCCAGTTACAAAAAGTTGCAACACGCGGATACAGATCCTGTTTGTCGAAATCATCCAGCATTAGCTGTACACCGGCCTGTAAAATGACACGGTCGATTAGATTTTTGGTAGCGCTTGATCAGGCAGTCTTATAGAAATAGAAACCATAAAACTGGTCTTATGTGAAACTTGTGTGGGTAGAAATTTGTGTGCGTTAAAATTCGTTTAAGTTAAAACTCATGTGCGTTAAATGGGTGTGGGTTGAAACTGATGTGGGTTAAAACTGGGGTGGTTTAAAACTCAGGTGGGTTGAAACCTGTGTTAGTTAAAACTCGAGTGGGTTGAAACTTGAAACTAGTTTGGGTTGAAATTGGTGTGGGTTAAATCATAAATGCTAGAAATGTATCACCGGTGCAAATATATAAGAATATTAATGCTAGAATGAACGTACTGTTTTGACATCCCACGAGAACTCAGTTGAGCTCACAACGTGATGCCTCCTCGCTCGGTTCTGGTAAAGTTTGTTCTTAGAGGCTTTGAACAACCACGCAGCTGCCCAAGCTAGCTCGTCTTGGAAGCCTGACGATCTGTTTTAAACATAGCCGTAGCCGTGGATTCGAATACGGTACAATGACGGTAAAAAATGTCAGGGCTATAGCCAATACAGTGTGCTAGACACAACAGTACTTACGGATAGTGATCAAATACAGAGGTAATGGAATATTGGTACAATCCTTGTGGGGTCTGTCGCGCAATGTTGTGGTAAACGTGTCTTGATTTATTGAAGAGTCTGATAGCAAGTTGGTAATCTGAAAAATAAAACAAAAACAATAATTGAAGACAGAAGATACTTACAGCAACAACACAATACTAAGTTTTGTAAAAAAAAGTAAACAAAGTTAGCTTCGGTGATTGGAAAGTGACAGTGATTTAAATGATGACATTTAACCATTGAGCAATAGGCCACAGCGGTCGACCTAACCTTAATAGAACATCGACCTAACCTATAGTAAATTAATGGGTTCTATTTAAATTGAAAAAATACCTTAATGATACACACTACACTATAATAACTGTGGTAACCTGGGTAAGTTGGTGCCCGTGTTACAACGCCTCTAGCATTTTTCCATTCACTGGGGAATACATTAGAATATCTTATCCTATTCAGCAAGACAAAGTTAGACATATTAAACCTGTATGTATTGTTGTTATTGACCTTTATTTGATTACATGAAAGCATTGGATTACCTATACTTTTGAAAGCAATGGACGCAGCAGCAAGAGCGGCTGACACTTCAGCTGTGAGGTCAGTCCCGGGATTGTTGCCTTGTAGCGTGTAAACCGCCCGGTTGTCTGCCGAGAGTCGCTCCGGTCGATCCCAGGTTTGTATGTCCACGGAAGGGTCACCGACTTGGCCCACAATGGTCCTGTAATTCAAGGAATAAAGTGATTGGGCGACGAAATGTTTTCAAAGTCAAGGAATAAAGCAACTGGGGACAAAATGAATTTGAAGTCAAGGAATAAAGCAACTGGGGACAAAATGAATTTGAAGTCAAGGAATAAAGCTACTGGGTACAAAACGATTTTAAAGTTAACAACTCAAGTAAAATCAGGCCGAAATGATTTTTTGTCGAATCATTAAAATATAATATATGTAGCAACATAGTTAGAGAAGTACAGGGTTCAACGCCTGGGTAAAAACGTAACGGCCAATGTAAACATGTTTTTTTGTTCTTTAAGTAAGAATTTAATTGTCTCCCTCATATTATAGGACCGATAAGGATATCACTACCAAACAATATATCAACAATCATGCTGCATTCGTCTTATACGCTTACAAAGCCTCATGCGATATTAATATACCTGTTTTGTATCATCTTTTCAATGTAATCTGTTCCCCACTTCAGCGCATCAAGTGCATACAAGTACTGTCCCGCACTCTGGTATGCGTCCTTGTATTCTATAATCCCCCACGCCAGCATTGTCATCGAGAAACACATCGGGAAGTTAAACTTCACATTGGTGACCCCTGACGTGGTAATGAACGTATGTGACCAATTTAATCCCAATCGACATGGAGTGATATACCCCTAACATGGTTATAAACAAGTAAGATATCTTGGTAACAAGTTTTAACCATAATTCATACGGAAAACGATATACACCTGATGTGGTAATGAATGTATGTAATCACGGTAGCAAGTTTAACCATAACCGAAACTTTGCACTAGGAACATAAATTTACTAATTAATAATAATTTAAGGGTTAGACACAGCCCACAGTAAATTTGGTTTGGATAATAGATTCACACGCATTAAGACATAATTTAAATGTGGGAAAAATAAAGTTTTAGCAACTTAATCTCTGTTAGCATTGACGTTAAAAGAAATTTCTTCACGGTGGGCGCATTCTCATATGTGTGATGTAACACGCCACTGTGGTAATCTAAGCGATTAAGCATAATTGACACAAGTTTTTTTTATGTCTATTTCAGACATGGCGAATCTTAAAATTCGTTTCCAGTCGTACAAAATTTACAGACTAAGCCAGGCATGGGCTGACGAATTAGGCTGAAGCACAACTCGATTGCAGACATTTTTGATATAAAAATTAAGCCCAATAACGCATCATTAATGCTCGGTGTAGACAATGTTATAGAATAAGTCTCACCATCGTAGTATCCACCACTCATGTTAAAGCCGAAAGAGCTTCCATCATTTATAAGCGAACTGTCTCTCCAGCGGACTCTGTTGTCAATTGGAAGAAGGCCAGACCTGGTGATAGGTAATAATTTGTTCGGCCGAATAGCTTGTTGGGTTACTGGGTCGTCGTCTTTCAATCAAAGGGTTGCAGAATCGAAAAGAGTAACTTGCTAATAGGATAGGATAGGATATTCATCTTTATCCCTGTGAATGGGAAAACCAAGGGGGTTAACACACGGGCAATCGTCAGATCACCTCGCGCCCATCGTCGGGTTACCGGAGCTATTGCAGTGTGTTGTATATGATAGACACGTTCCTTCAATTTGGTAGAACCCATTAATCCGCTGGGTTCAGGCAATGTCCGTAAAGTGCCTTGCCCAAGGACACAACCGTCTAGCTAGCGACCACTTTCGCACCTGCAACCTTTCGATTGAAAGGCGACGCACTTAACCGTTAGAGCAACGGGCCGGACTGAGACCAACGGGCCGGACAAATCTGTTGTGTTCTTGGGCAATGCAAATATTGGACATCGCCTGGACCCAGTGTACTATTGAAGACCGTCTCAATCAAATATAACACACTAAAATAACTCCTGCATCTGCGTAGTGGGGACGAGGTAATCTGATGATTACTTTTTGGTGTCTATTTCTGTTTCCGTCCCGCAATATGTATAATTTGCTGTTTAAACATTAGGGCAAAAAATAAATAAACTAAAACTATAAACTATGATAATTTCGTTACGCCAGAAAAATCTGGCGCTGAGTGAAAGTCTGTCTTAACATTGTAGGACAATATTACAATGACAATCAAAGTAATTAATACTGCTCAAACCTTTGAGCTTCGTAAAAGAGCAATGACTTTTCCAGCGCCCCACTGTAGTTTAATCCTGACACAGGAATTGGTGGTGCAACAGTAGTAGCTGTAGGAGTATGAGGGATTTTGTAACTTACACGCATAGTTAATGGTAACCACAATTTTCATGGATAAAGTGGGATATATATGTACATGTCGAAAGTGAGGGGGAGTTAGAACGAGGGCAATCAAAGGATTGACCCTAAAGATTAACAGTGTAAGATTTATCGTCGCCATTATTGTATATATTTATATCGATGTCACGAGGGAATAAGAAAACTATTGTATTGCTTTTTTCCCACCATTTCACTGAAGTATAAAACGCTCTTTTTTACCACCTGCTCATTATCTTGAAGTAGCCTAATCGGTCCTTTAAAAGTTTTAGTTATTATGTTAAGATGTGTATGACGTATTTTGGCTCCTGTTCAGTGACAATTTGGTAAATATTGTTTATATTTCTTAAATTAGTCAATTTGTGATCATTTAATTGTACATATATATATATTTCCTTAGAAAAAAGTCATTTCAAGACTTTTCGTTCCCACTATCATTAACGTGTCAATTTCCAATAAATTCATGAAGTTTTGGACAATGACGCGTTATTTCAAACTCTGAATAAGAGACGCAGTCTGAGCATACTGCAATTTCTCACAAAGACAGAAGGTAAAAGTGCTAAGAGCCCGCACCTAGTCGAGAAATTACAAACAGAACACTAATTTAACACAACTCTTTGGTTTCAAGCGAAAGAACTAACCTACCAAGCTCGGACAGGCATGAAGAGTAACGAAACCTTAACCGTCTTTCAATTTATGTTAGCGTCATATGTACTCACTAGTTGTGGCTTGCACGTATACTCCATTTGAGTCCGGCCGATCATCCTCGCCGTAAATATGGAGATCCAGCAAAGCGGCAAGAGCAGATTGAAATCTACAAGACGTATCGGTCATAACTTAATCGTCAGTATAGGCATATACAGTACCACCAGTACAAATGTAATGGGATGGTATAGGATATTCATGTTTATCCCGTGAATGCGAAAACGCAAGTTACGTTAACATGCGTTTAATCGTCAGATTATATCTCGCGTCCATCGTCAGGTTACCGGAGCTGTTGCAGTGTGTAGTGTACGATTCAAACGTTCATTTAATTCGGTAAAACCCATCATTTAACTGACTTCAGGCAATAATATATGAAGGATTACAGTAACATGATAAAAGAATGCTGCCATTAATCATCATGTTTGTATTCGGGGCTGTGACTTTTAAAATATTAAAAAAGGACTAACCCCGCATTGAAATCAAGGGTGACGCTGCTTTGTTGATGGTTCATCCGTTGCCCCATGAAGTTGTCAGTCCCTCCAGGCCCCCCAACCAGAGCTCCATAGAGAGTGTATCTGTTGATGATTTGTTGATTTAGTGTGAAACCGGCAAGGTTGTAATTAATATGGGACTCAATAAAAGTGGTTCCAAAAGTATTTCAAGCCACATGGGCTTGGTCTTACATGAGTTTTAACTCTCACAAGCTTTAATCTACAGAGGTTCCTTCCAACTTAGACAACTTTTAACCCACACAACTTTTAACCCACACAAGTATTAACCCGCTCAGTTTTTAACACGAAGAAGTTTTAACTCGTAAAGGTTATAACTTCCATGAATTTTAAATCTTAATTTACAAAAGTTTTAACCCAGATGATTTCAAACCATAAAGGTTTTATTCCCTGTGAACTTAAACTTTAAACCCTGACCGTTTAACCACACAAGAATGCTCTGACCTACAATAAAGCTGGCATTTAACGCAAATTGTATTTGAACTAGAGAGTGTCAACCACGTGTTTAACCATCACTATTTGTAAAACACATGTGGTATGCCCTATATTCATGCTACAGGGTTCCTAACCATAATTTGTATTTTATACACTGAGTATGTAGTTTTTGTTTCTGCAAGCATAAACGCATGGGTCCCATAGTTAACATACCAAACATATTTTCAATATTTAGTTAAATAAAGAATAAACGTCTTAAATTTACGAACATTTTACCACAAATGTTTTAAATTATAGCTTCTTTTCAAGCGCTGTAGTGAAATAAAGCTAAATTCCCAAATAGTCCAATTTAGTTTTTCATTGTTTCATGGAAATCCCCTGGGTTTAATAGATAAGTTTTTGTTTTTACATAAGTGAGTCATGTTATGTAGCATTTCTTAAAGTTTTAATCTGATTTGTCGACTTCTTGTTGGAGATGTCAGTGCGATATGGCATGCCTGTCACAATCATATTTCAGGAACATATCTTCGTTTTCATGGGGAATTGACCTCAGTAAAATGTTTTCTTTATTTAATTAGCACAGAATGTCTAATGTTTTAACATTTTATCAAATTTTAATAAAATTAGAGCAGCCGTTCAAGCGCTATGGCCACAAAATCGAATTTATTAGAAAAAAAATGTTTTCGTTTTATAATGTCTGAGGGAAATTCTCCTAGAATCATTACCCAAATTTTTTGTTTCTGCATATTTAGACCATGTTGACTTACAAGTGTCCAATTTTCATTGCGATTTCATTACTTCTTTTGGTAGATGTCGGGGCGACATGGCATGCTTGTCACAATCATGATTTGAGACCATATCCTATTTTTTGGGGTATTTCCCTAGGTAATTTCATTATTTCTTCTGAGTTTTAAATCAGTTACTAATGCACTTACATTCCGACAAATCTGATTCAAATTGTAACACCCGTTCAAGCGCTATGCCCAAAAAAGGCAATTTTTTTAGAAAAAAATAGCGTTTTGGTTTTTAACGCCCCATGGGAATTCCCCTGAATTTATCACCCAAAATTTTGGTTTCTGCATATCTAGACCATGTACTCTAACAAATTACAAAGTTTCATTGTGATTTAATTACCCCTTCTGATGAATGTCGGAGCCACAAGCCACGCCTGTCACAATCATGATTGAGAACAAAATCTTGTTTTTTAGGGTATTTCCCTAGATAATTTTTGTATTTCTTTAAAGTGTCATATCAGTTGCTAATGTTCTTACATTATACCAAATCTAACTAAAATTGAAGTAGACGTTCAATCCCTATGCTCAAAAAAGCTATTTTTTAGATAAAATTACCATTTTGGTTTTTCACCTCCCAGGGGAATTCCCCTGGCTAAATTACCCAAAATTGTGGTTTCTGCATATCTAGACCTCGTGCGCTAACAAATGTTTAAATTTCATTGCAATTCCATCACCCCTTCTGGTAGATGTCGGAGCCACAATCCATGCCTGTCAAACCTTTGACGAAAAAAAAAAAAAAGAAAAAAAAAAACGGACAAAAACAATATGTGTCCCATTTTTCCAAATGGGACCCATAATTAACCATCCTAACCATTTGGCAACACAATCGTTCAAACCCACTCTTATTAACCATACTAAATTTGAAACGCACGATGCTGGTGTCAATAAAAAAACACAATTTTAGACATAAATCGGCTATACGCTAACCATTTCGAAAGATTGTTATATAAATCGGCTACGCTAACCAGTCGGCCACAATTGCCCATTAAGAGTCAATGTGATATAGTTAACATTAACAAACAACACTTACGCGTTTGGTGTTCCTGGTGAAAATTCATTGCATTCACTGGGTGATAGTGGACAATAGCTTGACTTGTGGAAGATTTTTGTTGGCGGATTTTGTCCGAAACCAACAACGAAGCTGCGACCGGTTGATCCGAGCATATAGTTGATCTGGTTCTGAGCCAAGACTCTGCATGGGAGCCAGTAGTACGTAAAGAGCATTGAAGGTTTACTATCGGTTGACATAGGTTAATTTGCCGAGTATGTACGAAGTTTTGCTTATACATAAACTACATAGTTGAATATATTATTATTGTTATTTATTGCATGTCATTTTGCCGCATTTTTATCGGTTTCCAATTTTTATAGAAGGTCCCGTTGCATTGTTTATATCGTGAAAAACAAATAAACTAAACTCATCTGACCCTGTCTCTTCAAATACTTAAATAAATTAGTAGAGTGCATTAACGGATATGGTATTGATTTGATGTTTTCAATAGAGTCATATTTTATTGTACACAGCCATCAGACTAAACAATTTGGAGTAATGGGCCATCTAAGGCCTAAATTCCTGGTCCCGGGGCGACCGTGGAACCGCCCAAACTAATGAAAGGAAAAAAATTAATCGGACTAAACATACTCAGCACCACATTAAATAATCGACTTATGCTATACTGGGGAATAAGATTTTTTTAAAGTAAAGGTGAAATAAGTGGCCACCTGTTTTGATCCGTCTTTACTCCGTTATCAGCAGCCATGGCACAGAGCAACGCCGTGTTTGCTGCATACCGAAGTGGCCCCCATTCATTGATGAAGAGCAATCCTCTGTTTGTGTACTGCGATTGCGTTTGGAACAGGTTGCTTCGTACTGGCTGGGAATGGAGGCAAAACCTGCGGGAATGCATAGAGTCGATACAAAGCGGCCAGTTTCGAATGTGCAACACTTTGAACAGTAATGCACTAACCCACTAAGCTAATCAGTGAGACACTTTTTGCTTGAACCATTTAAGTTAAACAGATTAAAGTAATGATCGTTACGTACCTTCCAAGAAACCAATCGATGGAATCACTTATGTAAGTCTTAACTCTTATAGCCTAATTAAATCAACATTTAAGACCTACCAGTTTATTGGCGATTTATATTTAGAGTTTGCTGAGAGTTCGGACATTAGAAGCTGAACCCCAGCCGCCTTGTCACTCCAGGAGAATTCGGTAACCTAGATTAAAAACAGTAATGATATATTATTCATGTTTACGCCTGTGAATAGAAAAAAAAACGAAGGGGGTTATCACAACGCCAAGTTTTATATTATCTTGCGCCCACCGGCGTGTTGCCTGAGCTATTGCAATTTGTGATGTATGATTCACACGTTTCTTTAACAAAAAGAACACCATAATTCGCTGGGCTCAGGCAATGTCCGTTAAGTGCCTTGCACAAGAACACAACCGACTAGCTAGAGACCAGTTTCGCGTTCGATATCGTAGAAATACAAACTTAAGATAAGTGGATTGAAATAAGTCGGAAATTAAACACAATATATGTGTTCCAGCAACCTGACTCCAGGCACGTAATGTTTTATGATTGGCCATATTATAAGTATTTCTATTTACTCCAGAGATAGTCGAGAATAACTTATTGTTATTTTCTCACTATTTAAGTTCAAAAGGGAGTGTTATCGCATAGGCAATCGTCAGATTACCTTGCGCAAAACAGTCAGCCAGAGTAACAGCCTATATTGCAAGCAACGCACCAAATTAAGCAAACCGTTTCGTCTTCGATCCACAATTAGTTTGGCGTCGTTGAAATAAGATCGCGTCCGAGTGAGTTTGTAAAGCCAGAGGGCAGCCCAAGCTAGTTCATCATTGTATTTTCCACTTCCCCTAAAATGAAATGAATATTCTAACAAATGAATAATAATGCTTAAAGTGTTAATAAATACATTAGTAATATTTTAATCTCACTTAATCTCATACCCAAATCTGAAGGCCAGTTTTGGTTGAGGCATAGGATAGGATATTTGTGTTAATCTTAATCGTCAGATTAGCCTCGTGGCACACGTGCCCACCGTCGGTTTACCGGAGCTATTGCAGTGTGCTGTCATTGAAATCGTCCTACATTTTGGTAGAACCCATCGTTTCACTGAGTTCAGGCAAGGCATGGGAAATTTTGCTCAAAGCTGCCACAACTAACTTCCAAACGCAATGTTTACCCATATGCTTGCGCTGCTGGCTGAATGGAGAGTTTGTAGGAGCGACGTGGGGCGTTGGTTGCGAAGTCATAGAGTTCCACTGCGTGTTGCTGAAGGGTGGCGGCGTAGGAAGGGTTCGATGATCGAAACACAATCGCAGCTGAAGCCATTGTTGCTGCTGCTTCAGCTGCCAAGTCTGTACCTGTGTTGAAGGGACAACAACAAAATGTAAAATATACATTAATTTGTGTGTCTGTGTCGAATAAATAAGTAAAATGGACGCTAATTTTGAGGAAAAAACTACAGTATTGTCATGGTTGTTACTGCATTATGCCTATTTGTTAGTAAATTTTTTGCTTGAACTTATAAAATTTTAAACTAATCTAGGTTGAACCTAACGGACGCTGAACTTGCCCACATGGGGATAAATCCCCATGAACCACTAGCCCAACACATCAAGAAATCAAAGGTCCCGGCCAGTGTAATGTCTTGCAAATCCCACCTGAGTTGCTGAAGTCTATCTTGTACGAACGTCGCTGGTAGTTCATATCCTCAGGTCGGCCGAAATACTGAGAATCGGCTGCATTGTCGCTAACCTGAAAATTTTTAAACGTTATCGAAAGTAGCTTGTAACAGACGCTTAAAATACGCTACAGGCTAGGCAGACGTGGTTGAAATGTTACACAGAAAAACGCGAGGGGATCTAGATAGTGGATATTGACTTTAAATTAGGCCCGGTAAAGCACTGCAACAGCTGGTATACTCTAAGTGAGAACACGGGATTAATACCAACGCTTTTGCGTCTACTTATTTTTTTGTCCTTCAGGTCAGCGAAGGATAGAATAGGATTCATGTTGATCCTCCGTGAATGGGAAAACCAAGGGGTTTAAAACACGATCAATTGTCAGATCACCTCACGCCCTCCATATACCGGGTTACTGGAGCTATTGCAGCGAGTTTGATTAACATTTTTTTTCAATTTGGGTAAAATCCAGCATGAGTATCATACTATCAACCTACACACCTGCCCGTAAAACACATCTGGTTCAGGATGACATTTGATGAAGTAATCAGTCGTCCACTTAATCGTGTCCAGAACGTAATCCAACTGACCCAATGCTTCGTAAGTCCTTTTGTACCGGATCACGCCCCAAGAAAGGAGGGTCGTGCTGAATGCCATTGGAAAGTTGTATTTGATGTACCCAGCTCCTGTAGATTGCGTATAAACATATAAGTAATATGTTATATCAAAATGTTTGTATCGCTAGATGGTTTAAGATTTTTTTTCTTGTTGTACATTGTATAAAGGAGATAACATAAGGTTAATACTGTAATAGTCAGATAGTTGTCGGGTAACCGAAGTTAATAATGGTTAATTAAAACTATTTATGTTGTTAAATAAAATAAAGGCATTTTTGAATGTTTGTTTAATCCCATTAACAGCTAGAGAGTGTCAACCACGTGTTTAACCAACACTATTTGTAAAACACATGTTGTATGCCATATATTCATGCTACAGGGTCCCTAACCACAATTTGTATTTTATACACCAAGTATGTAGTTTGTTTCTGCAAGCATAAACGCATGGGTCCCATAGTTAACCAACCAAAATTATTTTCCATGTGTAGTTAAATAAAGAATAAACGTCTTAAATTTACAAATATTTAACCACAAATGCTTTAAATTAAAGCTTCTTTTCAAGCGCTGTAGTGAAATGAAGCTAAATTCCCAGAACAGTCCAATTTAGTTTTTCATGGTTTCGGAAAATTTCCCTGGGTTTAGTGGATAAGTTTCTGTTTTTACTTAAGTAGGTCATGTTATGTAAACAATTCTTAAAGTTTTAATCTGATTTGTCGACTCCTTGTTGGAGATGTCAGTGCAATATGGCATGCCTGTCACAATCATAATTCGGGAACATATCTTCGTTTTTAAGGAAATTACCCTATGTAAATGTTTTCTTTTTTTTTTAATTTCCACAGAGTGTCTAATGGTCCAAGATTGCACCAAATCTGATCAAAATTAGAGCAGCCGTTCAAGCGCTATGCCCCCAAAAGATAATTTATTAGAAAAAAAACGTTTTGGTTTTTAACGTCTCAGGGGAATTCCCCTGAATTCATTACTCAAAATTATAGTTTCTGCATATCTAGCCCATGTTCTCTTACAAATGTCAAATTTTTATTGCGATTCCATTACTCTTTCTGGTAGATAACGGGTCGCCAGCATGCCATGCATGTTGCTAACATGATTTGAGGAAAAAATCTTATGTTTTAGGGTATTTCATTAGTAATCTTTTTTATTTGTTTTAATTGTTAAATCAGTCACTAATGCACTTACATTCTACCAAATCTGATTAAAATTGGAGATTCTGTTCAAGCGCTATCCCGTAAAAAGCTATTTTTTTAGAAAAAATACCGTTTTGGTTTCTAAGGTCTCAGGGGAATTTCCCTAAATTTATCACATACAATTTTGATTTCGGCATATCTATACGATATTGTGTAACAAATTTTAAATTTTATATGCGATTCCATTACTCCTTTTGGTAAATGTCGGGGTGAAATGGCATGCTTGTCACAATCCTGATTTGAGAACAAAATCCTATTTTTTGGGGTATATTTTCGTAGGAAATTTTTTTATTTTCTTTAGGTGTTAAATAAGTGACTAATTACTCACATTCCACCAAATCTAATTAAAATTGAAGCAGCCGTTTAAGCGCTATGCCCGAAAAAGCTAAAAAAAATTAGAAAAAAAGACCGTTTAGGTTTTTAACGTATCAAGGGAATTCCCCTGGATTTAGTACCCAAAATTTTAGTTTGTGCATATCTATAGACCATGTGGTCTTACAAATGACAGAGTTTCATTGGGATTCCATTATCCCTTCTGTTAGATGTCGGAGCCACAATCCATGCCTGTCACAATCTTGATTTAGAAACATATCTTCAATTTTAGGGTATTTCCCTAGGTAAATATTTTGTTTCTTCTAATTGGTAACGCACTGGCTAACACGCTACTATTTTACCAAATCTGATCAAAATTCGCGCAGCCGTTCATGCGCTATGCCAAAAAAAGTTAATTTTTTTTAAAAAAATACCGTTTTGGTTTTTCACCTCCCAGGGGAATTCCCCTAGGTATATTACCAAAAATTTTGGTTTCTGTTCATCTAGACCATGTGGTCTAACAAATGACTAAGTTTCATTGCGATTCCATTATCACTTCTGGTATATGTCGGAGCCACAAGCTATGCCTGTCAAGCGTTTGACAAAAAAATAGAAAAAAAAGAAAGAAAAAAAACGGACAAAAACAATATGTGTCCCATTTTTTCAAATGGGACCCATAATTAGTTTAGGCGACAACTGTGTCCAAGGACAAAACTAGCAAGACCTGTCCAGCACTAACCAACATGACAAACCCATTGAATATGTGAACCCTTGGAAGAATATTTATTAATATCAAAGATAAAGAGAGGTATATTGCATACCGTACCGTCATAGTATCCACCAGCTAAATCGATGTTGTTATCGGCACCGTCGCTGAGACCGGAATCGGACCGCCATGGTACCCGCTGGTCAGACGGGAGTGTTCCCGATCTCTGCGCCTCGTAGAAGAGCATACTTTTGGCCAAAGCTTCAGCGTAATTGTACCTGCGGCGTGTCGGTTGTGGTTAAGATAAAAAAATAGAATAGGATGTTTTTGTTTATCGTCGTAGGTGGGAAAACGCAAGGGGCGTTAACACACGGATAATCATCAGATTACCTTGCGCCCACTGTGGGTTTTATAGGAGCTATTGCAGTGTGTTGTATATGCTTTAGACATTCCCTTAAATTTGGCAGAGCCCATTAATCTGCTGGGTTCAGGGAATGACCGTCAAGTGCCTTGCCCAAAGATACAAATGATTATCTAGCGTTCATCTTTGAATCTAAAACTGTTCGGCTGAAAGGAAACGCACTAATCTACTACGCTATACGGTAAAACAAACAGTTAACGATGAGAGGTGTTCAAATAATGCACCCGTAAATTTTAATAGTAACCGAAAATCAGAAATTCATTTTAAAATTAACAAAAATAAGATCAGTTAATTTACACAATTTACAGATTCCATCGGGAATGTAACCCACCTTAGTTTTAACCCAAACGAGTTTCGACCTCAAAGTGTAAAAAGTTGATATTGAGGACAAAGATATCTACCCTTAAAGTTGTTGCAAACTGTATATGGATAATGCATGATTACGTACGGGGGTTGGGTAGCGTAGCTTATTGCTGGGATATTAACGACCGCAGGTGCTGTTGTTGTTGGTGAGGTTGTAACATCTCGTCTGCTCGTGGAGGTAAGTGTCGTGCGGACAGTGGCTTGGGTCGGAGCTGCAGTTGGACTTGCATTCCAATCAACCACTTCGGGACCTGCATTATCAAAACAACTTTGCCGAGGAAGGAAAACGCAAGTGGGTTATCACACCAACAATTGTCAAACTACCTCGCGTATACGTAAGGGAGGGTTATCACATCGACAATCGTCGGATTGCCTCGCCAATACGTAGTAAGGGTGCGTTCTCATAAGTTATTACAGGATTTATTGCATTGAGCGACGAATATACAAACAGTCTGATGCGGGGACATCTTGCATTGTTTCATGTATTATTATCTACAGTTAAATCGGTTTAATATTTCACCAAACTATTTTACATCTCATTGGTTATACCATTATTTTTTCTGTTTTGTTAAATAATTATTTTTTTTAAATTACCACTTTAGTGTTTTATGCATTTTACCAAATACGGGTTTTATTGTTTTGTTTGAAATTTTGACTTTTCACTGGTTGTCAACTATTAGTTTTCCCTCTTCCTCCCTTTTTCCCTTAACGACTGCGTAAGCACCTAGTCTAGTTGGTTGTTCCATTCATGACGTCAGACCAATTTTGTATCTATGCGTTTTATGGCGCAGTTTTGTAGCTGTTAGCTAGTAGTGGTTTTAAGTATTTAATGTTTGTAAATGTATATTTAGTTTTTAATCTACAGTAAGGTGTAATCGGCTTTAGTGGTGAAACGGTGTTTCAAGGTCTGAGACAATTAAACTCAGAAAGGCAATAATTGCGTGGTTTTTTATTAAAACGTCTCATCTGGTTTAGCACAACTCTTTGATCAAGTAGTATTATGTTATGTCCGATGTGTGCCTTTAACAATTATGAACGTCTACGTCGTCTAGTCAATGACTGAGTACAATTTCACAACCTTTTTGCTGTCTGCAGGCTGCCGACACTCTTACCGATTGAGCAAACCGCCCGTAAATATAGTCGTTACCTTTAACAGAAGAATAACAAATCATTCGTCTTAACAATTTTGTAATATTGTGATTTATCTATATTTTTTATTAGCTTGTAACCCGGGTAAGTTTTGTAGTTTATATTGATCCGTCAAAATTGAACTGTTACCATTAACGATATTTAAATTGAAACAATATCACCCAAATACACTGTGTATAGTATTTTACAAAAAAACGTGTTTTGTTCCTTACTACCTTGCTATATGTTAGGAACGTCTTTAAAGTTTAGCAACATACCTTGAGCAATTGTAGTTGCAATGAACGCCAATCCTACTATGCTAATCCACATATTTCGATCTTCTAATCTCCTCCCTACACCCCTAACCTCAAAGCCTGTTTTATACAAACGTCATTTCCATTAGAACTGTGATTTAAAATACCTTACAAGTTTTCTGTTTGCCTAAAAGTGAACAATCTATCGCATTATTATCTGAAACTAACGAGACAATCTATAGTGTGTTGTAATGAATAGCCAGAGGCGAAACGCCAATTCCGTCACTGGTTCGACTACTTGACGCTTATAAAAAGATGATAAATTTGAAGACTTTATTTTTTCCACTATACTACCCGTTCTTTCCACCCCAAGTGTAAAACCAGCAATACATTCAGCTCTGTAAAATAACAATGCACTACTACTACAGTGTTATAAGGCATATGTTTGCAACCCAACTATATGGGCACTTGGTTTTCTGATAGTTTGCAAGAAACATAAATAGCTTTCTTACCTTTAGTGTGTCGCGTTTGTGCCTACAATCAAACAAATACTACACAAAGAAAAGAAAACGTTAAATTTATTGTTGTAACCGAATATGCAACATTTTTTAATATATGCGGGTTGAAGAAAATAAAAAAAAATTGCGAAACGAAGTATAGGTACGATTGTACGAAAGTTGCGGACATAGTGTAGTTTAATTTATACTTTATTATTTAAATGATTTTTTTAATGTCGCATAATCTATAACATAACAAGAAAAGCAGAAAATAGGCAAAAGATAATAAAAGGCGGTTGATAAAGTGTTACGTACCGATAAAAGCATTTACAACATATTATGGTCGCTTTATTGCACCTTTAGTAGCACGAATACAGTCTACTTTGGAAAAAAATGGATTTACATTCCCAAGGAGAATTCTGGTATAAAATGCTTTGTTTTAAAACGCAAGTAAGGCAAAATTTAAACTTATTTAAATGAAGACTTGGCAGGAAGGCATTTAAAGCAGGGCTGAGCTGCGTAACCCGTATAACGAGTGAATGTGGGGAGAAACCGTGAGAAAGAACATTAAGGGCAACTAACTTTTAAATTAAAGGTTTCTAACTTTTAAAATGCCAACTTTTAAATGAAAGGCTTCTCAAAAACGAGCAAATATGGGGAGAAAGAGCGAGCAAGAACATTGCCAGTAAATAACTAAAAATATATAGGCATACAATGGTTTTACCAGAAGAGTGGAAAATCAATGAGAAATTCAGCAAGTTTTTTTGGAATAATCCGTCGGCCGTTGCATTGTACCTATATGTCACGTATTTACCTATTATAACTCAGCCCATGCCTGCGCTATGTAAAAGTTACTTTTTTGACTTTAAATTTAGTTTTGGGATTTTTGGTTAAAAATGCGCAAGTTTTGGGGTCGATTTTCTGTTTGTTTGAAGGCTGTTTCACGTCATGTATTTCGTCTTGCACCTTTAAACAACTGTCGGGCTTCGATGACCCGTTTTCACAGTTTAGTGGCGAATTCGGTTGCTCGGAAAAGTCGAATTCAGTGATCTCATCCGACCTCCGGTTTCGGCGGTTCGATTTCGGGCCCTGTTGGCGTCCTTGTATCAATATAATCGCCATGCCGATAACCACGCCAATCGGCAGATAGATGGCTACGGGTGCATAGTTAAGATACCACGGCACTTTTTCCTTTGGCGGCCTCATTCTGCGCACTTGAAGGAAAGCTACGTTGAAGCCGTGGACTGGCTTCGGGTGCTGTATGCTGTACGATAGCGCCGCCCAACGGCCACTGAAAGCGACCGCCTTAACGCGGGAGTCGCAGATATGAATCCGGTTCGGACGCGATTCGGTTTTGTTTTTCCCGTTCGCTTTTAATTGGGCGGGCGATTTAGCTCGACTCAGATCGTCAGGCGTAAACAAAATCGCGCCTTCAGTGGTCAGGTTCGTTTTCTCGCCACCAGGAGCGCCCATATCGACAGCTAGCGTTCCGTTCAGGGCTACCAGCGACAACACATCACAAGAAGGGAGTTCAAATTTGCTTTGAAAGTGCAGATAGCCGTAAAACGAGTTGTCGGGCGTTTCCAGCAACCAAAAGCACTGGAGAAAATCCGGCATTTCGTAGGAGGTTTTTGCGTTAAAAACCGGGCTCTGAATTGCCATATCGTTCTGGATGGTACCGCCGCATATGTAATACAAAAGTGTGAGCTCTAGCATCGGTTCCTTATCACCGGTCGCCGTGTAATTAATAAACATCGTATCCCCGGTGGTGGTAATAGGAGAGAGTATCTTGTTGAAGTCGTTCACTCCGTGCCAGTGCGCCACCTTGGGGCTGCTGGATGTATCTCCGTCGTAGATATCTATGTCGAGATTGTTCGAGCTGTAGTAGTTAACCACAATCTGAGTGGCGGCGAGGCCGATCTGGTATCGATAACAAGAGACGTGTGAGTTTAAACATAATTTTTAGTTTATTTTGTGTTTTCTTCTTTAAAATAAATAAAATAACATACATTTAAAATAAAGAAAAAGGCAAGCGGCGAAAAATGTATTTCTTGAGCAAGATACGATACTCAACTTCATCCAAACGTGTGGTGCAACATCAATCGTTGTAAACATCGGTACTCGTGCACACAGTCGAGTCACCGGATCTTTTGCACTTTGTTTACATGTTGCAAACATTTACTTAAATGTGTTCAATTTGTGTCCAACTCTTTTCACTTGGTTTAACAAGATTCAATAAGCGCCTTATCGACAAGCTGGTAAGCTAAGTAAGCGGCAAAGAATTTAAAGTAAAACGAATGGAAAATATGCAAATTATTAAGCTTTAAGTTTTGTGTTGTGTTCTTCGGGCGTGTAAAACAGAAACTGAATCTGTATGTTTAGGAAAAAAAAGAAAAAAAAGACATGTAACGCATGGTAAACGAGGCGAATTTAAAACGGCCCTTATAACTCGAGCCCATCGCGGTTCAAAAAGTATGCTAAAGGTATAAATTTTATAAAATAAAATAAAAGTCCAATATGCCAGAAAATGTTTTTTAGATAAATTAAACTTACAATAAGGCTTGGGTGTGGCGATTTGATAGTCCAACCGCAGGTAATGGTTTCGCCTTTGCTCAGTTTCGGAACTTTAATCGCCGTCGCGTTGATGCTGGCGAAAGCAAGTCCGCCGCATGAGGGCGCCACTGCTAGAAATACTTTATTAAGTGACGTTATACGGTAGCCATCATGGGTTCAAAACTTGGCTCGGTAAAAAAAAAGAAAAAAAATACGGTAGCATGACCTAATGGTCAACGCGACCGATACATATACCGACTTATATACAAAACGGTCTTAGCAACGAACGCATTATTGGTTTGAAACAAAGCCCGGGAAAAGAAACGAACAAGCCCAACCTGGGTTCGAAACTGAGCCCGGTAAAAAAAATGAAAAAATATATATATTGTATGGTAGCATGGCCTAATGGGTAACACGACCAATACATACATCGAATTATATATACAAACGGTTTTGGTGACGAGCCAATCAGGAGTTCGATACCTCGACCGATAAAAAAATAATAAAAAGTGGCGTTTATTTTGAACGATTTATATGTAACGTATCAGACGTATATTAAAAAGGTTGGTTACATATATGACATTGTATGCTTGTACTAACTAATTAAACGTATGTACTCATAAAAAAACATGTTATATACTAATAGTCAAAATCACAATGTGTACCAAACTGTACAACCTAGATAAATGTATGGTGCACTACTGGACTTTTTTAAGAAGCGATAGTTCTTGCAGTAACTAGCTACCATTACCAAAAAGAGTAACTTATAGTTTAAACGTACCCACGGTATCAAGGGAAAATTATACGATAACCGATACCAAAACATTTCACTGAATTTAACAAATTATTCCGCGCTGAAAACTTAGAATAAAAGTGATTCATAAATTTCAAGTAGAAAAGAAAATTTAATGACTTCGCAAAATGGCATTTGGTAATCCAAACAATTGTGTCTCTAACTTTACATTATTTATGTGCAGGATTCTGTATATATTGAAAACACCAACATTGTACCCACATATGATTTATTCACAACCGAAGTGGAAGTCATTAAAATAAAGGACCTCATCAAAGTAAATAAAAACGAGTATCTCACTGCACTGCCAAACTTACATTTTTAAGATACCAATAAACATCTCTATGAACCGCGTGCACACAGTCGGCATGCCGGAGTTATTTAATTGTGTTTATATTTTTTTCGTAATGTTTCTTCTTTTCTAAACGGCTGGCTGGTTTTCGAACACGTGAGGCATGATGTTGGTATTTAATCATGCTAACCTTTCGGCTAAACAACCGTGTTTACATGGTTCGACAAGTGTAAGTTGGTGAAGTGTACACAGCCACACAGTCTGGCATATCTACGATGTCCAGTTAAGCCCTGTCTACACTAAGACTGCGCGAGGCGACCTTTGACTTACGTTTTAAGACAGCTGAGACGTATTCTTACGACTGTGACGTAACACACCACCTTGTTAAAACGACACAGCACGGTATTATAAACACGTTTTTTATGTTTAATCTCTTGTAGGGGAAAGTTGGGAAATCTCTTCTATGCGTACAAAAATTACAGGCTAATCGTGGGCCGTGCCTGACGTAGTTTTCTTCGTCAATGAAACAAACAATTCAGTAAGCCCAAGCATGCCCCTGTCAACCTATGTGCACACAAGATATACATAATCCAGGTGCATTTCGGTACACGTGCACATGTATGTTCATGTATACGTAGTGAGTGATCATATAGGTACATTGTGTAAAGGTTTCCAAGTTTTTTAAAACTTGTTTTAGCAAAAGACATAACTTACTCGTGGCAGTAACGTTTAACAGAAAATTCGACGTTTCATTTTCGTCCCTTCTTTGACTTTCCTTTTCCATGGTACTCAAACACACAACTGAAATACAAGCATTATACATTAGTTAAATCTTTCTTATCGCTGAGAAGTCCGAATAATATTTAAACATAAATGCGCTTTACTTGTATTTAAAAGAAACCGGTTGCGCATAAAGCCTTGTCTACACTAATGTTGCGAGAGGCGTGCTTGTGACTTATCACGCGCTTTGGTAACAAACACTAACAATAATAAATGGAAAAATAAAAATATTTTATCACCAATTTTTGCTTCCAGCATTTAATTTTGGATTCAAGTGTATAAGTATTCTATGGTCATTTTAGCAGGTTGGAAATCAATCCATGGGGGACAAAAACAAAACAGTGCAAAGTGAGCCAAGATTAGAAATGATGCCAATTTCTTTGGCGACAACTAAAATTGAGTTTTATGTTAAAATATTTCAATTTGTTACGGTGCTATACCACTGTAGTACAACAAAAGTTGTTTCTCGCTACACTAAAGGGGAAGCAACATTCAACTGCTCCTTGCGTGCTTATACGCAGTATTTGTTTACGTAAAAAAATCAATATCTCCGTCTCGTCGAATGCCGCACACAACCAATTTATGTCAAATAAAAGCCATTAATTTAAGAGATTTTCTAAAATTGTCTGGGATTTTTTACGGAACATGGCTTCCAATACATTTAAATAAATAAAGCGCAATTAGATTGGTTTAGTTTATTTAAGTTTCTTAATAAAACAGGGCATCGAATTGGTTTTATTACCTTTTTAATGTTTGGGTTTTTACGAATTTTAAAAAATGAAGTTTTTGTTTCGATTTGTACCCCACAACCGTTCCAACCCGTTAGAGGGATTGAGTTCAGGTGTCTTTCGAATTAACTGGTTGGATATTTAGCGCAATTCTAGTTAAATGATCTGCACAATTTAATTGCAAGGCATGTATATACTTATATTTATGTTGTAAGGCCTAATATATTTAGGAAAAACATGGTTAAAGAATATACTCTCTACACATGTATAAATATTTATAAAGTGTCTATGGTTAAAGCGACGTTGATTATAAACGGAAATTATTAATCATGGGTAAATCCATACGAAGAATACCTAATGATTTTCGATTTAACGATCGGTCTGTTAAAATATAATACAATTGCTTCTATTGTTGAAATTATTTATATATTCAAATAAGGAATGATGGCGAGATAGTGAGAAACGGCCGACAACCTTCGTGTAGCGAAACGGACGGTTTATAATGGGTCGTTCACACAGCTCTCACGTGGTCGTCTCTGTGGCGCAATGGATTAGCGCGCTGGACTTCTAATCCAGAGGTTCCGGGTTCGAGTCCCGGCAGGGATGCAGTTTTGCATTTTATCTCTTACTCGATTTTTTGTCGATATTAGAGCACAAAACACCCACAAGTACCATTTGTTTTCTGTCGTCGACTCGATATGTAACATAAACCTTTGAGTAGTACTTTTAGGTTGTTTTATATTTGTAGGGCTGTAGTACTTGTAGACCGTCCAATAGGCCTGAATTTGATATTGCACACAAAAACGAAAAATGTATTAACATATATTACAGCTGTGCATACCATGCATACTAAAAACAGAGTTTACGCTTAAAATCAAGAGTAATCCAACAGCATAACGACCGCCGTATTATTTGCGCTTAATTTCACAGCCTAGGTTTACTAGCCTTTAAAGGAACGTCTGGTACACAAATGTATTAATAATTAATAGGCCCATAATATCACATTACCAAAACAATATTGATTAAAATATATTTTTCTTATTATCAGCTAAGGTGACTATATTGCACAACAATAGGGTAAAAGGCACAATCGGGCCTCAATATTCTATGTTAGATAAAGTTAAAACCAACCTTTTAAAGCACCAAGGGTCATCAAGATAATAGTGATCACATGAATATTAAGAATACATTTCCAGCTCCAATACTTGAATGGGTATACCATTTTAGAAGCATTCTTGCGCCTTACATGACGAATGTAGCTGACTTTTAAATACTATGCACCTAATGCCACCCTTGCCTCATATTCTGAAATATATGCTATATAGGGTTATTTAGTTTTTAAAAAAGAGCCTTTTGATGTATGATTTGGCAGGCTTTGTAGTCCATTTTTACATAATGGTACCGGTAAGCTACGATCAATATGTTAAATATTTTAAACATAGCTCATATAATCACATAACAACGGTATATCCACCATATTTTGCTAATTAAGCTATTTTTACCATAAGCAATCAGTTCTACTGCTCCGGCGTCTAACTATTTATATTTAGACCTCAAAAGCGTCTGGTAAATCTTATACAGGAAGCTTTCGCAAAGTCCTTTCTGAGACTTACAGTCAATTTCCTACAAAAATAAACCTGGTTTAATTACAATATAACGAGCAACTAACTGTAACACGCTTTCTCCACTGGTTACAGTGATCAGAAACCACTTACAAGCCATAGATAACGATGTAACATATTAATCCATATTAGTTCGACGTTTTCAAGAGACCGCTTGTAAGTTCCACATACTTTTTTCTTAATAAGGCCAGTTAAGTTCCTGTGCAGCGACACGTGAAAATGAGTAATCTAAATTGACCACGACCGTGAGATAAGCGATAAAAATAGGTTTTGATTACGCTGGGATATAAGTTACCAAAGGCATAAATATTTTGATGTTAATGTCAGCGGTTAATCTCACAACCTCTAAACTTAGCGTTCTTAACGCATTCTTGCTTGCGTTGTTTTGGGAAAATTGGTTGTGTTATTCTCCTGACTGCCTTTAGCCAAGTATTGTTCGTTTGAAAGTGCAATTCTTTAATTTTCTTCTGAAAGTCGAAATAAGTACGGGGTCCATTCATTCATCGGTTCGCATTTTTAGCTTATTCAATGATCTTGTCAACTATAATGACCACCTTACCGATCGCAGACATTTCAAGGTGCAATTTATTATTTTTATTACGAATACCCAATTGGTAATAAAATGAAATTACCGTCTTGGAATGATTACGTGGATTAACTCGGAAGAATATCATTGAGCATTGAATTGTCACCGCGATGACTGAAACGTTGCCTTAGTAAAAGTTATCAAGTGTCAAATAAAGGATAAATTTAAGTATTGTTAATAAAATGTTAGGTAATTATATCCGTATACGTCACAGAATACCCACAGTTGGCTGCCAAACACGGGTTTTATAGCCAAAACCTGTTAACATTCCTTACAAAGTTAGGCGAAACATCGCGGGTGCCGAAGTTGGTTCTGCGTTATCGTAATACTCAAACAATATGTAAGCTTTAATACTTGATCATACACTGATTTCAGTTCTTTTTAATCAGTCATCGTAGCATTAATGGGATGGCGGGACGGAAACACCACACACATGACACACTCACTTAGATCGACGATAAATCACTTATACGCAGCCTGCTTGTTTTGCACGTTGACAATACCACTGCTTGGCAAATGTGCAGTTTCAGTCAATCGTGCTTAATTTAGAGTGATAATAGCTCAAACTATTTGGCTTTACGTCGTCTTAAACGCTAAACTACAGTCAACAAAATTACAGACTCTATCAGTCTATCACATTGAGTTCACAGCTTTATGAATCAACTCTAAGATTTGTGGCGATCAATTTTCAATCAAAATTCCGTGGAAAGTCCATGATCCAATTAATGTTTATGTCGGTAGAAAGCGCAAGTCAGGCAAAACGGTCTAAGTGACGTCTTATGTATGATCAAACAAACACTTCATCCAGACATACGTCATTTGACCTGACATGACCTATAAACGCTAATGATGCAACTTGGTATATGTATGCACTTTTCAGAAAAGTAATTTGTGTTAAACGACCAAAAAATTACATTATAAACCTATTTATTACGACAAAATTGATAAAAGACATTATAAACCCGCTCACAGCGACAAAAAGCGTTTAAATTGATTTAAAAAACATGAAACAACACAATAATTGTTAGCACAGAAATAGGAAAATACGGCAAAATGTCAGTCGTTAAAATACGTCAATCTAAATTAACACGATTTAAGCCCGACTTACATCGCCACTGTAATGTAAGTCGGGTACGAGAACAAGCTATGTGTACGCGTATTGAACAAAGGTACCATTCGTGACCAACAAAAACAGGAAGTACTACGGAGATGTGATTGGGAATAGGGTACTGATGTAACCTAGTTGCATTACCTTTCTATAATCTAAAACTTGAGAATGAAGTGCAATGCGCTTATATTCTGTACCGGCAATATAGTTAACCCTAAATACCTGAATGCCTGTCTAGATATATACATTTCTCTCTTGCTGCGTGTTTAATTTTAAAGTTCTGTTTTGTTGATGGTAGTTTTCAAAAACTCCGCATAACTGGTCGAGTTCAAATTACTAAAATTACTACGCGTGGGTAGATTACTTCTCAGAATATTTCCTTCTTTTTGCATTATGTCTGGGATCATTACTGCTATGCAACTCGTATCAAATGACTGACTTACTTCAATCTTCGGTCGTTATCAGCGCAAACACGCTGGTGCATCAACATTCAGTCTCGCCCTGCTTTCCAGCACATTCGCGGCATACAGTGAACAGTGTACCACTGTGCTGGGAATCCCGCTTTTTGTTTATGCCTAGGAAATTTGACAGGTCGGGTCGCTCTTTGTTAAAATCTAATCGGACGGAATCCCTACAAAGGAAATCTCGCGCGCTGGCTTCGACTGAGCAACAGTTCAGACAAACCGATTATAGTTTCAAGTGTTCCCTACATTTTCTAAACAGTAGATGATGGCTGTACAAACAACACACACTCTTGTACTAAAGATGTTTCAAATAACACAGCAAATAGTGACGTCACAAAACTTTACTTTATGCATTACCGTATGAATTATTTAACCAGTTTCGCCAAAAAATATTATTCGCCAATAACAATTCCGTCATCAAATCAATTGTCGATCACACAACTAAAATAATTTTGGCGATAAGTCTTAAACAAAAGCGTATGACTATTTGAAAGGATGGTTCTGACTAAAACTAAGAGGGTTTGGGCTCAGGTTATAGTTAGTTTTCCCCGATTTGTTTGACAAAATTTTGACCAGAACTGTTTTTTTACAAACCTTGTACATTGGTTGGTCGTGCTAACCGTTGGCCTTTTGATTATTTCTTTATTTGGATGGTGGCCATTCACGCTCGGTATTAATTGGAGCGTTTATACCATTTTACCTAAACTCAAGCCTACTTAAGTTGTATTATCCTGGGTACCGTATACTGTACTGGATTCGAACACCATCCCCATAATAACTGCTAGAACAGTAGATTCATTGACAATATTCCTTTACAGACCATGTTCACTATATTGAGGTGTGGAGAAAAGGCAAAATAAAGAGCTTTCTTCGCGCATATATTCCTGATAGATAAACGCGCTTTTAAGTGGATAACGCTAAAGGGAGGGAAAACGGAAAGGAGGGAGGAAACTGCTCACCAAAACTATGGAATTGATTTTAACCCTTCCCCAAACACTAAACTCAACCCCTAAACTAAACCTAACTCCAACCCTATGTTTAAAACTAACTCTAATGCCCTAAAATTAATTTTAGGGTGCATTTTCCTCCTTTCCGCCTTCCCTTCTTTTAATTTCTCCCCTTCCGAGTGAATCACAAGTATCGTTTTCTAGGGTGTATATTTAGGTGGTTTGCGACGACCAAACATCCTCTGAAAGTCATGTATTTTTTTAATTTGTTTTTTTTAAGCGTCGATTTCGTGCTGGGCTTGCCGTTAGCTCCGTTTTATCGTTACCAGCTCCAGTACACAAGTAACTACCGTTTAGATGTTTTTTTAAATTATTGTTTTTTTTAACTTTTTGGTCCTTTGAATCCGAGGTGGCGTCGTCACTAGGTATATTTGATTTCAAGGTGTCGGCCAACATGAATCTGCCGAGCTGAGCATTCGACCGCACGACCGTTATGACAACTACATGTTAAAAATACTGGCTTATTTGTATAAATAAAACATTTTACCGCGCCAAGTTTGGAGCTAGTGATCGGCTGGTCACTGAGACAGTTTTTGTATATAAATTCTGTATTTGAATCGGTCGTGCAAACCACGCGGTCAAACAGAATGGTGTGACCGCATGCAGAACTGACAGTGACATTCAAAGTATTATTTGGTTTCGGACTGCGTATAAGAATGTGTTGACATGGCCGTTTCAGTGGGCATATTAAAACATCCTGGCCACTTTGAAGAATGGTAGAAATGCACACAAAACAAAGGGATCCCTTTGGTCAATGTTGGAGTCAGTTGTGATCCTTTTCGGGCGGTATGTAGAAACCTGGTTTAAGGATTAGCTTAAACCTGATATATTTCAACAACTTCGTACGTCGAACGCATAAACCTAATCTAACCTTAACCTCGAACCATTTTAGGAAACACAACCCAAACCATGTGTATAACACATATTTTTGTGCAACTTTTATCTTTACTTATACTTTATATATACTTTATATCATATCAAATTAAGTTAGTTTTACGGTCGTGTAAAAACTTAAAATGTGTTTATTTTACATTCTCTTTCAGGTTACAGCCGTTTCAGAGAAGGACAAGTTACAACGTTACAGAACAGTTCGATAAATTTCACTTTTCAACTGTCCCCTTTGTGTGTATGATTTCGTGTACATATCACCTAGTACTTGTTTTAATAAGTTTTCCATATTATCTGCCTTTTCGCTAATCGAAGTGCATTGTAACAGATTAAGATTTGAAAACCGTTGGTTAATGACCTGTACCACCGGACAAGATGGATTAAACCCGAGATCCGCACTCAGGATTATTGAGTCATCACTTTGGCATTTAAGCCCCGCAATCGTGTACTTCTGGTGGGCATTGGTACTGCAGTCATAGCATAGTTCTGTCGCTTTTAGCTTCGCCGATTGCCCGCTATCAGTGTACATTCCATTATGACGCATTTTCATGGCTGCCTTGACTCGCTCAATGACGTCACGATAAGCTCGGTTATAGCGCTGCAAGTGGTGATGTTCCCAGGCAATTCCAGAGCTGTTGCCACCCAGTGGATTATTCTAAAAATAACAATATGCAAATTAGTCTATTGACACCTGTAAAACAATACGCGAATTAGTCTATTGACACCTGTAAAAGAATAGAAAAAACAATGCAGAGCCTCGATCTTGGTAAAATATAGGATAACTAAATGGATTAATGGTTTGGACTAAAACAGGGGTAACGTCTCATAAATTACAACAATACACCACAGCTTAAGAAACTGGACTGTGGACGCTTATTAGATGGAATCCTGCAATAGATCTTTCAACCGTGATTTCCTCACCCTGGGACAGAATATGGAGAACGTCGCCCGGGTGGTAATTAACAGGGAATATCTACCGAATATATCTAGAACTAAGATAAACACCACAGCCAAGGAGATATACCCATTTTATGAAATGCTTTTAACACGACGGTATCCGTCTTGCTTTATGGAAGCACCGGTATGGGAAGTCGCTGGTACAGGATTATGACAAACAATAAATTAACAAATCCATGGTTACAGCTTCTATCCCCACCCCGGTCAATGATATTACAGAAAGACACTTCCGTTTATCTCATAGACCTAGAGCAATTTGCAATAACACTTTATTTATACAAAACATGCTAAAATATCTCCAGCAACCTAACTTTGTGGACCAAGTATTCTGACGGTTTAAGGTACAAAATGAGTTTCGGCTTCCCACCGCGGGCATGGAAAGATAACTATGGTGTTATTATACAGGCAATTATCTTTTACTTTGTACACGCAATGTCGGGTAACCGGAGCTGTCCAATGCATTTTATATGATTAAGAACTTCCATCCGTTTTTGTTCAACCCATTAATTCTCTATAGATTAAGACTGTAAGGTCCATGCTATTGGCCAAGGAAGCCGGTTTCTATATCTAACCTTTCAAGTAGCGGCAAATCACGACCGCTCTTCCCGACTGGCTTAAATGGCCGTAAAATATAAATTGTTACCGGATGTAAAAAAAAACGAATCTAGCAACCTTTGATTTGTCTACCCCATGGTTCGTTTTAGGACTGAGCTTTTGAAGTAATCTCGCTTCTGTGGGATGTATCGGAATTGATGCGCTCGAAACAGGATTCCACGTTTTCTCTTCAGGATTTGTTCGAATTTTCACAGTTGATTCTTCTCTATGCAGCTGGAATCCAAGTTTAACTCCCATAAGTTCAACACGCGACTGAAAAATAGCAGTGAATCAAGGATCTATCCGACATCGACTGAAACTGGTGGAATTAAGGGTTTACCTTTAACGGATGAACGTACCAATTATATCGTATAAATATTGAGCTTATACTTTTTGTGAGGGGGCATTAGAGGCTTTCGAGCCCCTTTCCAGAAACTTCTAGTTATAGGGTAGAAAGGATAAATATACAGCAGTTTAATGTTGATTCCCATGAGTTGTAAATATTAATCAACCATGGATACCACACGCACGCACGCACACACACAGTCTTTATGGATACATAGCTGTTGTATATTGGTATCATGCTATGTCGCATAATACATGTACTGTGATTTTTACACAGTGCAATTAATCACTTACTTTGTTTTTGTCGGGTCTTAGTTTCGAAGAGATCAAGTGATTAGGGAATGCACCACAAGCTTGAATCTCACAAAACCGAACGTCTTCGGCGTTATTTCGAGGGGAAATTCGTTTTGGTGTGCTGCAATTCTTGTGTTTGCGAATACGATATCTCCTGTTTGAATCCTCGAGTGTGCCAGTGTCACCAGACACCCTGCAGTTGCAACTACTTCCCGAAATCGGAACATAGATCTTAAACTCATTTGACTTCATCAGTTCTGACTTTCCGCGAAATCTGTCCGGACCAAACCGAGACGAACTTTTGGAAATGATTGGTAGACTCTCAGACAGTTTATGTTTTCCAGATTTCGTTGTCGAAAACTCGCCAAACTGTTTTTTTGACTCGTTTAAAGTACTGTTTTCTTCACAGGATTCTATTTTCTGAGTCTGAATGTCGTGGCTACAGCACTACAAAAAAAGCGTTATATGCTACAAGGTCACTTCTGTAACACTATGTCTGTATATCAGAATAGGATACTGGGGTAATAAGCCCTTTTATACCATGTGCTCTCAGTCGTTTTTGCAGGGCCATTGCATTGTTATAAATACAATAAAAAACACTGCTACGGGTATATCTTTGTTCAGCGAATTGAACCACTAGATTCAGGCAATTTTCGCGACGTGTCATGCCGAAATACACAACCGACCCACTAATGTGACATGGCTTCGTTTGGCTAATGATTATAAAAAAGATATAGGGCCTAATCTTTTTATAATCATTGGTTTGGCTGACAGTTTGACGCGCAACCCTTCACGGCCTACAGCCTAATATATTGACGTAAATATCTACAGTTTCTAAATATTTTGCCATGGCTCTTACCTGATCGATACTTTTTGTCCAAATTAGGCGTCTGGCTATAACCAATATAAAATAGAAAGGCGTCAACGCTGTACCGGAGCAGGCAATTATGTAACGGGGAATGCAATCTGCCAGTCCTGTTAACACGCAGTAATTTAAGAACCTTTTTATGGTGCCAAAGGTAACATAAACTACTTTAAAAGGTTGCATAATTTAAACAAAGCTGCATGCCGAAAGTTATTTGCTGCCATGGGAATAACAAAAACATATTATTACAAACTGACAGTATAAGTTTTATTTCGAATCACTATAAATTCACTCCCCGTTTGTTAATAATTACTCATCAAATCACTTAAAAATAATAAAACCGTTACATATACAACATTATTTAATTTAACTAATAAGTCATTTTGTTTTAGAAGTTATCATTAGGTTGCGGCATTTAACTTGGTTGTTGTTTGTTGTCACAAACACGTATATTACGTCACTACGAATAAAAATCATTGAAGCGTGATAAGGAAGTGAAATATCGTAAACAACCCGAGTTCATTCATAGATTCACGCTTTCGCAGCTGAAGATTACAGGGTTATTTTGATATACAGATATTGTGACCATCGTTTTTAGCAGTTTAAACGTAGTGTTTTTACCTTTTATGCTAAATGATTATTCTATGTGTTTGCAGGACATTCAAAGGCTAACACGACTTAAAAGAGATCTAGTTTAATTTTATCGTAGATGTGTAGGGAGAGTTTAAGCTGTAATCTGAAACGTATTAGTGTTTCAATCTTCCTATTCAATTAAGATGTTTATTTAAGTTTTGGCACTTTAAAAGCCATTTTGCCTTGGTAAAACCATCAACACACTGTTTAAAATCCATCTTCATACACCTTTCAGGAAAACACAAGGCCTATTCGAATTAGAAATCATGCTAAACATGAATACTTGGCATGGAAAAACTTATGTTTAGCACAATACCTGAACAGAAGTACTGGTACCCTTAAAAATGAGTTCTTCTGGTGGGATGTATGCATATGAAGAGGAGTCGATCTATGATGAGTGGGGATACCACAACTCCCTTAATGTCAGTGTTGACTTCTTTCTCCCAACCGGCATATACATCCCTCTTGATATACCACGGAATTACACAATAAAACAAGTGAAACATGTAAGTTTCTCTATTTTACGTGAACATAAAGTAAATGTAAGTGGTATTCCAACCCTTTTGCATGTGAGATTAGATACTCTGGTTTCTTAAACAAGTGGATAAAATTAAGGTACAGGTATTGTGTCTATTCATAACTAATGTGGTATTTAACCATATTATCCAATGTGATTAGTGGGCAATTATACCGGCCTTGCCAATGAACTGAAGATGTGTTACGGTAAACAGGTGACATACATTTTCTTTGTATTTTTTTAGGTTCTATGGGAAGAGGCAATACACTACCCTCTTTTCAGCAAGCTGCTTAACCCGGAAAGTTACATTTTCACATACATTACAAGTTTCGGGCTCACTGAAGAAATAGTCGATGAATTACGTCACCTCAGCGAAGTAAGAATGTTATTTTCTATGTTGTTCCGGATGATATAACTATGTTTATTCAATTTGTGGGAATCTTATCAGGCATAACTGTTATATTTTTGTTAACCACCGAAAGTTTAAATCTCTTGGATCTATCCAGTGATGCAATGGTATCAACTCTTAATTGATAGCCTATAGAAATGTGGCAGGTGTGGAGAACACAAACAGAATGTAAACCCTCATGACCACTTACTGTAACAATGAGACAAATGCGGCTGGTGCTTTATTACATACATTGTCCTTTATTTTTCAGTTTGACATATTTCATGAGTTACCTGTGCTGAAACTCGTTCAAAGTCAAGGAAACATAGCTGAAAAACGAGTGATCCAGGAGATCAATCATCTTACTTGCATCAAAAGTAAACTTTCAACTAACACTTATTAATTTTTGTATTCAAGACTTCATAATTTAAAAAATTATAAGTATTGGTTATTATTTAATTAATTTAAGTTTGGAAAGTATGTTGGACTAATTCTATGTGAGATGTTGTACAATCTGCATATTAAATAAATGTGTTTTTCACAATCAACAAAAATCTAAAACATTTTCAAAATCAAACTCGTCTTTATTCATGACCATTTTTGAGTGGTGTATGCTGTTTTAATTACATTACCATAGTGTATAACTTTGTTAACCATTGTTATGAACACTGATGTCACAAGAGACTTCCATTGGTCCACCCCCTTAGTAGGCTACCAGATTGTGACAATGAAAAAGCTAATGTTTGCTGAAATCTTGCTTAACATTTCAGATGATAATGAGCTCAACATCGACCATGAAAGTAGTTCGTTCCGGAAAGATATGAGGGAAATGGCGATTCAGGTTTCAAAGCAAAGAGACGCCCTTCATTGGAAGGTTGGGACGATTTATTGTTCATGGTTATTTTTTCATGTAACCAAGATCAGGCAGTGTTGTTTTATAATTTAGGAATATGGCAAATTACATGATAATCGTTGGCACACCGTACACAATATGCCCATCGTCAGCAGGGCCAAAAATCCATGCGAGTAACGCGAATAAACACGCGCATTTTACCTATGCTGTGCGAGTAAGAATTTACTCTTGCAAATAAAAAGTTAATTAACGTTTTCCGCAACCGTTTTCTATTTAACCGGTGTTTAGGGGAATAAAAAAAATCCTCATAATTGCGACCGTTTTTATTATATGTTTTATTTTAATATGTTTTATTTTATTTTGTTAAAAGATTTACTCCCATTACTTACGTGAAAGATTTTTTGTGTTTAGCTACCACATGCAAGTGAATTCTTACTGTCCCGAAATTTAATGGATATTTGGCCGTAGTCAGGTTTTAAGATTGGTTGTCTGTCCTAAATATGAGGTGCAGTCGGTTTGGGCTTGACAACCTGGTATTAAGTAGACCAGGCAAGCCACGAGAACCATTTTGTCAGGAGTGCTCAAGTACCTACATCATAAAAGTTGGGATAAAGCTTTTTATTATTTTTAAAACACTAAAGGTACAATTTTCTCCTTTTTTAATTTTATATTTTTTCTCCAAGTCCATATCAGTTTATTTGCAGTTATGGCAATCCAAACCTCATACATAACTTTGTTAGCCAATACCGGCTAGAGGTGTAATTTGCATCCATAATTTTAAAAACGCCCGCGGTATCCAGTTCATAAAAGGATGTCACAAATCCCTACCGTGATTAATTTGTTAACACTCAAATTATACCTTCAGGAACTAATTCAGCAACACTTTCCACCCACAATAATCCCATACCTCAACGATAGTACTCACTACTTGAAAGATTTTGGCCTCATCCAACTTACGGTGGAAAATAAGGTAAGTTATATTTAAAAGTTGTTGCATACTTTATTCTATAATACCGCCAACATTTTTTGTTTTTGACGTTTTTGTTTTTAGGGTTTTTTTTTAGTTTATTCTTGATTGTTAGGTAAAAAATAATTTGAAAATACAGTGGTTAATTATACTTCAAACTTTGCATTCTTATTCTGTAGTACCGCCATGAATTGTTTTGGCATGGTAAGAAAGATTCTATTTGAAACTAAGTAGACAAATTACATTTTATAGTTATTTGTTCTTCATTCTAGATTTTCCGCCATGATTTGCTGCATTAATTTTGTTTTTATTGTATTTGGCTTATTGCATACCTTATTGGAACAATTAAACTCCCATATCCGCTCAGTCCCACCCACGTAGCTTCGACTGTTTTTACACCATCAGTGCTGGCCATAAACATGTTGTGGTGCGCCCAAAATTAGGTCTGTGTTTGTTCAACATATGGTAACAGCGGTATTAGTTTGTTTTTAGTTAAACGTATATTGATTCAGACTGTATGAAGCTTTTGTCTCCTCGTGTAATCTTTGATTATGTAGTTCTATGATAGTTCGATCCAATAATCTATTATTGCCTGCATCAAGTTTTAAATGTCCTTATTTCAACCTCAGTGATAAACACAAATTTCCTTTCCATATTTATGGTCCATTGGTATTTTAGACAGTGTACACAATCAAGATTAATCCTGGGTGGACGACCGATACGCTGACGCGTGAAGCACTTGCGGCGTGGAGACAGAAAACAAAATCTCGGCTTCCCTCTGACAATGACGATGATTACGTTTTGAAAGGCGGTGGGAAGGAATACCTCGTCGGAAACCACCCCATTTATATGTTCAAGGTTAATGGGCTTTTTTCTCATTTTTTTTACTATTAAGTTAATTTCAGCACTGCGGAAGATCAGAGATTTACTTAAATCATTATACTCCCTACAAACTGAAATCAAAGTACCAGTACCATAATAATCTGTTTAGATAATTTTTTATTTAATTCTTGCAATTGAAAATTCAGACAAGCACAGGAAATTAAAAATAGATTAATTACCTGTCAGATAACTGGACTTCTCGTACCCCCTGTATTCTTATCTTGTACCTAGGGGTACTATCCGAATTCCCAGGGGGTTCGATCTCCAAATTGGGACACCCTGGCATAGATCAGTCTTATCATTCGTGAAAATTCATGAGACTATTCATTATTTTTTTAATTTTTAAACAACTCCATTTATTTGTTTAAGCTTTCTTTGTTACCACCCCATGCCGGCAGTCAGGTTACCACAGTTGTTACCACCTGATGCCCGCAGTCAGGTCTACATGTTTAATAAAAACTGGTTCGGATTTTATTAACATTTTCAAAAAGTAAATCTCAAAGTGCTATAAATAGTACAGTATTAATAGTAACATTCTACAATTATTCTTAAAATTCCTAATCAGTTTCCGCTTTATTTTACTCTGTATTCCTTGTTATTGTGCCTAGGAGTAATATTTTAAGAGCACATAAAAATATAACATGTTAAAAACATTTTATATATCCTTTAAATTCCTAACCAATTTTGCACTGTTTAGTTCATTTGAGTTCCTAACCGTTTTCCCAATGTAGTTCCTCCGAAAAGCACTAGTGTGCCGACGTGAGTCCACCGTGTCCAGCGTTCACGCTCCCCCCATACTCACCCTGCTTCATGTGGCCAATGTGAGGAAACTACTTCCCCAGCAATCCCAACTCCTTATGAAAATGCAGGTAGATAAGTTTGATTTTTTATTTGTTATTTTTCTCATCCAACTACAAAAGTTACATCATGAATTCATAATGACAGGGATACAGGATAGAAGGAAAGAAGGAAAACCTTAAGTCGTAAAACACATCATTAAAACATTTATATAATATATACATTGAATATAACGTAATTTGTCGATTAACTTATTCATACTTCAATAAAGTCCTGGACTTGTTATTGATAATTTTGTTTTCTAATCCATGTCGAGGTAGTTTGGAACTTGTTTTTGGATCATATGTCAGCGTGTGCAATAATTCAATAAATATCCTGTTTTTCACATCGCGCAAATGCCGGTTATATTGTTGCATATAACCATGCTTGTCTTTAACACTTTTCTAACTTTTAGCTTTAATATTTAACAGGGGTTACTACCTTATTGTCTCATATTAACAAATTGGGTGCTAAATTACTATTTGGATTACAAACTTATACAATTCATATTAAACAGGGAGTTTTATTTATGGATATAGGTACTAACGGTCCTTACTAACTTGTCGAATTAATATAAATCGTAACCCCTGCCTTGCTAAATTCATATTCAACATTAATTCACTGTTATAGGTATCCATTTGGTGCAATTAGTTGCTCATGATTGTGTACTATTTGCCTTGCAGCCCTGATTTCACTGAACATCACTTTAACTATGATGTTTGGCAACTTTTGTTTGCTAAAACATAATATCTATATTAGAGTTAACACCCAATGTAACGACTTTTAATAACTCTGGCTACTTAAGTAAAACGGAGTTATCAGTTTTTACTACCAACTTCAAATTCAAACACACCATATTGATTGTAATTAAAAAAAAACTATTTTGATTTGTCTAATTTGTTTGTTGGCCGACAAGGTTTTGCTGTTTTTTAAGTTTTGTATTTTAATCGAGCCAAAATATTTTTCTTATTGTACTAGAAAAAATGTACTGGCAGTCCTGAAAAAATGTTACTTCAGTCACTTTTTTAGTCATTTTTTTGATGTATTTTGTGAAAGTATTAGCATTTGCCTATCAGTGTTTGGCTGTTTCAGTCTTTTCCCCGCACTGTGGACCTGTGGTAGCGATTTTAAACGATTTTAAAACCGGTGAGCTGATTGGTTGAAACACACTGTGCGTTTTTTACCGCCCAAAGTTTCAAACCACTGATGGGTTTCTAAG
>CH002032.1:143174-157991 GCA_000149265.1 Ciona savignyi | reverse complement strand
GTGATTGATATACAGAGATTGATTATTGTTGTATAGTCTGGCATCATGTTGAATTTTTTTCATAAATTACTACAATCACCGTGAGCGACAATTATATGATATTTTGGTCCTTTACTGTAATGCTAGAAAACTTTAGCTACGAGCATCTATAGATCAATGATCGGAGCGGGAGTGGGGGCAATAATCTTAAGTTGTGAGTTCAATTTTTACCTGAAGTCTGAGTTTTCTGGACTTGTAGGACTTTTATCACAACATCATATAATCGTCTGTAAATGTGTCTTATTGTTTAACCGAAGGATGATTGATAGGTCCAAGCGATGTTAAATTCGTGGAAGCCGTTGTCACCCGAGCACGCCATGGAGTTGCTTGACAGCCAGTATGCAGACGAGCATGTGAGAGACTTTGCTGTCAAGTGCTTGGAGAGCTTAAGGTGGGGATGACAATTATTTTAGAACTTTTATTATTCTAAAGAGGTCGTTGACCTGTTCCACTGCTAAAGGTCGTTGACCTGTTCCGCTCCACAAGGTCGTTGACCTGTTCTGCCAGCCCCTGGTCCTGCATTTAAATAGTCTCATTTGAATTCCTGCATCATGAAATTCATTCTTAAAAACTGTTCTTAAAAAAAAAAATTCAAGATTGGATATGTTTTTAGCTGCTTTTTGAGGAGACAGGATACTGCAGTACTTAGGATGGTGGTGTACAAAGGAGTTCCGCAGCTATTTCAATGTGTCAACTGATCATTTACATATTCTGGCACCTTCGTCGAAAAATAAGCAAAATATATGGACGTAACTAACATTGGCTTCCATAGAGATGATGAGCTCCAGCAATACCTCATGCAACTGGTCCAAGTGCTGAAGTTCGACTCTTATCTGAGCAGCAGTTTGGTCCGGTTTATCCTGCGGAGGGCATGGAACAATCGGAAGATCGGACATTTCCTCTTCTGGCATCTAAAGTAGGTGGAGTCGCTAGGTTTTGAAGGTTTTGCCAGATAGACATAGATTGCAGTCGTAGAGGAGGGTCATGGTACTGTGGGCTAGACTTATATGTGTTAGTGGGCAATTTTGTGCAATGACTATGAATCTTTGGGAAATTTAGATTAAGTGTACAGATATCTTTAAAAAACGAATTATTGATTTTATTGAAATACAGTTTTCTATTGTATAAACTATGGTTCCTAAATTGCACTGAAGTGCCTCTTCAAACTTGCTTTTATTAATATGTATAAGTGTTTGTTAGAAATGTGGTTTGTTTCTCTAAATTTCATATTCATAAAAATTAAATTTTTTTTATTGAAAAAAAAATAACAAAGGCCAACATGTAAGATATCAACGCATGAAGCTTTTAAAGTTTACGTTTGAATATGTTGTATACTTTTAAATTAGTTTGTCCTTCACTTTAATACCACATCGAACCATAGATCCGAGATATCGCAGAAGACGCTCAACCTGAGATTCTCATTGATATTGGAAGCTTACCTGTACGGCAACCTACCTCATATGAAGACTCTGTGCAAACAGCACGAAGCACTCAACAAGATGCGGACGCTCAATGACAGGGTAAGTGTCATTTCAACCATTTATCGGTATTATCATTTGAGCATTTTTGTCTTCTAATTAAAGCATTTTAGTTGCTTATATTTGAACAATATGGTGGTTATTTTTTATCAATTTGGGCATTCTTATTTGGGAAATTTTTATACTTATTAAGACATTTTGTTTTTTTCTAATTTAAACATTTTGGTTACTCATGTTTAAGAAAATGTGGTGATTTTTGTTTAGTAATTTAGATTTTCTTAATTGAACAATTTGGATATTTTTTATTTTACCATTTTGGTACTGTTTAGCTTTTTAATTCTTATTTAGAAAATTTTAAAAATTTTATTCGAGCATTATAGTATTTTTTTAAAGTATTTGGGTTTTTATTTAAATATTTTAGTTCTTCTTATTTAAGCATTTTGGTTCTTTTTGAAGCATTTTGGTTCTTTTTGAAGCATTTTGGTTCTTTTTGAAGCATTTTGGTTCTTTTTGAAGCATTTTGGTTCTTTTTTAATAGTTTGGTTATTTTTAATGCATTTAGGTTTGTTTTGGATCATTTTGGTTATTCTTATAACATTCACATGATTTGTTTAGATTGAATAGTAATCGAACCAACAACCGCCTCATGCCAGCATGCTCCTCCACACAATTTTATTCTGTGTGTTTCCACAGGTAAAGGGGGCCGAGTTCAGTCCCAAGGACATCAAAGTGAGAGCTCGACAAGCACTAAAAGACACGGCCAACCAGGATTCCTTCAGAGAGGCATTGACTAGTGTGGAATGCCCCTTGGAACCCAACATTGATATGCAGGAACTTTTGTGAGTTTTGATGCTTTAATATTCTTAGCTCATTTAACTTTAGAGTAGGATGCTGTATTAGCGGTTGTATTCGATGAACAAATGCAGAGTGATTTATAACACAAGCATTCATCATCGTCAGGCTCACAGTCTGATTTTCCAATGTGTTAAATTCAATGAAACATTTCTACTGTTTTAGTTCAACCTTTTAAGACTCTGTGTTTAGGCAACATCCGTTTCTTTTTACAAGGCCACGATCGACAAGGACGCGATAAAATATTCATGTTTATCTCTGTGAATGTAAAAACACACGGGGCGTTATTACACTGAAAATGATCAGATTATCTTGAGTCCACCGTCGGGTTATCAAAGATATTAAGTGTGTTGTTTATAATTAAAATATTCCTTTAATTTGGTCGAACCCATTAATCTACTTGGTTGAGACTATATAGCTCATAGGTGAGGTGTACAGACACAATTATTGTGTCATCTTACCAAGACCAGACACCAAAATGTCATCCTCTCTCCCAGAGTCGACAAGTGCAAAGTGATGAACAGCAAGATGCGACCGCTGTGGCTCGTGTTCAAGAACAGCGACATGCAAGATGGAAGCATCGCCGTTATCTATAAAAACGGAGATGGTGCGTAGTGGTTTTGTAGTCCCTCTTATTAAAACTGGAGTTTAAAATCCTTGTTTGCAAGTTACAGTGGTTGGAATTAAACTGAGGAGGTTAAAAACTGCATACTTGGAAGTAGAGAACTTGGTTTAAAGTATATCCGAGCCAACAGATTAGATACAGTTTTCCCTCGTAATTTTGGTTTCAGGATCTAAGGATACAATTGTCCCATTTCAATATACAGATATTCTTTTATTAGTGTTTATATTCTCTTTTTAACTGTCCGAATATCCTTTTTTAGTGTGTATGTTCTTCCATTTTTTCCCAACAACATTCAGCGTTTCTTAATAATATAAACATAACTCAATATCTAACAAATCATTCTTTATATCCAAACATGAAAATTCAATTTAAATTAATGTCAAATCAATTAAAATTAAAGAAAAAGTTTAATTAAACTTTCACCAGACCTCCGCCAAGACATGCTGACCTTACAAACCATCTCCATCATGGATGTGCTGTGGAAATCCGAGGGATTGGACCTCAGGATGATCCCATATGGTTGTCTCGCCACTGGGGAAGGAACTGGTATGATTGAGGTAAGTCTGATGATGGTATTTTTGAGGAAGCGTTGATTTTCGATAAGAAAAATGTCAAAAAACTACTCGCACTTTTAGATGCCACGATCATGATATGAAAATCGCAAAAAAATGTTTGAAACTTAACTGTAGTCTGAAGTATATTTCACAAGGTGTGTTGGCAAGTATGGTATATTTTGCAACAATGCCAAATTACATATTTATACAGCGTGACATGTTCACAGCTCTGTTTTTAAAAGGAAAATGTTTAAAACTAATCATGGTTTGAAATATATTTTTAAAGTGTACATGAAAAGTATGCTATATTTCGTATGATATCCAATCTCATTTTTAATATTTATACAGGGTTGGCATTTCACCACTGCAGTTACAAAAACATAATTTATCCTGTAAACTTGATAATTTTTGCCAAGGCCTATCCACACTTATGCTGATTAAGATGTTTTTGTGAGGTATTTTTTATGTGAGAGTGTCTATACTGGGTTGAATTATCATCCTTGTATTATTCCAAGTCAACGTGGTGACAAACAAAACATAATTGACACAAAGTATATGTTTTCTATGTCAATTTCATGCGTGGCAATGGCTTACAGGCTTACAGGCTTACATAAATTACATGTTGAGCAACAAGCACTAAAAGACACAGGGGCATAGGCTAAGAAAGGAGTAATTTTCCTGTCAAAATAAAACAAAAAATTAAAGACTCTTATTTAAATTGCAACTTTTTATCTGTTTAAAATGTTTTAGGTTTTTTTCATAATTTTGCAAGTTTTAAATGTAAATATGTTATCTGCAGCATGTTATTTTTGGGATAACTGCATTTGGGAGTGTTATGCTTAAATTTATGAGATCGTCACCCTCGCAACCTCATTTTTTCCAGGTAGTGACCCACGCAAACACCATCGCTAACATTCAGAAGACGAGGGGAGGAAAGATGGCGGCGTTCCGACACCAGACGTTGATAGAATGGCTGGAGCAGAACAACACAACCAAATCTGAGTATGTCTTCCGCTAATAGCTCTTCAATGAATACAATTTATCCTAAATTTTTAACTACTGTAGAGGTAAAATCACTGAATGATTGCGTTTGTATCCTGTTGGGTCATGGTTCCCAAATCTTTTCAATTCTGCAGTAGTTTCAAATATTTTTTATTCCTACAGTGGTTCCAACCATATTTAACCCAGTGGTTCCAACCTATTTTTACCTTCAGTGTTTCCAAAAATTTTTTATACCACATTAGTACCTAACCTTTTTCATTCCGGCAGTGGTTCACATTATTTTTTACCCCTGCACTGGTTCCCAAACTTATTATTTTTGAGTGATAGATTTTGTAACAAAAACTTCTATTTAAATAAGAAAAGAAACTGACAATACTTACAGGCGAAATATTTTTTTTGGTAACTTAAAAGTGACAGATTCTGTAAACTCACAAAACTCTACTGGTTCGTCACAGTATGTAGACATCACTTTATTTCCTATTGTTTTAAAGGTTTGACCAAGCGATTGAGAACTTCACGTATTCATGTGCGGGATACTGTGTCGCTACCTTCGTTCTTGGGGTTGGTGACCGCCATTCTGACAACATAATGGTCACAGAGAAAGGACAGGTGGGTAACTATCCTTTCCCAGTTTTTATCATAGTGGGTGATTAGTCTTACCCAGTAATATTGTGCGAAAATTATATGCACTTATGCTGCTTGGATATATATCAATGTCTTGTTATTGTTAGTATTGAAATGAGAGTAACGTCCTAACTGATTTACAGGGAAAACATAAAATGAATAATGAGAGGATGTCGTTATAAGTTTATCAGTGTTCAGCATTTTTAGATTAAACATCAGCTGCGTAGCTTTGGAAATTTAAAAAAGATTAATAAGCTAAACTACAACTGTGTTCAATAGCATAAGAGTAAAGAAGAAAAGCCCTAATCTTCATTTTACTGTGCAGTTTCCCTTTTTTAATTTTCGTCTTCAATATTCATGAATTACGTAACATGAACCTTTCGGAAAATGATCAAAATTATTTTTTTCACCAGCTTTTCCACATCGATTTTGGGCACATCCTCGGCAACTTTAAGACGAAATTCGGCATCAAGAGGGAGCGTGTCCCGTTCGTCCTGGCTCACGACTTTGTCCACGTCATCAACAAAGGAAAAAACAATAACAAAGCTGACTTTGATAAGTTCCGCAAGGTCGGTGGGCCGTTTGTGGAAAAATATTTTGGTTGTGTGGTTAAGTGGTTAACGACCGATTCATGCACAAATTTCTATAACAAAACAGTTTTAATAACGAGACCATCCTGGGTTCAAAACTTAGCTGGGGGAAACTTAGCGCCCTGAAACTTAACCTTAAAATATAGGTTCATAACTTAGCTCCAAGGTCTCCATGGGTTTAAAACTTAGCTTTAAGGTCTACATGGGTTTTAAACTTAGCTCCATGTGGACAGTACTATAAAAAGAATGCTCCGCAATAAATAAACGTGGTAACAAGCAAAGAGCGGTGTTTAAATAAACATCACTGATTGGGAGCATTGAAATGTTCAATTACCAACCTACAGTAAAATACTAGCGAGCATTGCTGCTATTAATAAGTCTATCACCCCACCCCCTCAATCACTCACAATGTTGTATTCACAGCTTTGCGACAACGCGTTCTGCATTCTACGACGCAAGGGATACCTTTTCATCACGCTGTTTGCCCTGATGGTCCACTCTGGCCTTCCGGAACTTAATTCCTTGGTAATTTATCAAACATTTTTTGTTCAATTTAATCCATAATAGGTCATTTTTTATTATAATAGGCTTTTTGTGGCCATGTGGTACATCTTTTGACCATATACAGCAGTCCACAAGAAAACAATCAAAAGCTTTAATAATAACTCTTTAAGACTGTATAAAGAGTATATGACAAAAATATCTATATTGGTTACAAGGTAATCTGAATGACACCGGTGTCATTCACCGATTCTTTTTAATATTTCAAGGGTTAGTTTTGAAACCATCATAGGACCATTTTCATATAGAAAACAGAATATATATCGTCGGGTCATAGAAAACAACCATTCTCTATAATGCTCTTCGATCGTGCAATACCGAGATGAATTACAGCACTCCATATAATTTAGTTTTGGCAAGTTTGGCGGCTGAGTCCGCTATTTAATATTTTTGTCCTTTTCGTTATTTTTATGACGTATTTTAACGACTTTTCATTTGGTCACCTTTTCCTGTTGCAGTGTAATAATTTATTTTACTTACTGTCATATGATAATATAGCAAAACATAAGCTAAAAACGAAATCGTTACAGTAAATTTTACCCTCAGGATCACCTTGAGTACCTGCGCGAGACGTTGGCTCTGCACCTCACAGAGCAGAAGGCTCTTCAGCAGTTCCGCAGCAAATTCAACAAAGCGTTGACGGACGCGTGGGCCACGTCGGTCAACTGGTTCTTTCACAACGTAACTCGCGACAACACATGAGCAATCCATACCACCGCGGTGGCGCTCTACGCCTTCCAGATACCAGTTACGCAACCCTCCACCTTACTCTATTTGCAACCAGTTTTAACAATCACCCGACGGTTGGTCGACGAATTAAGGACGAAAAAACGCATCGCGCTTACAAGGTTCGGCGGAAATCGGACAACTAGTTAATTCTGGCCGCCGGTCGGTGCGTTCTTCTTTCAATACACGATTGCCAAACTTCTTTATGATTGTGGCATCACCCAATACTTTGTCCCGCACTCGACAACCTACATGCACTTTCCGAGACGGGTATCGATTTTTACTTCACCGCTTTTGCGATACCCGAGATCCTATAACATCTGTTTCAATACGCAGAGACGCTCCTGACCGAAAGAGCATACATGTGCAATCATAGTACCGTGCCCACATGCTGTAATCCAGCCTACTTTTTACTTCAAACAGTATTGTTAAACATTGCTAGCGTCAGTCGGTCCACTTTGATAAATCGACCGAAAACGCTTAAATATGACGCGTCAACAACTAGTCAACAAACTCGGTTGTGGTTTTGAATCCAATTCTGTTCAAAACACGGCAACAAGACCCTTTACATCGTGGTGTAAATATCCTACTAATCGGTAGCCAATCATAAGTGTAATTCTAACTTTGATCGAATGGCCAACACGTCTCGACCCCTCCTACTTATGCAGTGTATTCGAGCATTGTTGATTGTCCACTGTTCTTCTGATGATTAATAAATTATATATGGTTATAGCTCTCGGTATATATTGGTCTGACAGGCTGGTATATGGGACTTTAAGTTATATCCGATGACCAAGAGTGTATTAACTCTGGAAATCGTCAGATTATATCACAAGTATGCAATAAAGCGTTATCACACGAGAAAACTATCAGATTACGTGTGAGTTTTATTGCAGATCCTAGCTTTATTTCTGATTCTGTTAAGTTTTTGCGTTACTCACTGTTCCGGTTAAGTCCGCTAATTCCATAACGGACAAACCCAACTTTAACGCTTTTTTAGATAGCTTTCAGCCGAGCGACAAACCAGAGTAACACTTAGGCGCTAATTACGTAAGCCTTAAATACGCCAACACTTATAGGAATATGAATCCATATTGTACCGGGTATTATCAAAGCGTGTGTATTTAACGAACGACAGCAACAAAGAACAGAAACAACCAGACTCGACAGTTGACACATTAAAAAGTTCTTCCATAGATCGGATATGATCAAGGGGCTATATTAGCGGAATGGTGGTGAAAAGTTCACAGTTTCCAATGAGGTAGGAAAACCGGTTGATGAATTTTAAGGCATGTCTGGAAAAGCTTTGGACTTTGAAATTTGTGCATAGCAGGCAGAAAAGCGCTGGCTTCAAAAAAGTAACTGACAATCGGGAAAACTACAGAAGTGAAAGCTGGCAGTGTTGCCAAAATGAAAAAATCCTCATCACCAAAATTGTGGTACTTCTCAGTAGTCGTTTTAAATGGGGAACCCGCCTCATTTAAAGACTTTTGGGAAACACTGGTACTTGAATATGATTAAAAACCGTAATGGCATCACTGGGAGCAAAGAATTATTGCAAAGCGGAATCGAATATTGCTCGGATTGTAAAAAATAACGTAGGTGAACAGCAACTGACAGAATGAAAGTACAGCAGCAATCAAATAGAGTTTACTAGAAGGAAATCTTTGAAATTACCGAAAATTTCCAAAAAATAAATTCTTCTTCTACAGAAAGTGGAAATCACCTATCAAGGGCACTGCACTGGGTCGTACACTACCAGTTCGTCAAGCGCGGATTTGTCTTTTTCGCTGTCCGCTCGCACTATCATCAGCGTGTGTCTGTGCCCACACGCCACCCGCTGCACAAACAGGCTGGCTGCGCTCTTCATCAGGTCAGGGTTGGCGCTGGATTTGCGATTTTCGCCCAAACCCTTGGATGACATGGGGGGTTAGAGGGGTTAGGATAGAATAGGATATTTATGTTTATCCCCGTGAATGGGAAAACCAAGGGGGTTAACACACGGGCAATCGTCAGATTATCTCGCGCCCACCGTCGGGTTACCGGAGCTATTGCAGTGTGTTTTGTATTATTCACATATTCCTTTAATTTGATAGAACCCATTACTTCACTGGGTTCAGGCAATGTCCGTTAAGTGCCTTGTCCAAGGACACAACCGACTAGCTAGTGACCAGTTAAGAACCTGTAATTTTTCGGTTAAAAGGCAACGCACTAAAACGCTAGACTAATCGGTCGTAAATGGGTTCAGGTTAAAACAAATATGCAGATACTTCCACTACGATCAGACAGGTTCTGGATTTGATTTTCACCTCACCCACAATAATGCTGTCAGATGTGAGAAAAATGGCCTTTGCCCAAATGCTAACTTGATTTCCAATCTAAGGATATAAAACATACATATCCCCATACACACCAATTCTCCGTTGGCAGTCCCAGTCCCCCACACGATGACGCTCTCATCTGCAGCTACAGCGCAATGTCGGTATCCACACCCGATGCTCCGTACTTTCCAGCCCTTATTGAGTTAAAGAAAAACGACATTGTTAAATTAAGAAGGCGGTATAAAACTGCAAAACTACAGTAGTTAAATGTTTATTTAATAAACATAGCATAATAGAAGGGAAAAAATGAGGTGGCCATTAATCCTTAGTAAGAATAAAAAGATCACCGGTCCCAATTTGACTGTGCAGTAGGTTGTGTCATGACGTATGTTTACTGTTGTTTTATCGTTTTTTCCTGCTTTTTTTAATCATATATATAAAGATCATATACAAGAGACAAAATGGTCATTCCTAATTATGGTCACCTGCAAATCTGAGATGGGCTTGGGATACATGGTGGTTTCCCGACTGCTTATGCTTCCCTGCAATCCCCAGAACATGGTGGAACCTGTGGACAATATAGGAATAACTAATCTTGTGGTAAAATATATATCAAATTAATAAAACTGTGCAGAATATGGCATGTTGGTAGATTATAAACTGGAAAGAAAAAAAACACGCTTCTAAGAAATCTTGACAATAAAAAAATATTTTTTTTAGATTTTCTTAGACACTAATTTTTCCAAAAAAATATTAATTCCTAGTAACTTTTTTACAATATAGTGATTTTCAACCAAACTTCTGTGGAAGACAAAAGATGAGGGAATTTGTTATTTGGGATAATATTCCCAAATAGCTTTTCTTATATGACACTAATCAATAATTATTTCACACCATGAAACATTCTTCTGATGACAACCACTAGATTTTCCCTGAAAATAAAGTGTAACCCCCCCACTCCCCCCCAAAAAAACCAACCCATTTCATTGAGCGCAAGGGTGAATGAATACCCCGCAAAGACTTGCACAGCCCCACGCCCCGGTCGGTCAAACACAGTGAGAAGTCGGGGGATGTGTTCGTCCTTTTGTTCAGAGTGACCCAGCCGGCCGTAGCCCCCGAAACCCCAGGTGAAAACCCTTTTCTTTGAGTCAAGGGCCACCTTGAAAAAGAAAAAAAATTTAAACATGTGACCAGAGGGGGAGTTTACAGTCGGAGGAAAAAAACGTGGCTTAAATTATTAAAATCGAGTTTTAAAAAACAAACAATAATGGTATTATTATTATTTCGCTAAGATAAGCTATATTGTTGAAAAAACAGATTTAAAAAAAGTACATATAAACAAGTGTCTTAAAGTCAATATAGCAAAACCTTTCATCAATTGGATTTTTACAAAAGAAGAGCCTTAGGGATTGGTTTAAACAATGCGGAGAGAATTATGTTGCTACAAATAGATTATATTCTGGAATGGACCAACTAACACTTATCCTATTTGGACCCACAAACACAAGATTTGGAACTCACTGTGTGGTTCATTCCACAAGCAATACTGGTGATCTTAATTCTTAACCCCAGTAATGGGGGCAACCTGCCCCCCTTTCATCTTCTCCACCCACAGGGGAATACGATATGGGTTCTTCACGTTATCGAAGGAAAGTTTGTTCCCGGCGACGAAGAATTTCCCGTCCGTGTTGTTTCCTGTGATGGTGTATTTGACGTGACCTCTGTTGTTTAAAATCAGTTTATTTAACTGTGGGTTACTTCTCATATGGGTATCGTAAGACACCTCATGCCAAATTTCGAGTTGAGTTTATTTAACTGTGGGTTACTTCCTATATGGGTATCATAAGACACCTCATGCCAACAGTTAAATTGCTGGAGTTAATAATATTTCATTTAATTGCTGTAGCTCTGGTTGGTATGATAATATTTACCCTATTTAGGAAATGCCCCCCCATTTTGGTATCACTATAACTGCTGTAGTACAATAACTTTGATTTGATCCTTGAGGTACAAAATACAATAGTATAAGTGGGTTGTGTTAGCGCTAGAACCAGAAATAAAGGTCATAGAAGGGCCAAAACTCCAGTGCCTAGGAGCTAAAATGGATCCGGGAGGTAGTTGTCGGTTAACATATTTTAGTTCACATTAGGGGTTCCATGTGTATATAAGTGTTATTGATCCATAACTTTCAGTAAAATAATATCAAGCTAATATTTAAGTTCACATTGGGTGTTTTGGGTATACAAGACATAAAGCAAGAGCTTGTTGCACCCCTGAAACCATCACACTCGCTACAATGTTGTGAGGCACTTACCCAGCTGGCCGTACTCAGGACAGCCGAATGTGTAGACCGATCCCTCACAGTCCAGGATCACACTGAACTCCCCACCACATGCTATGTCAATAATGGGGTTGCCTTTGTATGCTATCTTGGTGGGGCTTGCAACGTTTGTGCTCAGGTTACCTGGCCAAAAAAGTTGAAAAAGGATTATATTGATTGACTTGTGGATAATAGTTTCGACCTATACATAAAAACAATATTTTTTCAACACAAATGGGAGGCTGAAAGTTCAAACACAATTACGTCCATAAAAACATGGTTAAGTATTAAAATATAGGCGGCAAAGTGCAAAGGTTCTGCTTATATTGTTAAGTCATATGAGCCAGAATCTTGATTCGTCAAATATTTATATTGATATGTGAAGAATGGAAATCCAAGGGGGCGTTATCGTATTGGCAATCATCAGTTTACCTCATGCCCACAATCTGATTACTGGACATATTACACTGTTGTATTTATAATATGATCGATTCTTACCCAGTCCTAGTTGTCCTTGCGCATTTTCTCCGAACGCAAACACCTCCCCATGTTGTGTAAGGCACATCGTGTGGTTTTTCCCTGTTGCTGCGTTTACGATGGAATACTTTTGCAGCGAATCAATCGGTTTGGGCGTATCATATCTCTTCTTGTCGCCATGGCCTAATTGGCCGGTTTCATTTCGACCTGGATATAAAGACACTATTTCGTTCTGAACATAAAATCATTCATTTTTTTCTGCACATAAAAACATTATATTTTGAACCAGGCCCAAGGTTGCGATTTGGGCGTTTTTTGTTAGCTCAGCAAAAAATTTAAACCACCACCTGTATCATTTATATAGCATGTACAACAAAAGAAGTCGTAGGCCGAAGGATTAGTACAGTACACCCTAATGTATGGAAACCTCCACTTACCCCATGAATAAACCTTCCCCTTCATTGGTTATGAGGAGGCAATGGTTAGAGCAACATCCAGTGATCGCTCGGCTCACTTTTATCCCGATAAGCGACTTGTATCGGTGCGGTTTAAACAAGTTCTTTCCAATATTCTCATACTTTTCTGGAAAGGAATGACGACTATGACATTTCACAAGTTACTTATAGATGTGTTTATATGCCCAATATTTCCTTTAAAAGTTAATTTCCAAGAGACAACCAAACAGCATACACCTCAGTAAACAGTCTTTTTTATTACCCACACAATACAATCTTGGGCTTGACCACAACAAAAATTACACTTCAACACAATGACTTATTGTTACATAAAGGACATGTACTGTACCATGTAAACATAAAATTCGGCAACATTTATTTCAAAAGCAGATAATTTGAGCTCAATTGGGTAAATTGCTTTGTACATCACTCACTCATCCCATAAAATAAAATCCATTGTGAAGAGTTATTGTGGGCAAGAGTCAAATTAAAGGAAAGTGCCTTCATATAATATCACTTCCATAGTAGCTATACATTAGAGCTTAACCAACACAATTTTCAAACCACACCAGTATCACCCACTGTAAAGTTTCAATGCAAAATTAAAGCCCATCCTCATGTGGTTATAAATAACATGTGAGTTGAAATTTGGATGGGTTGTTTCTTGTGTAGACTGAAACTTGGGTGGGTTTTAACTCATATGGGTTAAAACTTGTGTGGGTTGAAACCTGTAAATTTCATGTCGGTTATGACTTATGTGGGTTATAACTTATGTGGATTATAACAGGATATCTGGGTTATAACATGTGTTGAAACTTGTGTGGTTTGAACTCGTATTTTGCTTAGAATCACATATTTTTATGTTTTATGAAAATTTTTTGGTATTAAGCGCTGTTCAATTCTTTATGCTAAAAAAATGATTATTTTTTCAAAGTAATTTATTACCGTCTCCTTTTATTGCTTTTTTTCGGCCGTTTGTACTCCAGTTAGTCCCACCACATATCAGCAATTCTCCATGGTCCTCAGGTAGCGACAGCAACTGTAGGAACGAACAATGGATTGAGCACAAATGAACCGTAAAGCACAAGTATGCGCTTTCTTTGTGAGAGGTGAAATTTAGTTCATGAAACCACCAAATTCAATATTAAATTCAAAATTTTATATGTGCAATGAGAAAATGAAAAGCAGGTATTTTAAACACCAGTAAATGCCCTATTTTTAACACCAGTAAATGCCCTAGGTTTAGTATTATAACACGGGTAATTGTCAGATTACTTCAGGCCTAAAATTGATTTAGTGGAGGTATTGTAGTGTGTTGTATTGTTGTGTATAATGTTGATATTACTTTAGATCAGTTTAACTTATTGATCTACTGTTTAAAAGAATTGATGCTAATTGCCTTATTAAAGACCAAGCAATTAGCTAGCGATTGACATTAATCTAACAACCTTCATGGGTTTACGGCCCACCCAAAGTACCCAACAACCACCCTACCCAATCAGCTAACTAACCCATTAAAAGCACAATTTAAAATTGATATTATTTAGTCTGATACGTAGAAAGTAGGACAAGACATGTATTTTTAAATATGTATACAATGCACTAAATTTCAAGAAAATCCTTATTCCCAACTAAGGGCATCAAATAAAATGAGAAATTATTTAAATAAAATAAAAGAAACATAGTTAAATTACAATTTTCTTTTCTTTTAGATCATCATCAGCTGGTGCAACATCCTCTAACTCCTTGGCAGCTTCTTTGGTGTCTTCCTTAAGCTTTTTACTCTCAGGTTCTTCAACCTTCTTCGGATCTTGCTTTCTTCTTGGCATGGCTTTCAATTGGATAAAAATCAAAAATTCCTTACAGATTTGTGCCTGAAGGTGCAGAAGATTAGAAAAATAGATCAATAATTATGCGAAGGCAACAGAATTCGGAATAAAAGCTGGCAGCAGTGAAGACGCGTCCTGACACTTTTAATTTAAAACAATCATGATATTGAAAGTGATAATATATTGTAAAAAGAAAGAAGTTTATAAATAAACTCTAATGACAATGTTAAAGTTACAGTAACAAGAATAGTTTGATTTATAATGTTCAAATGTGCATGAACAGAAAAAAAATCAATCTCTAAAATACAACACTGCGCAGACCAAAGAATGAGAATGTTCACGCAAGCAAGAATCAGAGTCATTT
>CH002032.1:117858-138308 GCA_000149265.1 Ciona savignyi | reverse complement strand
CCACCCCGGGGTATACGATACGGGTTCTTCACGTTATCGAAGGAAAGTTTGTTCCCGGCGACGAAGAATTTTCCATCTGTGTTGTTTCCTGTGATGGGGGCATTGGCATGAACTCTGTTGTTTAAAATCAGTTTATTTAACTGTGGGTTACCGGTACTTCTCGTATGGGTATCGTAAGACAACACTCGAGTTGCTGGAGCTAATATATTGTTCATTTAATTGCTGTAGCTCTTGTTGAGTTGTTGGTATGAAAATATTTACCCAATTTAGGGAATTCCCTTCAATTTTGCATCCACAATGGGGGAACCCCCGACCGGTTACCCACTTGTTTGTGGTTACTATTAATCAAGAAATTTACAGCTTTGACAATCAGACACACACAATGTTGGCATGAGGTGTCTTACATTCAAAGATAAGTTGCATTTGTTTGCAGTATCGCTATTACTGCTGTAATACAATAACTCTTATTTGATCCCTGAGGTATAAAATACAATAGTATGAGTGGGTTGTGTTAGTGCTAGAAGCAGATTAGGCCATAGAAGGGCCATAACTAAAATGCCCAGGAGCTATCAAGGATCCAGGAGGTAGTTGTCGGTTAACATATTTTAGTTCACATTAGGGGTTCCATGTGCATATAAGTGTTAATGTTCCATAACTTTCAGTTTCAATAACATCAAGCTAATATTTTAGTTTACATTGGTTGTTTCAGGAGTACAAGACGTAAAGCAAGTGCTTGTTGGTTGTTGCACCCCTGGACCCATCACTTTAAGCGCTACAATGTTGTGAAGCACTTACCCAGCTGGCCGTATTCAGGACAGCCAAATGTGTAGACCGATCCCTCACAGTCCAGGATCACACTGAACTCCCCACCACATGCTATGTCAACGATGGGGTTGCCTTTGTATGCTATCTTGGTGGGGCTTGCAACGTTTGTGCTCAGGTTACCTGGCAAAAAGGTTTGTAAAGGATTATATTGATTGACTTGTGGTTAATAGTTTCGACCTAGACATAAAAACAAAATTATTTCAACCCGAATGGGAGGCTACAAATTCAAACACGATTACGTCCATAAAAACAAGTATTAAAAACAGACGGCAAAGTGCAAAGGTTCTGCTTATATTATTAAGTCATATGAGCGAGAATCCTGGTTCGTCAAATATTCATGTTGATATGTAAAGTATGTAAATCCAAGGGGGCGTTATCGTATTGGCAATCATCAGATTACCTTATGCCCACCATTGGATTACTGGATATATTGCACTGTTGTGTATATTTTTTTAGTTAATTTTATTTACCTTTTTATGAACAATATGATCAATTCTTACCCAGTCCTAGTTGTCCTTGCGCATTTTCTCCGAACGCAAACACCTCTCCATGTTGAGTAAGGCACATCGTGTGGTTTTTCCCTGTTGCTGCGTTCACGATGGAATACTTTTGCAGCGAATCAATCGGTTTGGGCGTATCATATCTCTTCTTGTCGCCATGGCCTAATTGGCCGGTTTCATTTCGACCTGGATATTAAGACATTATTTTGTCTTGAACATAAAATCATTAATTCTTTCTGGACATAAAAACATTATATTTTGAACCAGGCCCAAGGTTGCGATTTAGGAGTTTTTTGTTAGCTCTGCAAAAAAATTATTTTGGCCAAGCAAAAATCTACTGAACAAAAATCCAGTACTGATGTATTTATTTCAAAGACCGTCTGTATCATTTATATAGCATGTACAACAAAAGAAGTCTTACGCCGAAGATAAGTACAGTACACCCTACACCCTAATGTATGGAAACCAACCGCACCACTTACCCCACGAATAAACCTTTCCTTCATTGGTTATGAGGAGACAATGGTTAGAGCAACATCCAGTAATCGCTCGGCTCACTTTTATCCCGACGAGCGACTTGTATCGATGTGGTTTGAACAAGTTCTTTCCAATATTCTCATACTTTTCTGGAAAGGAATAACCACCATGGCATTTCACAATTCACATTAGAAAAATAATAGATGCGTTTATATGCCCAATATTTCGTTTACGTTAATTTCCAGAAAACAACCAAACAGCATACACCTTGGTAAACCCTTTTTTTTATTATTCACACAATACAATCTTGGGCTTGGTCACAACTTTTAATATAACACTTCAACCCAATGTGTTATAACACTTCAACCCAATGTGTTACATGTAAACAAAAAATTCGGCATTTATTTCAAAAGCAGATAATTTGAGCTCAATTGGGTAAATTGCTTTGTACATCACTCATCCCATAAAATCCATTGTGAAGAGTTATTGTGGGCAAGAGTCAAATTAAAGGAAAGTGCCTTCACATAAAACATCACTTCCACAGTAGCTGGAACATTGGAGCTATACATTGGAGCTCAACCAACACAATTTTCAAACCACACCAGTATCACCCACAGTAAAGTTTCAATGCAAAATTAAAGCCCATCCCCATGTGGTTATGACTAACATGTGAGTTGAAATTTGGATGGGTTGTTTCTTGTGTAGACTGAACCTTGGATGGGTTTTAACTCATATGGGTTATGACTAACATGGGTTGAAACCTGTAAATTTCATGTCGGTTATGACTTATGTGGGTTATAACTTATGTGGATTATAACAGGATATCTGAGTTATAACATGTGTTAAACCTTGTGTGGTTTGAACTCGTATTTTGCTTAGAATCACATATTTTTATGTTTTATGAAAATTTTTTGGTATTAAGTGCTGTTAAATTCTTTATGCTAAATAAATGATTATTTTCCAAAGTTATTACCGTCTCCCTTTATTGCTTTTTTTCGGCCGTTTGTACTCCAGTTAGTTCCACCACATATCAGCAATTCTCCGTGGTCCTCTGGTAGCGACAGCAACTGTAGGAACGAACAACGGATTGAGCACAAATGAACCGTAAAGCACAAGTATGCGCTTTCTTTGTGAGAGGTGAAATTAAGTTCATGAAACCACCAAATTTAATATTAAATTCAAAATTTGATAGGCGCAATGAGAATATGAAAAGCAGGTATTTATGGGTTCCTATACTTGTGTTAAAGTTAAACACCAGTAAATGCCCGTGGTTGGGTATTATAACACGGGTAATTGTCAGATTACTTCAGGCCTAAAATTGATTTAGTGGACGTATTGTAGTGTGTTGTATTGTTGTGTATAATGTTGATATTACTTTAGATCAGTTCAACTCATTGATCTACTGTTTAAAAGAATTGATGCTAAGTGCCTCATTGAAGACCAATCAATTAGCTAGCAATTGACATTAATCTAACAACCTTTAGGTTTACGGCCCACCCAAAGTACCCAACAACCACCCTACCTAATCAGCTAACCAACCTATCAAAAGCATAATTTAAAAATAATATTATTTAGTCTGTTACATAGAAAGTAGGGCAAAACCTGTGTTTTTAAACATGTATACAATACACTAAATTTCAAGAAAATCCTTATTCCCAACTAAGGGCATCAAATAAAATGAGAAATTATTTAAATAATATCAAAAAAACAACTATTATAAATTACAATTTTCTTTTCTTTTAGATCATCATCAGCTGATGCAACATCCTCTAACTCCTTGGCAGCTTCTTTGGTGTCTTCCTTAAGCTTTTTACTCTCAGGTTCTTCAACCTTCTTCGGATCTTGCTTTCTTCGTGGCATGGCTTTCAATTGGATAAAAATCAAAAATTCCTTACAGATTTGTGTCTGAAGGTGCAGAAGATTAGAAAAATAGATCAATAATTATGCGAAGGCAGCAGAATTCGGAATAAAAGCTGGCAGCAGTGAAGACGCGTCCTGACACTTTCAATTTAAAACAATCATGATATTGAAAGTGATAATATATTGTAAAAAGAAAGAAGTTTATAAATAAACTCTAATGATAATGTTAAAGTTACAGTAACAAGAATAGTTTGATTTATAATGTTCAAATGTGCATGAACAGAAAAAAATCAATCTCTAAAATACAACACTGCGCAGACCAAAGAGTGAGAATGCTCACGCAAGCAAGAATCAGAGTCATCTTTAGGTCCATATTTAAAGGAGTTTTTACCAAACTCTCCAAAGCCGTACAAGGAAAGTAACGGAACGTTTGGAAAAACTTCCTGAAAAATAGACCGTTCAATTGTTCCCGTTTCCTGGTTTGTTGAGTCTATATACCATTCCAGATCATCCTTTCTTTCAATGCAGGATATAAAAATGGCAACAGCCTTCGTTCCAATTAGGGCATTGCTTGGATGGAAGCTGCGTTGCAACATTTCGTACTTGCTCTTAAGTCCACTTATTGTGTCGATCTCACAGTTTAGTAGTGAGGAGTTAGACACAGCCGTTTCGCTGCCGAAGGCAAGAGCAAAAAAGTCACATGAGCAAAAGTTTCCTTTTGCTTCTTCGATTGTGGTTGGTGGCTTGAAAAGTTTGAGGCACTTGTTTGGTAAAGCACCCCCCATTGCTACACAATCTGAAAAGGATTGAGTAAACTTCTCAAGCACTGGACACAGTGTGTTAGCAACCCATCTAAATGCCTTTTCTGAACAAAAAAATATCACAAACTTAATGTCAATAATCGTTGACAAAAAGTTACTGAGTTCAGTAGGAAAATTGGCCTTTCTCTTTTTACTAGATTGTGCCAAGTGAAGAACACCGGAGTTAACCCATTTGCTTAAACATAATTGGTCGATCATTTTCTCGGCAGTCATGTTTTCATCACTTTGAAATTTTGCTCGAATAATAAAGGTTTGACAAGAGATGGGCAAACATTTGTACAAATCATTTGAAAAAACACTACTCACTACTTGCTCGTTTTTATGGGAATCAACTGTTACAATAATAGACTTTGGTATTGAGCTCCATCGATTTCGCCAATTCAAGAAATGAAGTCGAATGTCATTTTTTTTCTCTTGACAGGTTTTTGTTTCGTCTAAAACCCAGGATGTGTTAAAACATAATGTGGCTACGTCTGGCCGTGCTCTTTGCACGCGATCTATTGACTCGGACCCAGTATGGAAAGTACGGCAGCTGCACACTCGAGTTTTTTTACCCCCGCGTCTTTGCACACTTGGGTAATTTCACACACTCTCGCAAGCTGGCGATGTTTAAACATAAACATCGTATAATTTCCAACAAACCTGTAAACCTACCTCTGGAGCTCGGGTAATTTACTGTCAGTACGTTTTTGTTATGTGGATAGATACGTTAGCTGACGGACACATGAAAGAGGATAGAATACTATTTTTTTTAAAGATTTTGGTAAAACGGTAATGAAAAGGAGATTGTGTGCACACTTGAAGTGTGCACTCTTAGACGTTAGCACACTGCACACTTAAATATTTGGCGCGTGCACACTCGAGATCTCGTCGAAAATTGACGTACTTTCCATACCGGACTCGGACCAAACTTTACAGACTTGCTTTACCAGTAACAAATCGACAACGGACAAATACGACAGAATTTTATCCAAAATAATTCCGACGTTCATTAGCACAAAGCTACTCTGGTTAACGGACTCTAAAGTATCTGTTTTATTACTTTCCATGTCATAGGACGCATGGACTTGATCTGCTATTTTCTGGTTTGACCAAAATTACGCCGAAAAGCGACTTCACGTTTGGGAATTTATGGAATAAAAAACAAAACAATGACCATCTCATGCCGCGAAACGTCATAGAAATCATACATATTCCTTTGTGACAATTAACTCTCGCCTTGTGGCCGAATTGATAGAGCGACGGATTCATATACAGAATTCAATATATTTAAACGGTCGTAGTAGCAGGGCCGGTTTTAGGCCGATTTGACCGATTAGATCAAATTGGGCCCCGCACCGTGAAAGGGGCCCCGCGCTAGCTAAGGGGTTTTTCTGTATTTAAAATACTACTGAAACGTAAAATAGAAAGTGAAATAATATTCTTTCTCATAATATCAATTTGTTATGCATCGTAAGTAAGTCAAATTTATATTTCTGTGTCTGTTTGTTACGTCATAATGAATATGGTTGCTAAACAATATAGATATGTTTTGAAGTAAAACAATATATCGTAAATAAGCATCCACATTACCTTTAATTTGTTTTATAGCAAGTATTAAATGTCTATTTTTTGTAGTTTGTATGTACTGGGGTATGTATTTTATGATATATAAACACCCATAAATTTTGCTATGAAAGAGTAAGGGGGCCCCGCCATCACATTTCTAATTGGGCCCCGCGGTTCCTAGCACCGGGCCTGCGTAGTTAGTGATGTGAAACACAGAGTAAGCCGGGACGCAGATTAAAACTTTATCGTTTGGTGCAGGTGCGAAGCTGGTCGCTGGCTAGTCGGTTGTGACCTTAGACAGGGCACTAAACGGACATTGCCTGAACCCAGCAGATTAATGGGTTCTACCAAACTGAAGGAAAGTGTCTATCCTATACAACACACTGCAATAGTTCCGGTAACCCGGCGATGGGCGCGAGGTGATCTGACGATTGCCCGTTTGTTAATCTTCTTGGTTTTCCTATTCACGGTGATAACCATGAATATCCTATCTCTGTATCCTATCCTATCGACAATGATGGCTATTTTTATGTAGAGAAATATAATATCGTATACAAATGTTGTATTACAACACCTCTTCTGTCTATCCAAATCTAATTAATCTTAAAACGATTGTAAAAATGTGTACCTTTGCGAGATTAAAATAATTGACTCAGATAAAGGTAATTTTTGTAATGAATGCAGTGGGAAATGATAATAAAATATGATGTCATTCATTTTTTATTCCCGTTAATGGAAAGTGACATAAACATATAGGCAATCGCCAGATTATTCCTTTCTGTCGCCAGGTTTCCTATAACGTGTAATTTATAGTCCGACGGGTTAGTCTGGCGGTTTACTGCGTTGCCTTTCAGCCGAAGGGTTGCAGAAACGAAACTGGTCGCTAGCTAGTCGATTGTGTCCTTGGGCAAGGCACTTAACGGACGTAAACTCAGCGAATTAATGGGCTCTTAAAGGAACGTGTGAGTCATACAATGTACACACTGCAATAGCTTCGGTAACCCGACGATGGGCGCGAGGTGATCTGACGATTGCCCATGTGTTTAACCTCAATGGTTTTCCCATTCAAGGGGTAAACATGAATATCCTTTTCCTACTTTATAATTGAGACGTTTCTCTGTGTTAGCTCAACCAAAGATTAAAAATTTATTATAATAATCGGTTCAATAGGCTTTATTAGCTTAATTATTTCGAAGGTCGCTATGTATGGGCTAATCAACTATGGATTGTCAGCCGTCTTCAGCTAAAAACCATCCGCAAGCTAAGCGGTAGCCTTTTGAAAATTTATGACTCTTAACCCTATACAACACACTACAATTTCTCAAATACCAGTGATAAATATGAGCATCCCGACTTTACAGAACATACGCTTCAAAGTTAACTAACGAAGGCTAAAATAATCGACAATTTTTAAAAAGGGTTTTATTATTGTGTATATCGCCTTGGAAAGACTATGGAGAAAATACAAATAAACTGGAGAGCACCATAAATCTATGCAACATATTTAAAATTAGGATTTCAATTGCCAAACCGAATTCGTTTTTATATGCCATTGTGTGGAACAAGATCGTAGTTTACAAAACAGGTAATTGGCAGAATGTATTGAAAACACAAACATTCACTGGTTTAATCAACATTGCTGAACTAAGTTACGTCCCTTTAAAAAGTTTTCTTGCAGAGGTTTTACCCATCTCCTGCAAACACGTCAGCGCTAAAATAAACAACAAAATAAGAAAAACGAGAAATGATTTTGGAAAGTTTTCGATCTGAACGATCTGCGTTTCATACAACGATCGTTTCCTTCGTCCACCTGTAACATAGGGTTATGTTAGAGGTTACATTACATTAGTGTTGACTGGTCCACGGTAGCCACCAGGAATTTAGGGCATATAAGGCCGATTACTCCAGCGTCCCGAGCTATCATGGATCCGGGATATAGCGGTCAAGTCGGCCCGTGTCCTAAAGGAAGCTGACTAAATGCATTACCGGGAAAGATGCAAGATCATTAGGTGTTAGAGGATAAGCTTATATTTTTTTCCCATTCACGGGGATAAACATGAATATCCTATCCTATCCCTATCCTTTAGTTTATTATTTATAGTTGATTCTTTTTTGACCAGGTATCAAATAGCAGCAATTGTAACAAAACATTACACAGAAACAGAAAATTTCGGAAAAACGACGTTAAAAAAAAGTTACTAAAAGTATATATACATGTTAAATATAAGGACACGCAATCAAACTTAGACAAAATGATAATAATTAAAAAAATCTTATTTTAGCTTAATAAGCCAAAACGTCTTAATCACAAAGAATACCCTACACTACGGGCAATGTTTACGTAATACCAACCATGAACTAAAATGACGTCAAAGGGTCCAGCAGACACCATTTTTTCATCGTCAAATCGGGCGGTTAGGTTGACTCTTGCGTTCCCATTCGACTCGGGAGGTACAACTTGCACAATGTTGGTGTATGGCCGTCCATTGCGGTTTAGAGATTGCGTTTGTTCGTTCCCCGAACCTGCAATCTGGAAGTGGAATTTCTTTAAGTTTTTTTTTACCGGGGTAGGTTTCGAATCCCTGATGGTTTAGTTACCAAGATTGTTTTGTGTAGAATTTTTATAAGCATTGGTAGAGTTAACCATTCGACCCCACGACCTTACTACTGTAAGTATATTCGGCTGGTAGGTTTTCTGGGTGTGCGTCGGACTACCAACAGAATGGTTGTGGTATCAAAACTAACCGGCAGTTTGTAGGCTATGTCCTTCAGCAAGGCACTTAGTTGATGCTGCCGAATCCAGCGGAGTGGACAACACAGTAATACCGTCGGTAACACGACGGTGAGCATAACCTAACCTGACAAGTTTTCCCATTCATGGAGATAATATCCTAGATTTACTTTCCGAATATTACAGCAATGTAGTCATTAAACTGCTGTGTATAGGCAGTGTAGTTAGGTTGCTTAAATTTTATTTATTAATATTTACAGTAGCCGTTTTTTGCCTGAAATTAATGGAATAAAAACACGAATAAACCGGATGGACTGTGTACGTCAAACCTGCAAGTTATTTAAAAAAAGCTTACGATTTGAGATCGAGCATAGGATCTGACTTCTTCTTCATTTGAACGGTTAAAGTACGTCACAGTTGAAATGACGTCTCGTTTTCGACGTCCGCCATTGCAGTTTGGAACGCATGACGTATTTGTGCTGTCACATACGTTCACCTGTGAATAAACACAATCCAGTGATTGGAGATGTATTTACCAACTAGATAAATACGCTTTATGTCCGACCAGACTCATCCTATGTAACGTGTTGTGCCGTGAGCGTAATGGTGGTATCGATCGAAAAGCTAGCAATATATTCCTGTATGCTGAACACTTAGCGGATATTGGGTACTGGTAAACTCAATGTTTTAATGGGTTAAATAAAATTGTAGCAATATATCTATTATATTCATATACTGCAATAGCTCCGGTAACCCGATGGTGGGCATTTATTTTTTACCGAGGAATGCGTCTTTCTATCTAAAAGTATCCATCGATTACCATGTCACAAAAAAGTAAAGACAATCTGACGATCACCCGTGTATTAACGCCTCTTGCATTTTTCCACTCAAGGAGATAAACATGAATATTTTATCCTAAGATAGATGTAAATAAATAACAGCGAGAAATTTGAAACCAGCATTGCCAAGCTTTCACCCCACTTACCGTGCAGTGAATAAAAACATTTTGAGCTCTCCCTTCAGTACCTGACCAACCGAAAACTCTGACGGAAAATCGACCAGACCTGGATTCCCCATTCGATAGCACAGTCACCAGTCGCGACACTGGACAACTGTTGAGGAAATAGAATTTTTTTTTAGCATACACACAGTTTATTTATAAATATAATAATTAAGTTTATCCCGTGTGCAACGAAGGATTTTATAAGACTGTTAACCGTCAGATTCCCTTGTGCTCATGGTCAGGTTACCAGAGCTACAACCTACAACAATGTTTTGTATTATTTAACCTATTATTCTACAGGGTTGAACATCTGAGTCGTATTTAGGCTGAATAGTTGCATGATCGAAACTGGTCGCTCGATATTCGGTCCTTGGGCAAGATACGTAGCACGAGACAAATGCAGCACTCGTTAAACACCTTGTCCACCCGCGCTGAAAGTGGTAAGGGTAAAGACTACCAATCACACGTCTGACAAAGACATTAAGTCTTATTCCCTACACCACCCAAAAAAACAGGTAGGTAAAGGTACCTTTCTGGTCAGGTAACAGGTAGGTACACGTACCCTTTCCGCCCAGAAAACAGGTATAGATATACAGGTAGCAGAAAACGATACCTTTCTTGCAACAGGTAAAGCAGCGGTTCCTGGGTGCTCCTGGAGGTTGTTACAAAGCAAACGTCCATGACAAGCACGGCTGTGCCAGACGGAAGCAACTCCTTCGATCTCAAATCCACGGATACGAAAACGACGTCACCTTCCGCCAATGTGACAAGATTAGCGGGGCTACTCTCGATCGGCAGTAGCGATTGTTGGTACGTGATGTCGCGGAAAAGAGCAATGTCTACTTCGAATATTCCACTTGAGGTCGCCATCTCAATTTCTCTGCATATTTAATATTTATTTTCTCTGTAAAGGTACGGTCGTGTGGCTGAACGGTTAACGCGACCGATACATATACCGACCCTTATACAAAAAAAAACGATCCTTGTGACGAGCCCATTATGGATTCGAAACTTGGTTCGGTAAAAAAAAAATATTTTCTCTGTAAAGTGTGATCGTGTGGCCGAGTTGTTCCGATACATATACCGGAATCTATACAAAAACAGTCTTAGGAACGAGCGAGTCATTATTTCGAAACTTTGCCTAGTTAAAATAAACTTCTTACTCATGGTAAAAAAAACGCTGACTAACAATAGGGGACCCCCCGTATCTATGCATAAAAGTTATTGTGGAGTGCTCTGTTTTTAGATTTCGGATCCCAGCCTTAATTTAAAGTTGTGAAATAATTAAACGCTTTCTATGGAAGAATGTTGAGTGACAACCCTTGATGATTATGTCTTATAAATTCATCATATCAGAAGTATCATCTTCTACATTTGTAGTTAAACAGGCCATTCTATCTTGTCCGTATCTCTCTAATACAGATTAAACGGTTAACAAGGGTAAGGATATCCATCACAAAAGACGAAAAAATCACACACAACCCATCAGATTACATCTCACCCATGATAACTGTCCCGTTTTGCCAATAACATGTAACAAAACATGAATATCCTGTCTTACACAGGTATAATCAAATTAAGTCTTGTCATTGATTAGTGTCCTGTTTTGTTGATGATACATGAATATCCTATTATACAAGAAAGTAATCAGATACACTGTGCCTATGGTGACTGTCCCTTTTCGAAATAACAGGGATGAAACATAACCGTCGATCCCACATTGGATTATCTACAGATAATTTTGATGCAGACCTCTTGTAGGACTCGATTGCGATGGCTCCTTGTGAAGAAACATCGGATGAGACGGTGGCGTTCTTCCTATACACACATGTAAAGTCGAAGAGGATGACTGTGGATTTAATCGCTTTGTCCGCAACCTCCCAAGTCACCCGGTTCCGGATTCGATATTCTGATGGAGAGATCTGGAGAAGGTGAATTTGATTAAAGAAGATAATTTTATCATAAATAAAATTTAGAATTTTAATGTGGACACAATGGACACCAAGGCTGCCTGGTGCTTATTGGATCTTCCATTCATCCAATTAAATCTAAACATTGTTTTTCCTTTTTTTTAAATCATTAAAAAAATCAAGAATTTTATTTCCACATGGCCAAAGTCAGGGCTGTTTTATAGTGTTGTGCCCAATAAATAAGTTTAAGGTTCCTAAAAAATCTACTACATTCAAAGTTCACACGGTTAAAGCAATGTCTGTTGAAGTTGATAATCAGAACATAATCAGCCAAAAGGTTGTGTGATTGAAACCAGCCAATATTTGTTCAGTGGGCGTGACACGGTTTTAAAAAATGCATAAAACTTGATTTTTTTATCTCGCACTACCTGAAAAAAGACAGTCCGACACGCCAATACAAAGCCTACCTGCATAACCGAGCCACATGAAGTGTCAATCGGCATCGGAGTCATGATGAGGTACCAACTTAAACCTTCGTAGTGATCCAGCATTGCCGTGCATTCAACCGAGTCACGCGACACCAAACCCACCATAGACGGGTCGTTCGTAAGCAGCCCCTCTTCTGCCACCATGCGGCGGTCGAACGAGATGATCATGTTGCTGGATCCGCATATCAATTCAGGTCCGACTATAACAATGGTGATTGTCAAACAAAAGTTGAAGACGTGGCACTAATACGTTTTTTAATCGAAATTACGAAATGACTAATGTCTTGCTAAATAGTTTGGTGGGTTAGTGATTCGCATTTTATCACAAAGGTTGTAGAATCGAAACTGAAAAACATTGATCATTGTGAAAGGACAGTTGTAGAAGTGACCTGAACAAATTTTAATTTCGATTTTAAACTCATGAACCGATCAATGGCCTGCCGAATAGATTAGCGGGTTATGGCTTTGTAACTTGGTGAAGACCTGCTTTATAGTTGGTACTACAAATTCGTTTTGCTGTATGATACAAGCCCACATTTTACGATTGGGGAGACATGCTACCACTGCGTCTTTGGGAATTAATGCCTACAATCCAATTCTAGCATCCCCCACAACACTAAATAATTGATTGGATTATAGGCCTTTTAACGACGGCCGTTTTGCCGTGTTTTTTCAGTTTCTAATTTTTAATATAAGGTTCTGCTGCATGATTTCATTTTGAAAACAAAAAGTAAACTTAACAAAATTAAAAATGGTTTCAAGGTCCAAATGCTTATTCTTTACCACCGTTTACTTAATTGGCCACTAGACATTAAAAGCTTCCCCCTTAGTACTGGGTCGCGCTTTTTCTGTTTACTATTTTCAAGGTTTTAAACATTAAATTAAACATAAAAATTTATACTCACGATAATCGCAATGCTTTCCGATCCATCCTGGTGCACATACGCAGTGATACAGCCGAGCTAAGTGAACATTCCGTCGACATTTACCCCCGTTATTACACGGGTTCGGGTCGCACTCAAACACGCAGTCGTTCACATCGCAAGCTTCAGTTTCATCCCCGGGGCCAATACAGGCGTCGGTGAAATCTCCCAGGCAAATTCTGTTGCGAGACCAAATACCGGAACCTAGCAGAAAAAGTTAAAAACATCTCAATTATATACTATTAGTTGATTTCAGTGCAAGCAACATTTTAGCTTTTCAGGTTTTGCTCCCCAAAAAAGTATGAGCTTAAGGGTATATAGAGTAAAAGAGAAAAAACGACAGTTTTTATTTTAAGTCAAAACTAGAATTATAAATAAAGTCAAAAAAACAAAAAAAAACAAGAGAGTAAAATCCATTTAAACTAGTAGTTCAGTGTTTATCGCAAGCAAAGTTTATTACACAAACCACACACGTTTGTCAAAAATGTCCCAAGTTAAATCGAAAGGCGGTTATGTGGCAGAATATTTTGATCGACTAACCTATACACAGTAACCACTGGTAAAAAAATGTAAAAGAACGTTACATGGCTTTTAACCTTACATTAAGAAGAGGAAATGCGGTAGCAAATTTATTTTAAATTAAATAAATTAAGACCTTAAGTGTGCAAGCACGACACAGTATTGAAGGAAGTGTTCGCTTTATAAGATTGGAGGGAAAAAAACTAAAAAATAAAAGGAAATTTCACCAGTGGTTAGCAAATCGTTTCAAAACACATAAAAGTATTAATAAGAAAAACTCACCACAGCTTTTACTGCATTGCCCCCAAGAAGACCAACCACCCCACGAACCACATTGACCCACAATGCACCCCTCCGACTCTGTGAACGGGCCGTCAACGACACACATCTGAGGGAAATCCCCAAAACATTCCCGTCTCCTGTTTCTAACCCCCTCGTTGCACGAAGACGAGCACGGACCCCATGAGCCCCAATTCAACCAATATGAACATCGTCCATTGGAGCAGCTTGAACTTTCCATCTGATTGAAGAAGCCTTCTGCAGTCATGCCCTCCTGAATAACAGTAAATCGATTGATCAGTGTTTTACTAGGATCCGATACCCATGCACCCATGGGGCAAAAAAAGCTTGGATAATGATGATTTTTTATATATATTCCAGGTTGCCAGATAATAAGAGGTTACTATGAACTTAAAAATAAAATGGCAAAAAAATAAAAAAGCCATAAAACTAGACATTCTCTCCTTTATTACAGTATTTCGATTGAGATGCTGAGTTGAGCTATGGCTATTGGCTGAAAGGTTGCATGATTGAAAAAGGTACTCATGTATACATTTAAGCCCTGCTGTTTGTCTAAGGCAATTAAAATTTAATCAGTAATAAGTGTGCTACCAGGGTTCAATACCCATGTACTCCCAGAAGTTACAAAACACCGGGAGGTAATGATAATTTGTTTTTTATTTCATATATGCCAGGTAATAAAAAGGGTCACTATTATTGTTACTAATAAAATAGCAGGAAGAGAAAAAAAACAAATAAACTGGAAATTGCAATTTAGCCTTATATTTATACAGCCAAAACTAGACTATCTATAGTTGCTTTAAAAAAATTTAAAAAAAATTTTCTATAATTTTTTGTCGTCTGCACATGCAGTCAGTATACACAATATAATTCGATTAGCAACAGAATGTTAAATTTCATAAAATCGACTCGTTTTTAAAACTAACATTGTAGTAGAATAATAGTACTTAATATCTGAATCAAACATTCAAAATAAAGGTTCAATTAATTGACTAGAACTTTCGATGCACATAGATCATGATATAATGAGGTTTCACAGGTTAATAACAAACACAGATATAAAATAAACATAATTAAAACGCAACCAAATGATCGATACTCATAAAATTGGTTCATTTTTAAACTTAAATAGGGTTAGAATATTAGGACTTAAAACTAATTCACAATCACACATTTAAATAAAAATAAATAGCAGGTTAAATCAATTTGTTATCTAGAACTTCCGATTCATTTCGGCTAAAAATAGAGCATGATATGGATTTGTATGCCAATCATAATCACACACATTAAAATACACTGGTTAAAACTAATTAACTAGCATGTCACATTAGGACTGAATAGTCCTTTTACCTGGATATTGCGACTTGAATCTCCCAAGGCGTCAGCGTCCAACATGACTCGGTTACAAGCATCAAGTGAATCAGCTCGACAAGTGCGTCTTCGAGTCGTAGTCCCGTTCCCACACGTCTCCGAACACCCACCCCACGTCGTCCACTCCTCCCACCTGGGGCAGGCAGTTCTTTGCCCAACACACTCACCCATCTCCGAAAAGCCGCTTTCCCTGCATAGTTGAGGGAAATCCCCCAAACATTGACGGGTTCTGACCCTGCTTCCTTGGTCACCGCACGTTCTATCACAAGGCCCCCAAAGTCCCCAAATACTCCAACCGGGGCAAGTACCGAGATTGCAGGCTATGTTAGATTGCAGTGGTTCATCTTCGGGGCAAGGGAAATCCCCCAAGCAGTTCCTGGAACGGGTGCGAGTCCCATCTCCACAGGAGGAACTGCATTCTCCCCACGACAACCATTCGTCAAGCCGTGCACATTCACCCAAAGAGCATTCCTAAATATATAAAGATAGGATTTTTTTGTTTGACTTAGACCCATCTATCATAATATGGGTGCAGTGATACCTGCCAATCATTTACTTTAGGATGGAATATTCATGTTTTATCCTTTTGAATGTAAATGGCGTTATCATGAATGCAATTGTCAGATAACCTTACAAGACATAAGGAAGTGTTTTTACATGTATATCTGTTAGATTAGTTGCAGAGACAGCTTCCCGTAACTAGTGCAGTGTGCCTTGTATGATTAAGATGTTCTTTTATTTAGTACAACATATAAGGAAACATATTTGTGTTGTATCCCTCTGAATAAGAAATGCAGAGGGTGTTATCACACAGACAATATTCAATTTACCATATGTTCAATTTATAAATTTGTACCTGATTTTACAGTTCCTAATGTTTATAGTTCAACACACAAAATGGGTTCAAGCAACATCCACAAAATACCCTGCCTAACAAAACCAAGTTATCAACAGCTGATTATAATCGATCACCCTTTCCATATGCTGTCAGACGAATGATCAGAATGATTGTACAAAAGTCGGTCTGTCAGTGTTGTAACAGCGTATGTGAGTTTAAATAACCCATTTGAATCCATAGGATGGATTGTTACATCCATTAAGGTTTATTCACCCGAAGGCATATCTTACAGTGAGTAAATACAGCAAAGGACCGAACAAATAATAAAATATCAGTTATTTATTAATAAAGAAGACGAACCTCTGTTTCAAATGGTTCTCCGGGCGGGCAAAACTGAAGTGGGAAGTCTCCGAGGCAAGGCCGGGATCTCTGTCTCGTTCCAGCCCCACACGAGGGGAGACAATTGCCCCAAGAGCCCCAGGCACCCCAATAGGGGCACTCCCCTAAGTTACAAGCATCCGTTTCAGAGTTGTCCCCAGGAATTGGGCAATCACGTGAACGGTCATAATCCCCCAAACAATCTCGGTTTCGGGTTCTGGTGGCCTCACCACAAGAAGCGGTACACGCGGACCACGGGTTCCAGACTGACCAGTATGGACAAACACCAAGGTTGCAGGGACGGCTGTCCACATGATCCAGGCCATTTTCCTCAATTTCGCATGGAAAATCGCCGATACAATCTCGAATCCTTTCCTGCAACAATTTGTTCAAAAAAAGGGAATCATTATTTTCGACTAAGTTAGTTTGTTGTGGTGGATAAGTCGTCGACCTTCTGCCCAAGGGTTGATGGTTTGGTCACTATTTACACAAATCCTTGATTTTTTATATAAAAAACCCAAAACATGTCAACCATTTTAAACCCTGTTCTAAGCAGCCGGATAAAGGTTACTGATCGTTTCCTTTATAGAATTTTCATTTATGGTAATAGTTGCTTAAATAATGAGGATTAATTTAGATCTGTTAAGTACCTGAAACCCGTCTCCACATGTTGTTGTACATTCCGACCATGTTGACCACTCCATCCAAGTGCCACATGCCCCTACGGAGCATTCCTGTGTGTCAGTGCTTGGGCCGGTTAACGTGTAGCAAGCGTCAGGGTAATCCCCAGTGCATACCCGATTGCGCTGTCTGGTCCCTAGTATCAAAAATATGGTTTACTTTAATGACGGCTATCATGGGTTAACAAATAAATGCCCTTTATTCTGGGTAAGAAATTACCCCGATGGTAGGTCAAAAGTGCATCCTTTTGTTGGTCAGAAATGACCCCCCATTCTTTAAAAAGTCAACTAAATATTGAAGGCTGTGGGGAATTATTCAGTTGTGCCTGTGTCCATATGGGCAATGCACTTAGTAAATGCTATTCCAATTGGCGGAAAAATTTTCTGCATAGAACACACCAGTGATATCGGGCTTAAAAGCGACTTAACTGAAATTATTACCTTGGTTGCAGCTGGTGGAACATACTGTCCATTGCGTCCACTCTGACCAAGCTGGGCATCTCCCGACATTGCATGACTGTGTTTCTTGTACTGATCCTTCGCACACTGCTGACCCAGGGGAAGCCCCGTCACAAAATCGGGTCCGAGACTGCGTACCCCCGCCGCAAGTTACACTGCACCCTTCCCATGTCGTCCATGGTGACCAACCGGGAGTTTCTAAGGGGGTAAAAGACTGTAAATTTTAGTTTTAACCCCACTTTCTTACCCCGTATAGGGATAAAAATGCGTATAGACTTATCCTACCTGAAATATTAAAAAAAATCTAGGGTCATAAGTTAATTTTTTAAGGTTTGTTACTCGTATTTGAACAGAAAGGGGAAGAGTAGTATAAGATTTAATAAAACTAAAAGTAAAAAGTGAATACCTCTGCAGGACATGAACCAAGTTGTACTTTTGTCATCTTCAATGAGATCTGTGCTTGTTTTGAGAAAGTAGAAAAAGTATCCACCCGATATTCTTCTTGTAATTCCCTTGCATAATCCTAGGGTGAAATTGAGGGATTAAAAATGGGGGTTATAAAGGGGAGGTTAAAATACAGGTATTTGGTTTATAAATGGGGTTCATACATTGGGGTTTATAAATAAGTGTGCTTATGTGCAACATTTGCTAAGTGCCTTCCCCAAGAAAATAAACAATTGACTACTAGCAGGTTTTAAACTCATTATCTTTTGGCTGATGATCATATGTGTTACCAGAAAAGCTAACTGGTCGGAGATCTTAAAACACAATTAAGCTTCAAAAACTTGCCTATAAACTGGGAACACTTTTCTTCAGCAGATATTTGAGTGAACGCAAATTGTCGAGCGCCATTAACAAAAAGATCTCCATCAAGTCTTTGACCATCGTTTCTCTCATATGTGCAGGTGATCGGAACTAATAATAAACATTGTAATAAACATTTTTAGGTTGACTAGTTCCTTTAATTTAGCAGAAACCATTAATCCGCTGGTTTCAAGTGCCTTGCCCAATGACACAATCGACTACCTAGTGACCAGTTTCTAACCTACAACCCTTCGGTTAAAAGGCAACTCACTAATCTACCAGGCTAATCAGTCGGACAATGAATGGGTCAACTCTTATCACACTGGTAATTTGCAGAATACCCTTTGACCACTGTTGGATTATAAGTGTTATTGGAGTGTTTATGATCTTTTAGTATAATACATACTGGGTTCTAGCAATGCCGCCGAGTACCCTGACAAACGTCAACCTTACCACCATCACATACAACAAGTATCGAACCCATGCTTACCCTTGCATTCCGCTGTGTTGCATTCTTTCAATTCCTTCGTGGAACCAGGACAGGGTTCGACCATGCAAGTGCGCACCCTAGTGGTGATGCCTCCATCGCAGCTTTGACTGCACTGCGCCCATCCGCTCCACAGGCTCCACCCAGTTTCAACCTTTCCATCAAATTTAACTGGAAGGTTGAATCGTTAATTCTGCGTGGTGTTCGGCACACTAGCTTATTGGCAACGCATTAGATCTTGATAAAGTTTAATGGTTGTGGGATCGAAACTAACTGAAAGCTAATCGGTTGTGTACTTGGACAGGACAGTTGGCCAAATTGCTTGTGATTCAATGAGGTAAAAACTGTAGCAACGACTCTATCATATTCCGGAAACCTGACTGTATCTGCCGGGTAATCTGATGTTTAACTGTTTTATAACACCTTGTGTTTAAAACAGCTTGTGTGTTTTTCATTCCAGGGAAAAATCCTATCCTTAATGCAGTCAATTTCTTTTCAACAAACTAAATATTCTTTATTATTTTAACACAATGTAATCTTCCCGATTACACGACTGTGGTGTAACATAATCTGACGATCACCTTTGTTATAATGCCACCCCCAGGAAAATAGCTTATTCTAAATATAGCAGATTTGCAAACCTGAGTAAATCCACATTGATCTTGACAACGCTGGGGCATACACCCAGCCAACATCGCCGGATTTAAGAGTCCGAAACGAATCATCACGGTTTCCCCACCTCACACAATTCCCACTGCAGATTATAGAGTTGTTGGTCCCGAAAGAAACTTCAGATAATCGGATGTTGCCCTAGAACAAAAATAATATCGGTAAAAAGCTGTATTTACATGCTAAGGATAGGATAATTATGTGATGTCCTTTAATGGGTTTATGTAAGGGAGCATTCTCACACAGGTAATCTCCAGATTATCTCGTGCCCACTTCAAGTTAGCGGAGCTATTGCGGTGTGTTGGTATGATTCACATGTTCCTTCAATTTGGTAGAACCAAATAATCTGCTGGGTTCAGACAATGTCCGATAAGTGCCTTGCCCAAGGACACAACCGACTAGTTTTTAAACAGTTTCAAACTTGCAACCTTTCAGCTGAAAGGCGACACACTGATTCAACAAGCTGTCGTAGTGAAGAATTAATCTACTAAATTTAGGTGATCTATGTGCTAAGTGCTTTCTAAAGAACATATTAGCTAGTGACCAGTTTTGAACCTAGCAACTTTTCGGCTGAAAGGCAACGCACCTACACACAAAGCTATTGGAACAGACAAAGTAATGTATACTTTGTGTATGTGAAAACAGTCTGTCTATCCATATGTTTGGGTGCCAGGCATGAAAACTAAACCCCTGCCTTCCAAATTACACCCGAAAAGGCTTTAACCCAGACAATAACTCTGCTGCCCTTTACCCACTGTTCTTTAGAGCTTTATAAGCCTATTGTTTTATTTAAATAAATTGTTTGAAATTATTGAATTTGCTTGGCTTCTGGCCAATCGTTGTTGCATGTTTGATGCTG
>CH002032.1:13126-102148 GCA_000149265.1 Ciona savignyi | reverse complement strand
TCTGTGGATGGTTGGTTACCGCAATAAAATAGCCATCATAAAATGAAGTAGAAGCCTTTTTTGCAGTTGAAAGAAAATAATGGCAAGCAATAAAATTTCTTAATTTTCTTAATTTAGAAGGTTTCTATTTTTCTATTTTTTAGGAAGTATTTCTATTTTTCACTGATCATTTTTAATAAAAATTAAGGATTTCTATTCTGTCATTTTCCGCTCAATATTTGCTAATCACCTGTCGATTCTCGTCATTTCTCTTCTGAGCGATGTATTGTTCCCGGATCCGTTTCTGGGTTTCGTTTGTGCTGGAGGATGATCTCTTGGTGGCGATGTGGTCCTTCAGCATCAGTTGGATGTCCTGGAAGAGTATTTAGCATCAGTAAGATATATGATAAATCTCGAGAAGTTTGCATCCTCCTTGAGAAGGACTGAATAAACCTCCTGGAGGGGGAGGGAGGAGTTTGCTCTTACTGGGGGAGGGGGAATAGGAGTTTGCTCCTCCTGAAGGGAGGAAAGAGGAGTTTTCTCCTCTTAGAGGAGGAAAGGAGTTTAGGCAAATTTGGCTGAACTCATGCGGCTCTTTCACATAGTATTAAAAACTATTTGATTTAGCATCAGCTAAGGTCCTGGCACAGGAGTTTGCATGAACAAGATGTTATGACAACTTTTGAATCAATAAGAATATGCCAATGCATGTTTAGTCTAATATGTTTTACCACCAACACCAAGACAATGTACTTATCAGTCTGAACGGAGTGGTTTATTAGGTCGATCTAATATTTTAAAAATGTTCTAATTATTATGAATACACAATTCAGTAAAACGACTGTGGTGATACGGTAATATGACGATTGCCGGTAATCCGATGATGCGAGATATAATAATCTGATGATTGAATATATTATAACACTACCCCCTTGCGCTTTTGCTATTTTATCTCACCTCTTTTTTGTATTGCGCGTTTGCACTTTCCACCACACTTGCCCTGCTGCCGTACTCATGGAGTGGGGGAACCCACCCCATCCCTATATCCTGGTACACCTCGTTGTTCAGTATGTCCCGCTGTGCAGTCGTCATTCCCGGCTCCATGTGTGTGTGCTGGGGGGGAGAAGAGGTCAATAGACAGTGAAATGAGGGGTAAACTTCTGGCGTTTTAAGATTCGAAACGGTGGTTGTTAACTGGTTCTTTAAAGGACTGTGGTTCTTAATTGGTGTTTTTATGGAATAGAAATAGCTTGGTATTAATTGATGTTTCAAAATACTGGAAAATGATGGTTCTTAATTGTTGTCGTAATGCACTGGAAATGGTGAATCTTAAATGGTGTTTTCATGGACTAAAAATGGAGATTTTTAATTATTGTCTAAGGGGGCGAGACAATGGTAGTTAAACTTAACTAGTGTGAATTGCGGCACTTGATAATGTGGTTGTAAAAAGAAATTCTAGGCCGAATCAGTACAATTGTATGTGCCTTGTTTCATTAAACGTTTTGAGCAAATAGTTCACATGAGTGCTCATGAATAACAACTCTTGTCTGCTTTTCTTGAGTGTGTGTATGTTTCGTTTCTCACTCTAAAATGGTTTTAATATCCTTGTATAATATCAAGTATATTGGGAATGGGAAGACATGTGTATATATTGAGTAAACACATATAAACGCCAATGTTGATTTTTCCATCTAGTGTGATACAAATGACATATTCGGTCAATATTTGATATTTAAAAGCCAACAGTGTAAAGTGTACCCTTTCGCCCAGGCCTAAAGTTTTGGTTTGTGATTTTTCCCACTTACAGGCATGTTAAAAACTAACAACACTGGATTAAAATGTAAAGGGGAAAATGGCGCAGTGATTTTTCTTCTAACACAAGATATGACACTACCATAGATGTGAGTCTACTAGTACAAGTATTTTTTTATTATTTCTCATTAAATTCAAATCAAGATATCAATTAACATACCTGCTGTTGTTGATACGCTGCATGCTGATTCAGCAAATACTGTTGGTAGCTTGGGATATGTACAGCTTGCAGGTATTCATTGTTTGCGTGGTTGGCTGGTATAATCCGTACATTATCCACTGGGTATCGCGCGTGCATCGTCGAGTAGTTACTTGGTTGGTTATTCCTCGCAATGTTGGCAGTGTGTTGGGGGTATAAGCTCTCAGCGGAGGTCGGTTGGGGGTGTCCCATCCCCGCCGCCGTTGTCTGATGACTGGAGGGGGTTGCAAGCGATAAGTGACCCGAGCTTCTTGTCAAATACATTCTAATATTGAGGTTCGTGTCGAACATGGCGGGTTGAAGGCCGGGGCCACTTTGACCCTGATCCCCCGCGTTCGCTGGTGAGGTTCTTTCACCCAATTGGGGAGGGTAATTCCCTGTTAAATCATGCCCTTTGTTGGCCCCTTTCGCTCTCAAAAATTGGTTTTTATTCCCGGTTTTGCGGTTGGTCAGGAGGACATGGTGAGATGGGGATTCGGTGAAACTGGAGCTTCTCTTCCGGAAGTGATCCGTGCTTGGAGGAGAGAGCTCTTGGATCTTTGGGAGGTTGTCAATCCTCCGCTCGTCCTTAAACTTTATATCAGCATCCATTGAATTCGAGCGGACTGGGTTGCTTTTGATTGACAGCTCAGACAGAGCACTGTCGCTGACCTGCAAAAGTTAAGCTTGTGTAATGCATTATGCAAGTTGGTACGATTATCTCAAAATCTTTGCTTTTCAGTTTATGTGATTAAGTCGTATAAAGCAGAATGTTAAATTATTGGTGATTGGGGTGTAATTTGGAACATAAGGTTGCAGTTTTCATTTTTGTGACACCGAAAGGGTTCTGCTTTATTATTCTAACCGATCCAATGGGACACAGAGAAGTATTCCATACCTATTCTGCTCTTAATGTTGTCTTTGCAGTAATTATAGTGCACATAAAGCAAAAATGCACCCAGTTTATGACCATGTGGGAACAGGTAAGCTGATGAGCAGAATGATAGGATGAGAATAGAACAAATACTTTTTCCACAATTACTGTGCATCACAATTCACATTATGTGTTATAATGATACATTGCACTATTTATTCTGGGTCGGTTGGGAGCACAATGTGCTATGTGGTTTAAAGTAAAAAAAAGCAAAACAATTTCATATTGCAGTGATTGGAATATTGATTAAACAAATCATTCAAAAATGGAACAAGGTGTCATCCTAAAATTTCCTAAAATAAAATAAGGTGTCAACGAAAAATTCCTTAAAATGGAACAAGGTGTCATCCTAAATTTTCTTAAAATGGAATAGTGTCAAACTAAAATGTCTTAAAATGGAATGGAAAGTCACACACACAATAAGACATTTACCTACTTTAAATGGAATAAGGTGTCACCGAAAAATGTCTTAATATGTTCTTTCCCTACACAAAAACACATTTACTCACATCGCGTTTCAGCTTGATGGGATCAAACGCAGCATCTCTGGATGAGGATCGACGGAGGTTGTGGTTGTTCTGGTTGCTATTGGCGCTGGATGAATGAAGACTCTCTGAGCTGGGGGGTTTCTGTTTCAAACCGGGTTTGGTGGGGACTCTAGAGGGGTCAGCGTGGTTCGATTTCCTTTGCTGAAGAAAGGATAGTTTTGTTACAATTAGAGTTTAATTTGTGGTTACAAGTGGCATTGTATGGGTGGATGGTGATTGGGAAATTATGGACTAATATAAAACACAAAATTGCTGATTTTATTTTAAATCATTTGATTGAAATTACAAAGTACGTTAGCCCCTGTGTTAATGGTGGCATACTGGGTCCAGTAATGTAGCTTTAGAGCCTGGTCAATCATAGATTCCATACAAATACTTCTTCCCACGCCCCCGCAAGAAATCACCTGTGAAGATGGGTCATCGGGGTTGGTCCCGCTGCTCCGGCTCGTAGTGGACCCGGTTTCAATGCTGTCGTCGAGCGAAGATTCCCCCCAACCCCGTGTTGGTTTCACCCTGTATAACAAGTGATTTTCCAAAGTGTTGCCAAGTAAGAAAAAAGGTAAATATTGTTGGAAACATCAAAAAACGAATAACTTGATTCGAAAATCAGCATGCTTAATATATCAAAAATCTATAATCATCAATTAATCACAATACGTATTCTAATGTCAAAATATATATCCAAATTTATAAATATGTATCAAAATCATTATTTTACTTTTTTTCAAAATCGTAATCAAAATATCTAAATTCTTTTTAAAAAGGTATTTTCAGAGCTGTAACTATAATCTTACAATGGCTGCTGCCAAAAGGAAACAGACCATTTGTTCTTGTGGGACACCCTCAGCAGACCACCTGCTGAGATCTTTTACCCTTAGCACACTGCCAACAAGCGAGGAATAACCATCATACCTTATCGGTTCCCATTTATTTCGAATCCAGTTTCTTATTGGGATGTTTGGATCTTTGGAGTCAAGGGAACTTCTGGAAACGGAGTGTTGTCCATGGTTGGTCTCGTGGTGGTTGTTTTGTGCTTTCTCGGGGGTGATGTTGGGGGCTCGTTCGAATGATGGGGGAGGGGTGAGCGATCTGTAGGGGTATTAAGGGTTACGGCACCATAGTTTTGTCCAATCAAGTCAATGTGGCCAAGTCACATAACTCAGCAAATCCAAGAAAAAGTCAAGTCGAGTACTTTATATTTTCTAACATTCACACACTTCTTAAAAAAACTATTTTTGTAACCCCCAAAATTATATATTAAAAAAATGATTTATTTTTCCACCCCTTAATCGACAGTTGTTTTTCCAAACCATAAACATGACTTATTTTGTAACCCCCTAAAATGACCTAATTCTCACACCCTTAAAAATGATTTATTTTCCTACCCTATAAAACAGCTGTTGTTCACACCATAAAATGACCCTTTTCCCCACCCTCTACCAGACAAAATCCTAACCCAAACCGGCACCATTAATCACCTGTGTACAAGGGGTGGTTCGCTGACATCAACCCCCACCGACATCTGCCTCCTCCCCATTATCTCCGAGGCGGGGTGAGAGGGGTAACCCCGGTTGAGGATGGCTGGGGTGCTGTGGGTGGATAGTGCGTCTCCCCCACTGCTTAGCGAGGTATCATCATCCAACAGAATACCTGGTGGTGGGTTGTCAATTTAGGATAGACATATACAGAGTTCAAAATCAAACTTTTATATACTGTAGTATACTACAGGCTTTCATATCATCCCATAGGAAAGTACAAGGTTCAAACTAAATTTTCGTTTTATTTTACTAACTGTAGAAAAAGGTTTTGTTTAAACTGAAGAAACTTCTTAGTCATATACAACTGTGACAGATCTGGTAAACCAGTGTTGGGTGCGTCAATGCGTCGAAACATTTATGTATTTGTAAGTTCATCTAGTTAATCACACCACTTGGATTTTTCCATTCCCATTCACATGAATATCCCATAATATAGTGAAAATACATCGCTCAAACAGAAATATACACCCCCATTTAATAATACATTATTTACCAATAACACTCCAAAATAATTTCAATTTCGAATAACACTCCAAAATAATTTCAATTTCGAATAATACTCCAAAATAAATTTAATTTTGACATTATTTTCCCCTAAAATAAACAGAGTTGAATTTAAGTGAAGACTTACCATCCGAGAAGGAACTTCTTCCTGATTCAGTCCCATCCTTGATACTGATCGCTCCATCTTCGAAGAGCAAGTCCTCATCATCCTCTGCGATGAGCATTGACGCACGTTCCGATGGTTTCTGTCCGCACCGTTTCCGGAGGACATTGATCTTGTTCTCAACATTCTGGAATCAAGTTGGTCAGTTGGGGGCGGGACATCTTTGGGGTAATGTTGCGAAAAGAAAGACACCCTAACAATGCGTTTTTGAGTTAATATGGGGCTCTGGGGTTAAGGAAATCGCACACCTTTAGTGCTAATTTCAACCCAGCTTTGGGGTTTTGAGGGCCAAGGTAATCCTATGCCATTTATGCTAACTTCAACCAAGCTTTAGAGAGCTCGAGGGTCAAATAAATCACATGAAAAAAACGACAACCCAGCTATACTTGTAAGAACCAAAAATATGACTAGCTTTTAATCTTACAATAAAAACGAATGAAACCACACACTAAGAAATGCAGTTCACCTAAAACCCCTAGTCACTAGTCAGGTATGTGTTTAATTTCATCAGTTCAATAAAACCTGGTTACAGCACCTATTAACTAGACATAGTTGCAATGCCTGTTCTTGGCTTAGCAAACAAATACAGAGCTTTGGTTTTAAGAGTTCAAAGGGCAGAAAAAATCAAATTTATAATTATTCAGCAATTAAGTATGGTTGACCGTGTACAGCAAAATTACTCACACAAACAATTAAAACATCAGTCTTCTCATAAATTGAGAGTTCTAGAGCAGTGCTCTGCAACCAGTGTGTGGTGGCAAACTACTGTGTCACAAGACAATGCTAGTTGTGTCGTGGGAAAAATAGAATATTTTTTAAATACCGTTTTTACCAAATAAAAAGAAATTTAGTTTTTGCAACTTTGAATATTACGGCTATCAGACACTTCGCAAATGTAATATTAAATGTATATAGCTTGTCAGAAGACCTTTTAGATACTGTTATTAATTGATATTTAACAGTTTTGACTGCAACGTGCCATCCATTTTAGTAAGTTTCTAAATGTGCCTCGAGTGAAAAAAGGTTGCGGAGAACTTTTCTAGAGTAATATTTTTACTGAATCCTAATAAATCAAATTGGTCAAGAAAAGTTGTGCATGGCCACTGATTAACATATCACTGAAAATGCTAGTTTAAATTGTCACATATTTGATGAAATACATGCCTTCGAATAATTATGACTTAGCCGGTACAATCTATATGCCTGCAGGGCATTTGAGTGAACATTGATTTAGACGCATCACATGCCACATATGCAACACACTTGGGAGTTAGGACTTGTTTGATATTATTAAATCGAAGTTATATAAAATATACATTTGAACAAAATGATTTATAATTTATCAGCTCAACATGTTAGTCATGTTTGCCTAGGCTGTCGCAATTTGTACAGCGTCATTGAAAATGGCGGCATAATATGTAAAATCATGGAAATTAAATTTTTGTGGTGGAAATAACAACCATTAGTGAAACAGATATTAAACACAGCCAAATTTAAGGCTCTAGCCACTTGTTGCATGCCTTATAGAATGTTAACGTTGTGTTTTCTGTTTGTTTTACAGAAATTAGAAAGAAACGCTTATTTATTTTTTCCTTTATTCTGTCTATGGTTTGTTCTATTGTTGTGTCAAATAGGTTAATACAGCTGGACAAATACCTGGTTGGGGACTAAAGTTCTGCATACAATAGCTACTGAAAATCAAACAATATATTTATTTAATAAACACCATGACTTTATTTACCTTTACATTATGTATATGTAGAGTACATATATCATACCATGAAGTATGCTTGAACATATAAATTTTTTTTTTTTAAAGTGGTATACATACCTTTGTATTCATAATATAAAATACATACAACTGAACATTTTAAACATTACAACCAAGGCAGTTTTTACCTGCAACTTTTCCATCGTCTTTTTGTACGACTTTAATCGCTTGGTCCTCGTCCGCCCTCTGGTGTTGGGGTCAGAGGCGAGCTTCTTCGCTGCGCTCGCGATTTGGGTGAGTAGCTCGAACTCGGTCTCCAGCTGGGTGAGTTCGTCCGAGGCGTCGGCAGCTTCCGAGCTGAACCCGGATGAAGATGATGACGCGGCTGTCACTGATGTGGGGAAATCCTTTTCCTGTGGGGTAACGTGGGGTTTCATATTGGATCTAATGGGAATGATGTGGAGTTTAGGATAAGGTGATATGGGAAATCAATTTTCTGGGGTTATCATGGGGTAATAGGGGAAATCCTTTTTCTGCCTGTGGGGTAACATGGGGTTTCAGATTGAGACTAATGGGAATAAAATGGGGTTTAGAAAATAGAATGTTGTGCTACAGTATGATCAAAATAAACATATCTAAGATTGTAAGATTGGGATGGTGGGTCATTCAGACCAGGAGTGGGCACACTTTTTGGATCGGGTACCAAAATTATTTCAGTTTTAGACCGGTCGGTTAGAAATATTGATGGATCCGCCACTAGTATTTAGTTTGTCAATGGAGAATAAAAAAAACTTAAATATAATTTGCCTGCGGGCCGTAGTTTGCCAATGTCTGTTTTAGATCAGCCATATGGGATAGAAAATCTTCGTTTAACAGAAATACTGCGGAAAACACTTAAACAGATGGTTTACCGAGGCTATTGACAGTGGTGTTTGTGCCTTGTTGTTGCTGTAATTTAACCGGCCCAACTGGAATACTTGTTTACTGTGTCAGCAGAGACAATAGGACAACCATAGTTGCCAATTCCAGGGGAGATAGGGGCGGCATGACACCCCTATATAAAAATGCAGGACGGCATAATATAAAAAGTTTCCCAATGCCACCGTTTTACCCATTACACAGACTCTTAGATTTAAATGCCAGCTCAGCAAATCTAGTACTAACAGTATAGCATATCGACATGAAATTAAGAGTTCTTTTAATTTTTGCTTTATTTAAAACTCTGTTTTAAAATTTAAACTATTTAAAACTAAAAAAAATGTGATTAAGTATATCAGTTTACCGCCGTCCCACTTTTCATTTATAAACAGAAATTTGATATGGAAAGAGACAACTGACAGCCATCGATTTCAGTTGTAAGATTGAAATAAAGAACAACTTCTTTATACAGATTGTGAAAGTAATCACTACATGAAATGGGAGGATACGATTTAATTTAAATGGTTATAAATATTGGATTGCGAGTTTAGATCATTTTGTAAGTAGGCTTACGTTGTGGTTTGCCTTGTTGCGTAGTTTGACCTTGAACTCTGCACCGATTCGCTTTTTTATCTTGGGTTGCTTTTCTCCGGCGTCCATGTATCGAATGTATTCCTGGGGCAACTTGCCGATAAGATCCTGTGTGAATGGAACACTGTTACCCATTGAACTAGAACAAAAAATGACATATAAGAATAAAAATAACCCACGCCGAATTTAAAAAAGCATCTCGGGTTAAAGAATTATGTCTGGCATGCTTCTAGAGCATTTTCAGCAAAAAATTTGTCTTGTTTGTTAGCCTCTGTGTAAGTATCTGCTTTATGAAGTTTATCATTCCAGAGATAAATAAGGATTTTAAAAAAATAAAAAAAACATTCAAAAAAGTTCAAATTATAATTATAATCACCCAATTTAACTTTGTTCTATAAAAAAAAAACAGCAGCTAACAAATTAAAATGTACTGTAAATGGGAAATATTATGTGCTGAGTTTTTCTGTCAAACTAAATGTTACTGATGAGAAAAACAAAGTAATGGGAGGAATATTGTGGTCTGTGAATGTAAGATCGATGTTGGGTTCGCACTAATGAAGCAACAAAGCTGTCAGTGACGCAAATAACCAAATATTAGAGGTGAAAACTGAAAAGCCTGGATTTTATTACACACTTCACTTTAGTAAATGCAATATTTCATTTTTAAATGAAAAATATGTATTTTATTTAAGTTTTCCAAGTGGCAAGGAGTAGAAATTGCTGAAGTTTAAATAATTTGTTTCAGTTAAGTGTAAAGTGTTTTTGCTTAATCAGTGAAAACCCAACTTGCAAAATGCTTTTAAAAGTACAAAAGTTCAATGCTACACAGCATAATCTCAACCAACCGCTTCTCTGAGGCAAAGCTGCTTCAACTCCTGGACTTTGTCATACAGACGATCTTCGAGATCGGTTTTGTGAGTCTTCAACGCGTCCAACATTTGACGCTTGGCTGCCCGCATTTCTGGGGTTTCGTCCTTTGAACCTGAAGCACGGAAAGTGTACTTAAGCGTGGTACAAGTACAACAATCATCTCGGGAAGTATTATTTTCTTTTTTTTAAGTAAAAGTATTCTTTTCTTTTCCTAAAAGTAAAAGTCTTTTTTTCTTTTTTTAAAGTACATTTTTTGTGGTTTTTATTTTACAGAAAAAAAAGTAGTAAACAGTTGCAAACATATTATATATAAGCCCATGTAAACACTACACTAAATAAATAACAAACAAAATCGTTTAACAAGTGCAACAATCAATGCGCAGTATTGGCCTTAGTGCACCACATTTAGACAAGGTAAGTGAACTTTTAATCAAAACATGAACTTTTTTGTGATCATTTTAGTTTCACAACTTTTAATGTGTGTGCTTTTCATGGTTCTTTACCATGACTAATGACAAACACGGCTACTTCTACAATTTGTGCTATGAAAATAAAAAGAAGAAAATATTTAACAGACAATGGTATTTACACTCTATTTTAACTTGATATGTCTTTTGGTCAAATTTTGTCAAGTTATGATTAATCTCATAACAAGTTATAAGTAATATTTATAATGCATTTACAAATGGATGGCTTGTATAACGATTACATACCAGTATACAAGATTTTTTAAGATTTAGGGTTAAAATTTATATGCAAGTTACACTGCTTGTTTAACAGCCGATACACAAATTTAAAATGTACAAGCGTTGTAATTAAAGGTGTCCTGGAAATACTTTAATTCACTATGTGTGCATGTGTTTATGGACATGCGTATATATATGATGACACTTAGGCGTTTATTTTACAGATACATACATTTGTACCCAGTAAATTTATTTTTTCCTTTTACCACTGTTTTTTATGTCACCAGAACCAATCATGTGTTCTTTTTTCTTTTAATTGTGTTTTTTCAGTTTTTAAAAAAGAGAGAGAAAAACTCCCCTTTAGAAGAGAAAAACAAAGACAACGACTAAACCAAACTTAACTATTCCCTAATTGTGGATGCCTAAATGTTTTCGATTGTTAATTTCTCACCTTTTTTGACGGTCACGTCAATGTCTTGTATCTGCTTCCGCGTCATTTCGGGGGTGTCTTTGACCACGTTTATTAAGCTGTTGGCGTTGGCAGTGAGATCGTTGCTTAAGTTTGTAATGCTGTTCACAGTGTGGAGCTTTGTCTGCAGGCATGATGGTTAGGTGTAATAGTGGCGGCGGGTCTACAATAGTGTTGGGTTCAGTCATAACAGCTTGTTACTCGGTTGATAGGTAAACTGAAAAATTTTAAACTGATATATTTGGAACTGAAATAATTAAAACTCAAATGAAATATTTGAATGAAATAATTGAAATGATATATCTGAAACTGATATATTTAACACAGATATATTCAAAACAATAAATCTTTGCATAATTGCCCATAAACCATACCAAGATAAAAATATGAATATTTTATCAGGAAATTATATAATTGACAGCCTAAATATCAGAAGCATGGGTAACTTCCTGCAAATAAACTTTCCTTAATTCTCTGCTTTCCTATCCTAACCATTTTCCAATGCCCTATCAGCCAACATTGCCTTACAATTGTTAAATATTTACAAGGCATAAACATTATACTTTAAATTTATTTATTCAGTTCAAAATCGCTTTGCATACAATGCGAGATTGAGAATATAATGTAATATGGTTGTGTTGCAATGTGGTTCCATACCACACAGAACTAATTGGCTCATTTGAATCCAAGACACACAGAGAGGTCAGAGGTTTATTGATTTTTTAAACATTATCTGACTGTCGTTTGTTTAACTTTGGCACAGTTTAGCGCATTGGTTAATGAAGATAAACCATGCCCCGATTCATTTTTAGCATTCACCCCATCAAGCTATTTTACTGTCTTCACAGATAGCAACATCCATTCCATAATCAAAATTCAAATGGATAACATTTCCGATTTTTTTTTAATTCCATACATTTTAGTGGTAACAGTGGAATAAAAACAAATTTTTTCTTGCTCTTTATATCTATTGCTGAGCAGATCGAAATTCTTGATTTAAAATTATTGATTCTAGAATAATCTTACAAACTAAATGGATTTGGATAAGGACACTCCTACCCACAGAATACCTTAATCATATTTAATGGCAAAAAGTTATGGGTTCCTGGGTTAAATGTACATTTCATCCCCAATGTGCACCGCTGGCACCCCTTATACAAATGTTAATTTTTTCATGCCTGACATTCCTAATACAGTGTCAGTTCTTTTATGCCCATCAACCCCAATACGAATGTTAAATATTTCATGCATATCACTCTTATACAAGTTTTTATTCTTTCATACTTGGCAATCCTAATACAAAGTTAATTCTTCTTCATATTAATACAAGGATTTAACTTGTAAATCATACTTAAACCAACCAGCAACTCAACTAAAAGAACAATATTACACATATGGGGGTCTTTAAAACCAAACGTAGTCCCCACTCTTCGGGTTGTTATTAAGGTGGACTTATTGGCAAACACATACAGCCAAAATGGAAGATAATACTACCATATATGGCAATGATATAGTTGGGTGACATGCATTTTATGCTACATAAGCCACAGCAGTCAGATGTAACGACAATGTCCATTGTCCTCCAAAAGAACATACGTGCAACTACATTTTTAGATAATCGAAACATTTAGTTGTATATGTCCAGTCCACTAAATTCTGCAACACAGCTGCATGCCTTGATTTGTACAGTCAAATGGGTCGTTCAAATTATAGGATAGGTTATTCATTTTTTAACCCAGTTAAAGAGGTGGGTGTTGTGTCATGATTTTTGCAGTGGGCTGTATACAATTGAAATGTTTTAAGCAACATACACATTCACGCAACATACGCAAAGGTATTTTGCCAATGGATACAACCGACCCGCGAGTGAATGGATGTGATGCTATCACCTTTAAGCTTATGGTTAACACTCTTAACCAACTGGTCGATGTTGCAGGACTAAATAACCAGTAAACCATTAAGTATAAACCACCAAACCATAACTCACAAAGAAAATATTTTGCTTTTCAAACAAATTTTAAAAAATCGTTAGCCTGGTAAAGTGGCGTACAATCCATATTTTAAAACTCAGCTCATACCAACATGACCAACATGACATTAATATGGTCGGCTCCTTACCTTGTTCTGTTTCCGTTCCAAGTAAAAGTGATGTTGGTCAATTGCCATAATCCAAATCGACTTGATGAGACTCGGAGTGCCATACCAGGCGTGAATTTTAAGGTCCCCGGTTAATTTCCTTTTCGCTTCGACATACAAATGTTCCTTGGTTGTTTGTTGGTGCTTTTCAGTGACTTCGATGGAAAATTTCTTCTCACGAAAATACAAGTTTTCTAACTGTCGCCAGAGAAATGTCTGCAGAATATACCAGTTATATTCAAATGCTCATTAAAACAAACTGACACAATTGGTGAAAATGTCTAATCCATTTAAAGCATACAGTAAACCATCAATAAGTTTAAATTTGGGAATAAAACTATGTACAATTTGCTTTATAGCAATGCGGTACATTATAAGAAATTCATTAACAAATATAGCCTTTAAAATAATTATAATATAAATATTTAAGTCTCTACATAGACAAGTAACCTGAGAAAAACAATGAATAAATGTTAAATGCCTAAATCAGCTTTATTTACAAAGTAGACTAGAGCACAAATTGTTTATTCAATATATATTATAAGTATGAAATTAAAAATATTTATATGAAAAAAGCCATGAAAAAAACAGAAGCAATAATACTCAAAACAGAACTAGAAAAATTAATAGCTAGTAACATTACATGTATATATACATCAATAAAAAAAATTACATCATTACAAATTCCTTCAGTTCTAAAATAAGGCTTACAAAATCCAACATTATTACCTATCCTCGCATGGCCACGAACTGAAGATTATGATAAGCCTATCGTGCTGAGATTAAAACGCTAATAACGGCTGATCAAAACCGGCCAAGAAGCATCATAAACAGCCGTTCGGTTCCAAACACTATACTGAATGAATAGCTTAACCTACTTACGACCGTCGGGAGAATTACAATGAACGCGTTCCATCTTTTTGTACCGCTGAAATAAAATCCATATTGGAGTCACTATAAAGGGGCCAGCACTAAAGGGAGGGAAAGAGGGAAGGATGGAAGCTGGTCAATAAAATTAGGGAAACTAATTCTAACCCTAACCCCAGAACCTGTCCTAAGTATATTGCTTTAAACTTATTTTTAGTTTGCAATTTCTATATTTAAGACTTTTCCTCTCTGTAGGCTTTTCCCTACATGGTGAAATCAGCCAGAGCGAATAGCCAATAATCGAGTGTATCACACTCGCTGACTTTTCAAATCGTTTTACTAGCGGCGACTATTCGGAGACTGTAATTTACAACCAGCGGTCTTCAGTCTGCGCTATAATTACCATGATATTGTAACGTTCGATATCGGCATAATGACAAATCGCAGGTGCGTTGACTACATCGCGGAGAGTATAATTGCTTCTGCGTATAAAACTGTATAGTGGTCTTGCAACGCATTCAGAGCGTCCCAATGAAAGGAAACCAACAGTAAAACACACAGCGCGAGCGCGTGTTAACTCAAGCTACCATTGCACAAGCAAATCCCCGCTTATGTAAACACTTACTAGCCGCCCGCTGACACAGGGAGAACGAATATGACCGCACCACTGTCTTGGTTTTTAAGTTTGAAAAATTAACGCTGTAATTGCTGTATAAACTGCTTATTCTATTTAAAAAAATTCCTACTTCATTATTGTAATGACGAAGCGAAAAATCAGTAAAACTAAGAAGTACAACTCGTTTAATACAGTAGCTGTCGTTTGCCCTTTTTAACGTTAACCATGATCCGTAATTTAACATCCTAATTCATAGTAACCAGATTAACGGTCCTTTAACCAACTTCGTTCATAAGCGCTGCTTTTTCTACCCTCTGCCACTTTTATTTAGCGTATACCGTGACCGCTCTTTATTCAAACGGAAAAGGGAATAAAAACAAAACAACATCTACAACCTGTTTACCCTGTGTTTCTTCGTTAATCTAACTATTTTCTTTAAGGCGTAGACGTAGAAACTAGGATTACACTGAACTGCTCGCACAAGACCGTGTGTATTAAATCAAGGCGCATGTTATGAGATCATCGCACTAACTTGACCCGTTCTTTCTATTCCGAGATGTGAAGTTTATGACAACCTAAGGGCATTACCGGCAAACGTGGGCGGTAGGACGCCAACTTTACAGAGAAAATGTAACCAAAGAAGTTTTCGAAAAGGTCCCGATTAAAATATGACGTTGTGGCTACTAGTTTTAAATTTTCCGCCGAAATTCAGAATACTTTATAGATAAAACTGCTATAGTAAATTACTATAGTAACGACGCAAATGTTTACTAATAATACTCGGGTAAATAAAGCCCCATTGTAAATGAATGACTCGTTTTGCGCCTTATTCTAAGTTTAGCGTGTTTTATTGGACAATCGCCATTTGAGCTATCATAATATGAAGGCGATTTCCGCGAAAAGCGAGGCGGCTATATAAACGAAAACTACGGGGTTCAAGAGTCTGGAAAAAGACATTCAAAATCGTTTTATTAAATTTAACATATACTTGGATTTGTAAGTTAGTACGATTAAAAAAAATACAGACTTCTGTTTGCTCATATTGGTAGGTAAGTTAGTATTATCTACAAAAATCACACTCCAAACGAAGTAAAGCATATACCGTTTAACCTCTATTTGAGCGACACGTCCCTTTAATTATCAACCCTTTTCCTACAGTGGCGCTCTATTAGAGTTGGCGTTTAAATGGATATTTTACGGCATTTCGCTCATCTTCAAACTTTTGTTTTGAGCGGCAATCAAAGCATAAAACCACATCGTGTACTTTGGTTCGCGACGTAATCGAATTCCCCGGGTTTTAAAACCTTCTTTCAACATTTGTTCTAAATCCTGACCTCTGGAAGCATCGAGTATATCCCTAATCGATGGCGAGAGTTTCAGTTAATTTAATAACTGACTTTGTCCAGTCAATCAAGAACGAAAAGTCACCCAGGTTTACGGACTTTTTTTTAAGCATAAGACAAACTAAAAAATTTGATCTAATAATTGTAGTTTAACGTAATTTTTCAATTTAGGCCACAAAATCATGTATTTGTACCAAGGTTTACAATTTTAAAGACACATTATGCAAACACTAAATCTACAAACGTTGGACAAATTTTCTGTCCAGTTTACATTTTGGCTGTAAGAAATACTGTATGTCGGTCAAGCTGTCCTGTCAATTGTCGGTTCATTTCGGCACAGATGAAATTTAATTATTTAGTTAATCATGTCAATGCAGTCCAAGGCGACGTTGTATAATTATGTCAATTTATGAGCAGCCGGATTATACGATTATCCAGTGTCGCATTTTACCAACAAGAAGTTTTTTCGGGAAACAATATATTAACAGTACACTATTAAACGGCAATTATTCGTTTAGAATTATTTCAATATGGTCCATGCTTGTTATTATGCAACGTGGTGTGCTTTATTACGCCATAATTAAAGTAATACGTCACAATAAACTGAATATTTGACATTCTGTGTCCAAGACAAACTCGTTTTGAACTCGATTTGACTAAACCGGAGTTTTAAGCAAGTCGGAACGGCGTGAACCCGACTATGTCGATGTTTACAACACAGCTGCCTGTTTAAAGCACTCAACTTCGGGCTTGAGCAAATATACGGGACTGTACTTTCTAAGTACCGATTCGAAGACGGACAAATCATGAAAAACTAAAATATTAATACAAGTCGAATACCTAACCTCGTACTTAGCTAATACGTAAAGGTGCACGTACCAAGACTAGATTTTATGCATAATTCATCTAGTGAAAAGCAAATAACAGTCGGGCATTGAAAATAGAACTGTAAGTTTTACAATCACGGTCAGGTTATAATACATTGTTCATAATATATATACAGCAAAAGTGCTTACCTTGACTGGGTTTGCTTTGTCTTGAATTTCAAATTGAAGTATTCCTTTATGGCTTAATCCTATCCACCAAGTTACGCCGGACTTATCCTACAATGTAATCAAAATGTAAGTTTCCTCGTATCTTCAAGGGCGTGTTTGATGTAAACGTGCCAGAAGAAGGTAATAAAGGTGAATGGACGGTACGAGAGGTATAACCTCGAGCATTTACACACAGTACTGGTTAACCATTAACCTGGTGTAGAAGTTAGGAAATGAGAATGGAACGGACCGCACGCTAATTAGGAAATGCTGAGCGCTTTATAGAAGCTCGGTTTACCGCTATTTCCCAGCGCTTAGGATGGAAATTAAAATGTTAACACACAATCCAGCTGTTTTTTCTGCATTTTGGAATATAATCAAAAAGGAAAACACGCTATGGTTGATATATTGTCGTTGTATTTATATCCATGAGATGATAATAGGATACGGTTGGGTAGAATGTTTTTTTTTACATCGCCGTGGGTGAAAAAAGTCGCGGATACCCTTTATCCATAAATATTTTGGGTAAGAAACAATTGCTAGCTTTACTGAGTTCGCGGACACAACACAACCACTTGGGACAATAACACAGTCCCTAACAACAGTTTGTTTACACGCATATTTGAGTAAGAAAGGGAAAGAAGTTTTTCCCGCCGCTTTTGTCAATTTGCGAGGCTTGTACGGTCGCCATACCTTGCATCCAACCAACAATAAACTCCCAATTACGAACTTACAACCCCAAAATAGCATAACACATACATTGTCACATAATAAAACGTCTTAGTATCGGAGTTCCAAATAAAACGAAACGATACTTAATGCCCGTACCAGCTTATGTTAACTCTATTCAACCTTTCGTTGTATAAAAGTGGGTATATTAAGCCACAGTTTTTTAACGTAATGCAAAAGCGTTCGTCCTGATAAAAAGGGAAGCCTCGTTTTAAGCAAAACCGGCGGGGAATAAAGGAAACTTATCATTTTAATAGGCAATACAGCGACACAATATGGGGCGATACGGGATGCTTATCAGGAAGCTATATAACAAAGGGTTTCCTCAATAACGAAACGTCAAATTTGCGTGAAATTCCGCTCGGACAATATTTGATGTACGAAAATTTAATGGTGATTTGCACAAATCCATTTATCTGGCTCGACTTCTGAATTTAAAATAAGCAATATTTTGTATAAAGTTAAATGGATCGCTGACCTATATGCAATGACTAACTTACGCAAATGTATGTGTTGATACATAAAAGCTTAGAAGTAATCGCTAGATATTCTGTACATTTTGTTGGCGTGGCAGTCAAGTTGTGAAAAAAAAACAGTTTACTGAACTAAGCTCAAACTAAGTCGTGTCTTTAATCTGTCGACGCCCTGTTAAGGATTTGATAAGTCTTCTAAAACGAGATTAATCGGAATTGTTCACTATAGACACACTGAAACTTGTGGGCTTAACGAGTACATGCATTTTTACAGCAATACTATCCGCTCTGAAGCATACAAACTTATTCCGTGCTAAATACACGGTTTGTACAGCTTTGTTAGAAACTTATGCCAAACTGTTCTATGAATATGTCACGCAAAAGGCGAGAAAGTGCGGGCACGTACACGAGCGTTATCAATGCAAGACAACGAATAATATACGAGCGGGGTTCGGCAACTACGTCTGGGGGGCAACACTCAAAGGAGGGAAAGAGGGTAGTAGCGAAACTGCTCCCTAAAACTCCGGAAACTAAATATAACCAAACATTAAACACTAATTTTAACTTCAAAACTATCTAAAATAAGGAAAATATGAAAGGAGGTATACTGCATACTAAAAACAATAAAAACTAATTCTCACCCAGCCTTAAACACAAATGTCAGCACCTGAAGTAACCATGAACACCAGCTCTAACCCTCTAATTTGATTTTGCTGTGTAGAGTTTCCCTATTTTCTACTTTCCCCTTTCCTCCTTTTAGTTTTCCCCGACGTCTGGCCCTACGACGACGATGTTGAAGATATAGGGAATCGCTCGTGCGTGTATTTGCTCATCTTCGTCACGCGTGGATGGGCAAGGCGATGCCATTCCACTCACGCGATGCGACGAAGATAGGTTGTTCTGCGCCTTACAAACAAAGTTCGGTGCGTTTTTTCAGTTCAGATCGTAAAAATGTTCGTATCCATTTCGGCTACCAGCATGGGATTTCGGACAAATTTAAAGATGAAAAGGGCGGCAGATCAAAAGCCGTCGAATTGCATAGAAATTAGAAATGGTCGAATTGATACTAAAATATTTGATGAAATGTTTGGTTCCATTCAAAACTGCAATATACAGTCTATTTACGAATATGACACTAATAATCGGTGTGTACGAATACGTTACGTTGCATTTCCTATACCAAACATTAAACTAAGTGTGCTGTGGTATTAAATTTCCCGGCTTAACATTAAATACGCATTAATATATTCGTAGTACTTAATCTACAGGAATCTTCTGCCTTGTCTAATGCCCATATACTCAGCTGAACTCAGTTTCGCGACCATACGTAATCGATAGAATTAAATATATTTTTTCTAAACTTTCTATTACGAACTCCGAGTCCATAGACCTTCAGTTTATCGTGTTCGTGTTTTGATTGTGTGTCCGTATTTGCTGTAATGATATGCCTGATAAAAATATAAACTGCAGAATTAATGGATGTTTTCTTTTCTGTTGAGGCAATGATTATAGGTTTGCGGTCACATCTGTCATTTACATCTGTTTTATTTCTTTCAACCTTTCACATGACTTCCTATAGTGGGCAATAAAAACCAAGGAACAGTAGGAACTGGAGACTAAAATTACCCTTACAACCATTAACTGTAACCCCTGCACTAAAAACACACATCCTTTACTGAAACGCCAGCCATAACTCTTAACATTAACATATATACCTTTACTGAAACCCCAGCAAACACTATGGTTACGTGAGCAGTTGCCCTACCGTTTCTTCTTTTAGTTTTTCACATTCTGGACACCTGTTCACACATAGCATTGACGTAGCTTGTATGTAAATACTCATGTTTTTACAATTGCTGACTGCCTAGTGAAACATGTCATCCGATGCGACATTACACGTTGATAACGACTGCAGTGTATGTTTCTCGGTGAAACATAAGTCTCCCTTTTACGCCAGTTGTACTAGATACCACAAAGAGAACGGGGCGGAGAGTTACCTGGCGGCAATTTTATCCTTCCGTGCTAGCAAGTGGAGGAAATTTGTGGGTTTGGTCGCTTTGTTTTGCGCTAGACTGCCGTCTGTGTCTGTCATGAACAGTAGAGCATCGTAAGAGCTACTTACGCGTTCTTGTATTGTCTCCAGGAATTGATTGGAGACCTAATCTAGCGCAGGTCTAGTTTTGGATTGATTTTTTTACTCAACGAAATTTGCAGATTTCAGTTGATTTTGTTTTGTCAAATAGATGAATAGAATAAGTTATTAATTGAACAGTATTTTGTATTGACGGTTTAAAATATTAAATTATTAATTGCGTCTTTTGTACAATAACTACAATATTTTGATAACTGGTAATTATTTACCGTAAATCTAAGCCATTAAAAGGCAAAATAAGAATCTCGTAATAAAACTGGCTACTCCTGTTTATTATTGTGTTGGGCAAACTTAAGGCAGTGGTTGAACGAAAAAGGAGGAAAATAGAGAATCTGCACACTTATATGACGATTAGAGGGTTGAATTTAGTGTAAGGGTTGGGGGTTGCGTTACGGTTTGTTCTGGACATGTTGACGTCGCCTTTCAGGCGAAAGGTCGTAGGGTCAAAACCCAAAGAAGTAATTAGCGGTTTGTTGAACAATAAATAACCGGTGGAAAATCTGTAGCTAAAGTAATCAACCGCAGCCCAAACTCCCCACCCTGCTCCTGGGGAAAACTAAGAGGAAAAGATGGAAGACGAAAGTAGGGAAACTGCACAACAAAATAAACATTATGACATTTAGGATTGGTGTTTGGGCTGAGGTTGAATTTAGGGTTAGTTTTGGGTTTAAGATTAGTGTTTGGGGCAGAATGTCGATCCTCCGATCTTTCCCTCCATTAAGTGTTGTCGTTATAACAAGCGTACACGGCAGATTACCACACGACCACAACGAGGTTACGGCAGTTACTACAGTGTGTTGTATATGGAGTTCATTCAATAGTTTTTGTGTAAACAATTCATTGATTTGGTTCACGCGGCGTTTACGCATAAAGAGTTCATGAACCTTTAACTTTGCAACACCGAAACGTGATGCTAGTTATACGTGCAATTTTAATACAAAATCAAATTTCGGTACTTTCACTAAAATAAAAAAAACGGTTTTCGCAGTTTCCAATGAAATCAAAAACTTAATCAAATATTCGAATTCAGGTCGTTTTAATGCGGAGATGATTGGAATTTTAAAATTTTATGAAAGGTGAGATTTTAAATTGACGCGGATACTTTGAACGCTAGAGAACTTACCTTTACTTTGTAGTAGTGGATTCCATACGCTGGTAGTGCTTCTATCGTGGTGAGGTAACTATAAAGAGTGGTATAGAATATAGGTAGTTTTTATATGAGCGCAATCCTGAGACACTTTTATTCAAATCCACACCATTCCCCGTGTATAGTAGGTTATACAGAATATTTATAATTTATGTTTGTGAATGAGAAAACGAAATGGCTTTATTAAAGATTACTTTGTGCCAACTGTCAGGTTAATGGAGCTATTGCAGTGTGTTGTGTATTATTGAAGAAGTTCTTTCAGTTTGAGTAGATTCCACTAAACCACTGGGTTCAGGCGATGGCGGATAAGTTCTTTGCGCAAGGACAGAGTCGACTAGCTGGCGACCGATTTCGAACAATTAACTGAAAGGTGACGCACTAACCCACCAAGCTATTCGGCGAGACAGGGCCAGATGATAATAAATATACGCGACTTTCGCGTTGTAAGTTTAAAATCTTCCCTTAATACTTTTCTTCGCCAGATGCAATACATTACACAACGCAAACTAATATACTACAACGTGGTTACGTGGTTGCAAATTTACCTTATTATTGCTTTTCCTTTGGTGCACCCTTTTAATCCTTTATAAAGTTCCAAAACAGCTTTCTCACTGAAGAAGAAAAGCGGATGTTAATTGCACCGGTGCTGCGTCTACATGCGTGACTCAGGCCATGACGTTACGTCATAAATATGTATTATACATATAACACATGTAAAACAAACGAAACAGGATGTAAATACAAAGTAAAGTAGGGAAAGTACAGCCTTCATGCACTGTTTTCTTTACGTCGTAATTCGTACTAAACCAATGTCGAGCTATATAGCATTCCGAAATTCGTCGAAACTGGACACTAGCTAGTCGGTTGTGTCCTTGGGCAAGCCACTAAACAGACATAGCCTAAACTCTGATGTGGAATGACGGGTTCTACCCTATTAAAGGAACATCTGAACCATACACGACACATTGCAATAGCTCCGGTAACCGACGGTAGGCGCGAGGTGATCTGACGATTGCCCGTGTTTTAACGAACCTTGTTTTTTTCATTTACGAGAATAAAAATGAATATCCCATTCTTTCCTATCGTATTTGGCTAACTACGTAATATGTATAATTCCATTTGAATAAGAAATTAAAATGCCTGAAATGGTAATAAAAAAAAATTGGGTTCGTTATTTTAGTTTAAACATTTCGTTTAGCAGATTTTGAATTATACTTAAACTAAATTACATAGTTCTGGTTGTGGCGCTTTACAAACAAACCTTAAAGTTGAATGAATTATTGAAGTGGGCAACAAGATTAAAATCGAGTAAACATTGGCTTTTAACCTTCAGTAGCAAATTCCATAACCGGTACGTTCTTATCAAGGCTTTTGGTGTATCTTGCATTAAATTATTTGTTGTATTTTTCATTTGTTTGTTTTTCACATGTTTTTATGGTGCTAAATACATTAAATTGAAATGAAATTGAGTAACCCGGGCTCGTTGCAGAAAACTATTTTTACATAGCATTTAAAGCGGATCTATATTAATATTTCGCGGTAGTAATTAACAGTACGCACTGAAATTTTCGTTTCAGAACACGTTTAAGATTTAACTGTAATATAACGTAATACATACCATTTCTCTGTAGGTAAATCGCGAAGGGCTTTATTTGGAAGTACTGGAGCTTTCTTTAATTGAGACAAAGCAGTATCATCGCTGCAATTTTTAAAAGATTAAACAGAAATTTACACAATTTGCACCAGCGACTTTATTTGAAATTATTAATATAAAACATATTTATGAACATGAATGAACGACAAATTGTGTCTGTATAATGATGTAGTAAAACAAGGGTAGGCAACTTTCGGCAGGTCAAATGTGGTCCTTGGTGGGCCGGATTATTACATGAATATCATTTAATATCTTAATTACAGGGTATGGTTAGATACAGTCTGTGGGCTGGTCAAAATCCCTTCACGGGCTGGACCCGGCCCATATGTTACCCATGCCTGTATTAAAACCACTTACTCGACGTAGTCTCCACAGGTAGTCTGTAAAACAAAACGTGAGCTTTAAACCTTCTTTTTAATTGCTGTAACAGTAATTAAACAATTAATATTGAAGCGACAGAATAGAGAGGAGTTAAAAAGGGGTTTATTCTAATGGCTTTAAGCATATTGCTAAGGATATAAAGTGTTACAAATTTAAATATTTTTATTCAGTGATATATAAAAATAGGTTGATAAACCATAGTAATCAGGCTTTAAAGTTTACCAGGCTAAATTCCGAAACCCTGATGGCGGTATAGGCATATAATACAACAACATGATTTGCGGTATATGCATTAACCATTCGGCCACACGTCCGTGCCATTCTATTAATATTATTGTTTTTTTTAGCCGGGCTTAGTTGCGTTCCCATGATGGGCTCGTCACTCAGTCCGTTTATTATATATCGAATCGGTATACGAATCGGTCGCGTTAACCATTTGGCCACACGGCCGTGTCATTCTATTAACACAACAACATAAACCGACTTGACCCCTTATCCCCACCAAGCGACTGAGATAAAAATAAATCGATCGCCTGTCATAACGACAACGTGTGAAGGTCGTTAACTACTACGTCACTTTACTACGTCACTTCACGTCACTTTACTACGTCATTTTGCTTACCTGTAATGCGTATGCGGCCAAACGAAATGCGGTATCATTATCGACTTCAAGTTGACCCTAAAGTGCAAATGACAGTTTTAAAATCATTACTGCATAGGTGTTAAGCAAACGGCACTGGAGATATTTTTGGAGTTTTTGTCGTACCCTTTCATTTATAACCAAGATTTCAGTCCACAGTCGCATTATTCCCCAATTTTCTTAATTTGTTAACATCAACATTTTTTTTGAATTCTTTTTTTGGAGTGCTGCGACATTTTAGAATTCTGCTGCCTATCAACAACTAATAAGTAATAACCAACATAGGCATGGTCAGTCTTTGTAAATAACAGAAAAAGTCGACAGCACCGACAAGTCAGAAAACAATTTCTGCTATTGTAGCATTATTTTCATTCCGTGGGGAGACGATCAACGGGCAATATCGTTGGATAAAGGTCTTAGATACGCAGATCCCTTTATCAGGGCTACTGTACAATGTATAGACACGGAATCGAGTAAATAATGACCTTGTACACGAGTGATTTCACATGGAGAAAGTAAAGTTCAGTGGTGGTGACATATTTCAGCAGTTTTACGCTTTCGACGAAGAATCTGGAAGAAAATGAGTAAACATTTTCGCTTAGGTTTGGCGGTCGCGTCCGCTATATTTATTTAATTATATTCCTTTTTAAATGACGTGTTTTAACAACTGTTTGTTTTGCAGTCTTTTCCTGTTCCTGTGCCGTGATTTGATTCATTTGATATTTTTAAATACAGGGGCAAAAAAATAGATTAACTAAAACAAATCTAAAAGACATTAAGCGAGTTGTCAGATGTACTTTAACAAAGGTAGGTTGTATGTTCATCTATGTGAATGGGAAAACGCAATGTCAGTTATTGTTATCACATGAGCAATTGTCAGATTTCCTTGCGTCCACTGTCGAGTTACCGGATTGTAGTGTGTTGAACCGAGGTATAATTAAGAAATTTCTTTGTTTTTCGTACTACACAATAATCCACTGAGTTCCGGCTGTGTACGATAAGTGACTTGCCCAAGGACACAACCGTCAGCTAGCTTATTATATGTTGTTATTTGGATTTTAAAATGATTTAACTTCACTGGCAAACAGGACCAGGTTTGGGATCAAATTAGGTACCTGTAAGGCTAACAAAGCCAACGCAAAACTTAATAAAACACTCACTTTACGGCGAAGAGCAGATCAATTCGGGACGTTGATTTTTTTAGAACATCTTGATCCAAAACTCGTTTGTCATTTTGCAACCAGGAATAGTGTCCTCTGGCATGAAGACAAGTGATTAGAATCAAGTTTTGAGATTATTATAAAATGTTAGAAAAAGGTAAAAAAGTTTATTTAAAAAAGTGAAAAAATAATGTAAAAAAACGGAAACTACATCGTTAAATAAGTAAAATAAATAACAGACTAATCTCAGCCCATATGAAACCCGGAGCCTTGATTTAGTGAACATTTTGTTTCCTTTTTCACTTCGGGCAGTTTCATGCGCGGAAATAAACACTCACCCCTCGCTTTTGTAGGCGATTCCAAAATACTCCTTTTCTCGTAGCTTGAAGTGGTCGGCGACAATGTCCAATAAATCTCGGCCAAGTAGCTTCGGCTGTGGACGTTACGATAGTACTTTAAATAGATTTCCACTACAAATAGTAAGCGACTAGATAAATCGCTTAGAAAAGTCGAAAATGACGAGGTCGGACATTATCGACGTAACAAACCAATTGTGACTCACGATTGACGAATACAGGATTTCACCACACTATGACTCGTCATAAGGCGTTTGCTACTTCACTTCAACGCCGTGACAATATCAACAAGCATTGAGCAAGTGACGAATTTGCGTAAAGGCTATATACCAAATGGCGGGGTGTTTATTCTTATAACAAAATTAAATAACGCGCTTTTCTGGTAATTTGTGCCTTTATCGGGTTTATTTTTACTAATTAACCTCGTTTGAGTAGGGTAGAGGAAAAAGTAGGTAAACCTCGCGACTTGAACTTGTTGGGGACGCACTCTGCAATAATTAAGGACCTTTTCCCTCTGACGTGCGCAGATTCCCCACAAAAGAAAGCTAGAAAGAGAAAAGTAACTTCACCTGCACGTTCAGCTCCAGTTTCCTTTCATTGGGAAGGTATATGCAACATTTTCTAGCGTCGGCCATTGCTTGGCTTGATGGTGCTTGGTAACTCGAAACTCGAGGTTGTCAATTCCCACAGCCGCATGCTACTTGGGCTTCAAGTAATTCGGCTCTCAGTTTTAAAACCGTGTAACTCTTTGCTTCTTACGGTGTGTTTTCTTTGCTTGTGATGTAGCTGTGTAGCATTAGACGCGAGTTTCACACCTATAAGCCGAATAATTTCGCAGCGTATCCTGTAATAAAATAAGCTCTCAGATATAAAAGTTGTAAGTTTTATCCAAATAAATCTTTTTTTCTCTTAAATGTTGACGTGTTCAATAACACCGACACTGCTAACGAGCATTAAAGCTAAACTGTCGTCTCTGGTAGTATATGACCAGTTTTGTACCTTATCACATTTTACCGTTTTTTTTTACTTTTCATTACTAATAGTGTATGTCCCGTTTCTACCGTATTATGTTTTAGGTTTTACCGTTCTTTATTTTTCATTTCTAAACTTACTACTTGCCTCTTAAGTTTGCTTGGTAGTAGATATTTAGTTTCTACTTTATTACGTTTTGCAGTTATCTACTTTTCATTCCTAATAGTCTATTATCTAGCTTTTGCCATATTGCGTTATACCTTCTACTTTTTGTTTCTAAACTTACTACTTGCCTCTTAGCTCCTTTACTGGACTGAAACGAATCAACTAAAACTCGGAACCAAGAATTATAAACTTTTGAATAGTTACGAGATAAGACATCGACGGGCGATAATCAACTTAGGCGGAAAGTCACAATGAAAAGTGTTCGCTGACAGAAGAAATCTCGAAAGCACTCGACGACGCACGCTAACGAAAAAGGTTCGAATTTAGAACTCAGATTTAATTAATTAGCAGCCGGAATACTGTTGAACTGACTGACCTTAATTCGGCGGTCGGAGAATTCTACGAAACAATGCATAGCAGTGAACGAATCTAGTATAATGCATTCCATATATTAAGCATGTAAACGCTATTACATCAATTTATTATCCTATATCGTTACCAGTATCGACTACTATACTAATTCTTTGTTTATGTACACACTCTCCAGGAAACCTATTATTAATCACTGCTCGAAAACAACTTATATCCAGTGCGATCGGTCTTTAAAGAATTAATGCAACCAACAGAAACTTACAGCAACTATACGGTTATGCTGTTTCATTGTCAGGGAAAGTTCGTGTGAACAAACTAGCCGACAATCAATAGGTTGTTTGATTTCTCCTGCCCGACGTACTTTGCGCTATTCTTACTCAGGGTAAACACAAATTGATGATTAACAGCAAATATGAGAAGGCCTAACTTTTCATGTCTTTGCGCAACTGTCTAACCAGTTAGGATAACGTGAAAGTAAAGTCTGTCCTGATTACGAACATGAATATTTCGTACATTTTTGTGGTATGTGCCGCCTTGTATTTTCTGTATTGTACCACGAAAAAAAGTCTATTAAAACCTAAGCGAAAACGTTGTGATTTGTTAATCCTATATCAAAATTACTAACTAACAAGCCAAATAACATAAAAAACACCTCATTAAATCCTTTGATGTCTGGTAAATAATAAAATATTCAAATTGCAGGATAGTGAACATTACGCACTAAACGCGACGTCTATAAACGGCAGTCTAACCTTCGCGTTTGGAATTGTTTTTCACTGAGGCATGCCTTTAATACAATAACCACCGAAGGTCGGACAATGGGCGTGTATTGGTGTACAGTATACTAAATTTTCATCGGAGTGCATTGTACTTTGCTCTAATGCCTATGTTTATACAACGCGAAAAGGAGGAAAGTTGAACAATAAGTAATCAAGGAAACTTTGTAGTTAGTGTGATTAACCCCAGCCCAAACTTTCCACCCTCAATTCTAGGGAAAACTAAAAGGAGGTTATGAGGGAAGAGGGGAAACTACACACTAAAATAAAGATGATGCCGTTATAGTTAAAGTGTTAGGAATGGGGATGGGGTTAGTTCTGGGGTTAAGATTACTGTTTAAACCTGGGTTAGAATTTCCAAAGTTTTAGTATATTAGGTTAAGGAGTCTGCAAGATAGATAGAAATCCAACATAAAGCTGAATAGAAATGGATTATTTTTATTAGGAATTTGAAGCATGGGGTAGTGGACTGTGTGTCTACTGTAAAGTGCCATTAATTTAGGTTCTTATAAATTATAAGATTATAAGTTATAATTAATATCAGTATTAAATTATAGAATTATAAGTTATAATTAATATCAGTATTAAGTGTTAAAATAAAGCATTTTTTTAAATCTTTTGTTTTGGGGTTTTGTTCTTTTGTTAATCAAATGGGATAAACCAACATAAAACAAAAATTATCTTGTCGGTAATTACCAGTGGCTACCTGAATAGCTGCTTTTGTATTATGGATCCATATAATTTCTATTAGAACATATATATTTATCTATCACAACATAGAAATTACTAACCAGACGCACTGAAATAATTGTCCATTAGTGTAAATTTAAGGTTGATACAATTCCACATATGATTTAACATTGTCTTAAAAAATTAGAATGCGCAATTGTGTCGCTTACCGACTTGTATTTAAAAAACTAGTTTCGGTTTTATTAATATTGTCAGTTGTATATTTTATGTTGTTGTACAAAGAATTACTGTTTTTTTGAATACACATTGAAGATACACAACATGACATTTCTGATAGTTTTACAGACAATGTTAATTATATACATCAAAACACAATTCTGGTACTAAGCAAGTGAAGTAGGCTATCCAAGAAAAGGAAAATTTAAAATGAATTATCCAAATTAAGAAAATCTACATTTTGAGAATTTCATCTGTGAATTTTAATTAATCTGAAAAAGCTTAGCTGATCTAAATGCAATTGATGTACATGTACTCCTTTATGGACATTATGGTCAATATGGTGTATTACCATTTTGATATATGGTGCACTAAAATCACATAATCTTGACTTCATTGCTGTATATACAAATACTAGAGCGAAGGAAATTAAAATGCAACAGTTGGTGATACAAATGTCTATACTGGTAAATGCTTTAAACAGCACCTGATTGCCTTTATGAATATGTTTAACTAAAATCTTTAAAAATCAAAATCCCTTAAAATGGATATTGCTTTGTAGTAAAGTTTTATTCATTTTTATGATAGGATATTCATATTTATCACCGTGAGTGGGAAAACCAATTATCTTGCGCCCACCATCGGGTTACCGAAGCTAGTAGAACCCAATAATTCATTGGGTTCAGGCAATTTCGGTTAAGTGCTTTGCCCAAGGACAATCGACTCGCCAGAGACCAGTTTTGAAGCTGCCACCCTATGGCTGAAAGGCAATGCACTAAACCACCAGACTAATCGGTCGGATAAACTTGCTGCAAGAACAAATAGCAGCAGTGACACAAAAATAGGAAAACATGACAAAATGAAGAGTAGTTAAAACACTTCAACAAAAAATAAAATTATTTGAAATATATAGCGGATACAGTATCCAAATCCAGGCAAAATAACAACACAAAACTTTTTTTATTTTAGATAACATAAATGAATCAACATCAAATATCAATTGTACAGTTTATGGGCTAGTGACTAATTCTGTTTGGTAGGCCTATGGTTTATATACCTACATATCAGTTACCCAGGTAAATACTAATAAAGAGCGAGTTAACTGTTCTGTTATGCACATTTTAAACAACACAAAATAAAACATTTTTATGATCAACAGACGGCTTGACTAATCGAATAGAGCTCAGTAGTACTTCCCTTTGCAATTAGTGTATGTCACTACAATGCCTGATATACTATACAACATGAGGGTATATACGGTGTAGTAGACCAGTACCATACCATCAATTTTTATTTTAAATATCCTATTTGAATGACCATGTCATAAGATTGGTAAAGACTAGTTTTTATTTGAAAAACTGAAATAACACATATGTGATTAGAGTATTCTCCATATTTTAGAATCATGAATTTATACCAACCACCACACATTCAGCATTTAGATATGTACAGATATGCGCCAATTTAGAGAGAGTTTGTCAAGTTAACGTTAAACTTGTCATCAAAATTAATCACTTCCCAACAGGATCTTATACAAGTGACGTCACCAAATACTAAGGAAATGCAATCATAAAGTTGTAACGCAAAATAATAACACAAATATCCTATCTTAGGTGTATTTTTTTGCTATTTTATACTGTAACAAAGGAGAAAAAATGTACTAACTAACTTATTAAATGGCTTCTAGTGACATTCTCGGCATAATCATAAAGTTGCTTTTTTGTCATAAGACTAATGTCTTTATAATATTAAGTTATATTTTAGAAACAAATCCGCAGCTATAAGATATATGTTACAGCATAAGAACAGTGTTGTCGGAGCTACGAACTGTTTTTCGCTTTTGAGTCCTAAATAAAATTGGGAGACTAGATACTATATTTTATGTATTAGTATCCTTTTTACAATTATTTGTTTGGTATTTAAAAGGTTGTACATTAAGCATTTAAAAATGCCTCAATTTTTTGACTAAGAACATTAACATGCCATTGATTAATCAGTTTAACCTAAATATGAGACGTTTAAGATTATTTAAAAAGCCTAATGGTATATGGTATATAAGTGGACAACCATTGGCATTAAAGATTAAACTGTCTGTGGTACTAGTAATATACAAACCTTTTCTTCAATACACGCCTTTTCTTATTTGGTTTAATAACAAAAGAGCACAACACTAAACGTAGGAAAACTGCTCATTAAAACAATGGAAAATAATACTTACACTCGCCTAAACACTAATCTTAACCCCAGAACTAACCTTAACTGTAATTCGGACTAACATTTACCCTAAAGTCCTAATCTTCATTCTACTGTGCAGTTTTCCTCTTTCACTCTTTTGCTTCTAAGCAGAGTTGTAGTTAGCTGAAGTACTGTAGTTAGCTCTTTACAATGCTACGTAGCTGATGTTTAATCTAAAAATCCACATCACTGATAATCTTATAACGACAAGACTTGAGCTTGTGTTCGATAACAACACGGGTAAATCTACTTTACTAAGAAACGAATTCTTCAGACAACGAATATAAACAATATCCCACGAACGGTCGCTGGCTCCAACTGTTCGTACAAAGTTAATGCTCTCTATCTCCATAAGCCGAAATAACAGTGTAAAATCCTTCTTCAGTAGGTGGCGCTATAAGATAAATATTTCAAAATTAATTATGCAGTTTTTTGATTACTTTTAAATTGGATTGTCTGTTATGATAAAATCAAATTATAGGCATTGCACTCATGTAAGATGGAATTGAATAATCATGTTTATCCCGTGAAATGTAAAATCCAAGGGGCATTATCACAATGGTAATTGACAAATTACGCCGTGAAAACGTACATAATGTCCTCAAACGAGTAACCGCCAGGTTACCGGAGATATTGCACTTTATGGTACATGATTGATATGTTTTTTTTAATTCAGTAGAATGCATAAGTCCACTGGATTCGGACGATATCCGATAAATGTATTATTTTTTTTACCTGGTTTAGTTTCGAACCTATCATGGGTTCGTTTCTAAGACGTTTTTTTGTATATATTTCGGTATGTGTATCGGCCGCGTTAACCGTTTAAACACGAGGCTCCACATAAGTGCCTTAAATGACACAAGCGATCAGCTAGCGACTATATTCATACCAGAAACCCTACAGCCAAACGGCGGCACACTAGCATATAAAACGATTCAGTCGGACCAATGTGGGTCTGTCTGACGATTATTGTCAAAAATTTACGATAACCTATCTATACAATTTCCGATTTCAAATTTTCTTTTAAAGTTCCCAACATGGTCACATCATAAATCTTAAAACGAAATAAGATATAGTCTTGTTTATCCTCTTCAATGGAAAAACCAATCACCTTGCGTCGACCGTAGGCTTATCGGTGCTATTGCAGTGTTTTGTATATGATACACATCCGTTCCTTCATTTAGTAGAACCCATTAATCCGCAGGGTTTAGGCAGTATCTGTTAAGTGACTTGCCCAAGGACATAACTGACTAGCTAGCGACCACCTTTCGGTTGAAAGGCTACGCACTAAACCACCAGGCTGGCGTTCGGACGAAATATTGTGATAATTTGTTAATTTAATAGCATCTTGTTCAATTTAACGATTAAGTTATTAAAACTGGTGGATAGATTACGAATAAAGTTACTTCTATTGCTCCCACGATGTCGTCAACGAAATTTCGTTCTATACGGATAATCGGTATTTCCTTAATTCCGTACCGAATGGTTAACGCGACCGATACATTTAAACATAAATATATATATTATATATACAAAAAACGGTCATGGCAACGAGCCCATCCTCAAAACTAAGGCCAATAGCCTAAAATAGTTTCTTTATTCCGTTCTTGGTGCGGAGGGGCAACACTGTACTCTTTGCCGTGTATAATCTTTGCAAAAATCGAATGATGAACAAACGTGTGATTGTCTTGTTTATATTCAAAATATGTAAGTGACAATTGTGGGTATCGGTTAAAACACCAAAAAATACATTTCCCTTTACTAATTTTCCTGAAAAGTCCACCGAAGAATTAATTGCGAAAAAAGTTAGTCAACCTTTAATACAAATGGCAGATAAGAAACAAAACTAGTCAAGGTTCATTTCAAAGTTAATTCTGTCAGGTTTTGAACTCCCTACTTCTTGGTTCGTGATTGACATCGGCTGTATATTATACGCTAAATTCGAGTCGTTTAAACCATGTTGGAGAACCTAAAGAACTATTTCAAACTTGAAGGTTGGTAAAAACTTAAAGGTTGGACCGGATTTTTAAAACTATTGCGGAGAAGTTTTTATTTATATTTTTAGCTTACACCCTCCGCAAGGGACACATTTTAATTGTCAGTCTGTACTGAAAACGATCTCTTATTAAACGAGGCAAAATGTGGTGCACCAAAGGGACATGTTCCAACTAAATAACAATAATCCAAAGCCCCAAACATAAAGTTACCAAATGTTAAAAATGGGGCAATGTCTTTTGTAACTTAGAAAAATAGCTTAATTATTTAAATGTGCTGACCGACGGTCTTATACCACACGTTAAAACCTATCAACATAGAGGTCTTAAATTGAATAGCGCAACGATATCGCAACACCGGATGCACGATTTTCGAGTTTCGTTTCTTTTAAGAGATAGGCCTAACGGGTAAGGTATTGCGATTTTCGATTTTCCTATGATCATATCACGAAAAAAATAATTGACGTTCTGCAACCTTTACAGTACAAAAACAATTTTCAAGAAAGAAAGCCTTAAGGTTGGTTTAACTTTTTTGTTGTCTGGCTATTAATCGCGTTAATCCCCAATTGTGTATTGTATACTGTAGTGGTGTAGATATCATTTTTCTGTTTTTTCAAAGCTAGGTTTCAAACCCATACGATACGCTCTTCGCTAAGAAGACCCTTTTTTGGAAAACGGCGTATGAATCAGTAGAGTTAATCCTTCGAACGCACGACTGTTCTAAAATTACTTTATGCAGATGAACAAGTCAGTCATTATTTTGCTCGCGCTCTTGCTGCTTGTGAAGAATGAAGTCGCCGACGCTGGAAGACGTAGATGGGTGTGGGGAAGCTACGAGCAGCAGCAACAACAAATTCGAGGCAAACTATACTTTACATTTTGTAGATTCACCTACACTATATTTACAGACTTCTATGCGGGCAAAATGTAACATTAGTCGGTTCTGCCAAGTCACAATTGGGGTATCAGTTAATGATTTGTTTGCTTCCGGTGAAATTGTTTTGAAAAAAATCGCCTACTCTTAATGTTGGTATAGGTTAAAAATGTAATTTTTAATTTGTTTGGTAAAATTAGCTGTTCTAAAAAATGTAGAGTGAAAGTTAACAATACCAAGTCTAAGTGGGAAAAACAACCAAAGTTAATTCATTAACATCATAGTACAGAAAAATCTATATTTTTATTAAACTTTAAAATTTTGTTTAATTTTTAGAAATGTTGGCAGATGAAGAAGCAGAAGCGAAAAAAAACTTAAAAGGACATAAATAAACAAAAACCATAAATGTCTACCTTGTTTTAGGATATTATAGCAAACATATTAACACTAGTTTAAACCTGATGTGAAGAAATACATACAAATATATGGAATTATCACACAATGTTATTCTCGGTGATGCTGTGTAATACAATAACCGAGCAGAAATATACAACATACTATATTGTGTTATAAGGATTCAATGTGACGTAAACTATAGTCACTATGCATTAGTATAGTCGATGGTGCAGATTCTATAAACAGGACATATTAAATGCGAAGCCTGGTATTAACAGGAGAAGCGAATTTTGTAAACCCTTATCGTGCATGAATCGGGAAGTTATTACGCACTAACTTCTGATAACTTCCTTTTAGAACTTTCTAGAAGAACACGGTTTTGTCTCCTCGTAATACACATATTCTAAATTTTGTTTATTGAGCTTGCATGGTCTTGAAACTCAAAAAAACAAAAAATGTGACCATAAAAAGTTTTCCATCATGTCTCCATCTCGAACTTTTAAAAATACTTCTGTTTCTGCCTTAGGTAAAATTACAAAACAATCATTAGAACACAACTTTTATTTTTAACACGGTTTAATCATTAGAATACAATTTTAAGTGTTCACTGCTAATGAACTGCAAAAAAAACAATTTGTTGTGACCGTGTACTTGAAGCAAGGTCTGTTTAAATTAAATATTCCGCCAGGTGGCGCAGTCGGTTAGAGCGGAGGCGTTGTGCAGGCTGCCGACATGTGGTTAAAACCTAGCTTAGTGGTTATGAGGTTGGTCAGTGGTGTACGGTCGTTTGTGGCCGACCGATACGTATACCGAATTGCCTGATCCCGGTAAAAAAAAAACGTGTCGCCGACCGATACATATACCGAATTGCCCAATCCCGGTAAAAAACGTGTCGCCGACCGATACATATACCGAATTGCCTGATCCCAGTAAAACAAACGTGTTGCCGACCGATACATATACCGAATTGCCCAATCCCGGTAAAAAACGTGTCGCCGACCGATACATATACCGAATTGCCTGATCCCAGTAAAACAAACGTGTTGCCGACCGATACATATACCGAAATGTCTGATCCCGGTAAAAAAATCGAAAAAAGGTTGGTCATCACAGGCACTTAAAGTATAAGTCGTCTAAACCCAGTCGATTTTAGGGTTGAACTGGAGAAGAATAGCAATTATTTAACTGTTAGTTTGGTGGTTTTGTAACCCATGAAATTACTTGATAAGTTTTGACTGAACGGATTCACTATTTTCGAGTCGTTTCTTTAAGAAGATATCGAGAAATGTTTCGTGCTCCATATTTTTTCTGATAAGCTTTTTTAGTTTTATGTCCAAAACTGTATACAAATACTATAGTGATGCCGTGGAATGCAATGCGTGTACAGTGTATATAACATAGCCAACAATACGGTTTCAGACTTTTAGGGTGAACTCTTTCATTACCATAATGTCGCAAAGCCTTAACCCTTTAACTGCCGCTGTCGACTCAAGTCGACAGCGCCAAAAATTGCATAAGTGGAAAAGTATACGGCCGATTTTGATCAGTGAGATGGCGCTGGAGAGCTGAATAATTTCTGCGTTTACCAATATAAGATGATATATAGGTTTGCATTTGAATTTTTTTAGTTATTTGAGTTTTAAAAAACGTATACATATATGTGTGGTTTTGGTTGTTTTAATTAGTTTTAATTACTGTTTTAGTCCCCGATTAGTTTTCAACTATTGTTGTCATGGTTCGCTTGTTTAGTTTGAAAACAATTCATTCGTTTTTCGCTTGTACATTTTGGATTAGGCCATTTTTTGAGCTTTTGGAGGGTAAAAACAGATATTCTGTTGAAGAAGCTGCCATTTTGTTTGTTGATAGTGAATCTGTAAGCAGTTGTGCTTCATTTTTTAGTAGTTCTAGTGATAAAGAACCGTTGTGAAGATGTTTTGCATCATTTTAGTTTTCCTGTGGCTATGTGTTTGTGTTTCATTGAGCGAAAGTAAAAAAAAAAAAAATTTGATTTGCGTGTTACGACGTCATCAGTCAAGTTGTGATGTCATCACAAAAAGAGTAGTACAAAAATAATCCAAAGATAATCATAAATAACTTTGCTACATACTTTTTTGTTTGTAAATGAGAAAAAAAGATAGTTTTTGTTGATCTAAATAGAAACACATGACGTCATTGCACAATGCATGACGTCATCAAAATTTAACTAATGTAAAACAAAAGAAAATTTATTACTGAACAACTTTTCTGTTGATCATATCATGCTAACATCAATAGTTTTTTGTACAAAAGCTTCTAACCTAAGGCGACTTCGCCGAAAAATAACCTAAAAAACAGCCGGCAGTTAAAGGGTTAATAACGCGACTTGGCTTATAATTCACATTTAACAGAACATTTTATTTAGACTGCCTGTATCATTGCGGATTTGGTACCTAGCCCGCTAACTAAGAGTAAAAAATAAAAGTGTTGGGATTGAGATTAGTTTTTGGAGCAGGTTTAGAATTTAAAGTTTTAATAGGCAGTTTATCTACTTTCCTCCAAGGCACCCAGCGGACATTCCTTTGTTCCAATGGACTAATGGGTTGTTTTGTGCTAAAAGTGACAGAAGGCCCCAGTGACACCTGACGATTGCAAGTGTAATAACCTACTTGCAATTTCCTAATCACGGGTATAAACTATGCTATAAAATAAGGTGTTACGTAATTCTTGTGCTCAATAAGACTCATGATAAAAGTTAAAGTTCATGTTATTGACCACCTGACATCAAGAACTGCCTGCCTGAAAGATTATTTTACGATCATTTTCATAATGTGGGGTTTTTCAGCTGTTGCAGAAAGCCATATTAGTTTAAACAAACTAATTATGTTTGTGTAATCATCCTTATACTTTCTGGAACGTTTCACTCCGGAAAAAATCGACACCGATTGCCCGCCAACATTACTAACTAATTTTAGAACTTTAAACATTTAAATAAATTCTGTGTCAACATTTAAATATATTCCGTATTAACATTTAAATAATTTTTTCACGGATATGTTATTTTGTCCATTATATATGATTTATTGATTTGTATTTGTATATTACTGCTTATGTACGGGTACACATTTCCTGAATACAGTGCTACATTTAGGGTGTGGCAGTATATAGTTGTGATAAGTAAGCACAAAACAATAGGAGGACAGCTAAAGATTTAATTATGTCTGAAGACTGGCACGTAGCCAAACACATTGTTTTCAAAAACAAAAGGGAGTATATGTTACAGATATGGAACTGGTAATTGTAATATTCCGGACGTTGCGGTAGTTTTGTCCAACTTTTCTCTGGAGAAAGCACTTCTGTCTGAACGAAATGTTGTTTTTAAAGCAATACGAAAGTCATCTGATCACTGTATACTTGCGTTGATGGTTCCTGCCACAAACTAATATAGTTTGATTCGGCAAAAGTGCTTTGCAAGATTTTGTTTTTCACATTCAATGAAAAGTACATTCAGTTGCATATATCATGTTTTAGGTTTCTCTACCCTCAAATGTATCAATTCATGTATCCTAAAGAAAGGAATATCAGATTTTTGGCGACCGATATCATAGAAGCTGTAGACATTTGTTGACTGATGTATTACCCAGGGAACCTTGTATAATATACCAATAAACATAAACAGTGCCGTCTTTAGTTTGGAGCAAGAAAGGGTGCGATTGTGTGCAGAAAGCGTCCAACAAGTTTAATCAAGTAATCTTGCAACTGGATAATATTTTCAAATGAGATTTCAGTGAAAATGCAATTAAGTTATATTCATACACTTTTTACATTTTTGTTCCAACAATATTTTAATGATACTGAGAATATATTTGTATATGAGATATTGTGATTGTATGTTGAGTGGTGGTAGTATAAATGTAATGTTAAGTAATGGTATATTTGCAAATATTAAACAGGAACCGTTTACAAAGCCTATATACCTTATTAAAAAGTAAGCAATGATTAAATCTGAAGACAAGAGAAACCGTGGTCAGGACAAGTGTGCTTTAAACTTTCTTTTCTTGCAACGAAGATATGTGTTAATGGGCGTGTGGGTGATGTTTATCATCCTTGGTACCACCCTCTACAGTTCCTACCATTCTCGCCAGTTTGACAGGTAGGTTTGAATTAAGATTCTGTTAAGCTAGTACTTGACTAGATACTACAGGGCCGCTTGGAGCGCTTGGATCAACTAGATTGCTATGAAATATAATTCTAACCCTGTCCCAAACACTAATCTCAACCCCATAACTAATATTAACCCCAACCCTAACATTAATATCATGGCTTTTGTAATTACGAAGTATAGTAATAAGCGATCCAAGCGATTCAAGCGCTTAATGCGATCCAAGCGTTCCAAGCGGTCCTTTAGTATTTAGAGGTACCGGATACACAGGGGGTAGTCTGTTGTAATTCTCATTTGTCAGAGCTAATTAAATGCGGGGATAAAAGGTTTACTTTGGATTGCTCGTTTCGTACCACCAAAGTTAAACGTTGCGAGCAGCCCGCTAGGTGCTCGGTAATGTATACTGTAGATCAGATTTTTGCAAACTGGGGGTCGCGCAATGAAACTTAGAGGTCGCAAAGGGTACACCAATTTGACACAAGCTACTATTTATTTATTGTATTTTTTTATGTATATTTCTATCTGTTAAGGATTTTTAACGCAAAGAAGGTTGGCAGAAAATTGTAATAAATTGAGAGGGGTCGCGTGCTTAAAAGTTTGGGAAGCCCTGCGATAGATAACTTTCTGTCTGACTATACATATAGTGATTAATTGATTGGATTAAACGACTGTCGTTTTGCCGTCTTTTTTTCTTTCCAATTTTGTTCCAAGTTCCTGCTGCGTTTTTAACAGAAAATAAACCAAACTACGAAGACCAGTCATGATAGTTAAATGAGTGTTTTGTTGAGTAACAATATGGTGCCAGCTCAAATTTATTACAATGTTTATATGACTTGAACCGTATTATAGGTAATCCATGAGAAACATTTGAGGTTCAAAAATTGTCTAAGAGACCAGGAACTAATATTTCCACAGGGTCCAACGGCAGATGCAAGCCATGAATGTCCAGATGAGAGAGTTTGACTCGGCACTCAGGCGAGTTCGTCGCTCCGAAGACGCTGCCGTTCTAACCAGGAATCGGCGAAGCGGTAGCGTTGGACAGGTCGATATAGTCATGCATATATAGCTGCGTGTGTACCGGTCAATTGCCTGTACTTACAGTCAATCGTTTAAAGTTCTAATAGTCCATATGGCCGTTGATATTATGACAAAGCTAGGCTTTATTGGTGGCTCTTGTAAGACCCCCTTATATCCACGATTGATCGGCATTGCCCAAATTCATATCGTTGTTTATTTTATAAAATGTATTTTTAAAGCAAAATAGACAGTGTTTAAGCTTAAGCTGTGTTTATATCTACATAGCAGTGTACACAGCATTGATAAAACTTTTCTCTTTAGCTACGCTTTCTCTATTTACAGGCGTTGCCACAAGAAGTAGTGATACAGACGACGGGAGAGCAAAGTAAGAGGCTCCGTCGTTGTGTCATCATGTTAACTATTCTTTTATTAGTTTTCCAGGGCGTGACCTACGTGCGGTGGGGTCGAAAAGATTGCACCAACCATGGTCGAACCAAGCTCATTTATCACGGTAAAGATGCTGTGTTTGCATAACAATTGTATATTGCTTTTTACGTTTTTTTACCGAGCCAAGTTTCGAACCCATGATGGGTAAGTTTTTGTATAGGAGTCGGTATATGTATCGGCCAAGTTAACCATTCGGCCATACGACCGTACTACAATTGTATAATGTCTAAAGACAGAGATTTAATTTCCACAATGTGCGTTTGGCCGGAGATTTACTGTAAAAGGTCGTGTGGCCGAATGGTTAGCACGACCGATTCATACAACGCTGTCTTTAAAAAATACGGTCGTAGCGAGACAACTTTGTAAACGAAACTTAGTCTTGTAAAAAAAACATTTTACGAAAACCCAAAAAACCAAACAAAACATAAAGGTCTGGATAGCAGACACAATATAAAAAGTAATCCTTGCAAATCCCACTTCAGGAGCGGCCGCTGGCTCTCTTTCAACCCACACGGGCGGAACCAGCAATCTCATGTGCATTCATCACAATGTCAGTTATTCGCCTGGACACTTTTTCGATGGAAATCAAGGTTTGGTTTCATTTTTTGGATCAAAATATTTGCAAAAAGACCGACCTGGGAGAATAATACTTATTAAAGAAAGGGAAAGAGGGAAGCAGAGAAACTGCACATTAAATGGAAATAATTTAGCATTAGTTCTATGAGTAAAAATTAGTGTGTGGGACAAGGGTGGAATTAATTTTCTTAGTTTTGATTAGCAGTTTCTCTATTTGTCTTCTTTAAGTGTTTCCAGCCCTGGAGGAAAAAACTATATTTATCATAATAACGACCGTCTTACCGCCCGATCTGAAGTAGTGCTGGTTTACCACACGGTATATATATATGCTACCATTTTTTATTAAAATTGTATTAAAGTAAAATTATTTTCTGATAAAAATTCTTAACAATTTTAGTCTGTCTTCGTATTTGCATTTTAAATACAGTAAATCATAAACATCTGATACACATATTTATTGCAACTGAAATGATTAATTTTTCGTTCGACAAATTAGTGGTTTAGTTTGTCGCCTTTCAGCCAAAAGTGTTCAGCTTCGAAACTAGTCGCGAGCGAGTTGGTTATGTCCTTGGGCAAGGCACTTAACCAACATTGTCCGAACCCAGCGGATTATTGGGTTCTACTAATTTAAAGAAAACGTGTGAATCATATACAACACACTTAGCCTTCAATGTGAAAATGTTATTTCCTTTTTACTGTATAGCAGTAACTTACTAGGTTCATCTGGAGTATCGGGTCTAAATTAATGGCTTTGGCACTAACGTGGACTCATACTTTTGTATTGTATTACCAGGTGCCTCGTATTTGTACGGACTTGAATATCGAGATAGCGCGTGGGTGAAGCCCCTATTCGACCTTACCCTCACAGAATCGCTCAACATTCAATACCATTCTGTCCCGTGTGCCATTTGCTTGGCAGAGACCAAAGTTACCCAGGTAACTGAATCCCTCGACCTAGGCAAACTCTTCACGAATTTTTCTCTTTTAGCGATTCGCTTGATTGCAGGTGGTATTCGATCAATTGGGATTAAAGTGATTATTCTATCCTAACAACAGGAAAATGGGTACGGTCGTGTGGCCAAATGGTAAACGCGACCGATACATATACAAAAAAACGGTCCTGGCGACAAGCCGAGCCCATCATGGGTTCGAAACTTGGCTCAGTAAAAAAAAAGGAATTTACCAAAATATATTTCCATGCAGTTAATGATTCCCGGACAAGAGGATTGCCCGGACGGTTGGAACATGGAGTACCGGGGCTACATAATGGCGACCGGGCACAGTGACAAGCATTCCACCAGCCACATATGCGTCGACGAGACACCGCAAGTTATTCCCGGCACCCAGGGGTCACAAGGAGGGGCGTATTTATTCATGATGGAAACCCAGTGTACATCGCTACTGTGCGAGCCTTTCGTGGTAGGAAGAGAAGTTCGTTGCGTCGTTTGTACGCTCTAATGACGTCACATACCTTGTACATACAATGCTGATGTCACATTGAAACTGTATTATCGTTACATAACATGTAGATTATATAAAGACACAGTCACATAACTTCATTCTTGTTGTATATGCTTAATCATAATAGTAGACTGCATGAGCGCCTAGCTGCTGTACAAATATACCTAGCATATAGCTATATACAAACTAAGGTGGTTTGATTAGTATTTTTACATTTTCATTGATTCTGATGTTAATTTGAATAATAAGCTTCAACAACTCTCTAAATAAAATGGCGCAGAATATCCAAACCCAAATACTTTGAAATAAATGTATTTCACATCCCAATTATATAAACGGTTATAATATTTTGCGGGAAGCTGTTAGATAACCTTGTGGTCGCTGTTTATAACTGGAAGCGACTCGGGATTGTTACCGCCACCGTGTGACTGATGTTCTAAAACTTATGATGGCGCTAGGCTTATTAAAACACAAAGTATGTAGAGTGTGGCCGAATGTTAACGAGACCGATACATTTACCCACATAAAAAAATGTCTTAGTGAAGGGCCATCATGGGTTCGAAACTTGGTTTTAAAGAAAACAAACAAAACAAACACAATAAATGACAATATATGTTAAAAAACGGCAAAAGCTATAAAAAAATTATAAATACCGTGAGAACTGTAAGGCTTAAAAGCGTTGAAGAATTTGGTTTATATAAATTATAAATTAAAGAAAATCAGTCATTAAACGTAAAAAATTGGTAACAATTGGACTACACTAATTTCGGACGATTAGAAAGCTGAAGAGGTTAGGTTGGGTTTTTCACACACTATGGCGCTTAATGTATTAAGCGAGAGCTAGCGCGTCATCTTAGATGCAATTAACTCTTTTTGTCAGCGCCAAAGCTTGTATGGGTCCAATGTCTATTCTTGGCGATTGGTTGGGTTACAGTGTCCGTTTTGCATAATGTCGTACACAAGGTAATATACTCGTAAAATGTGCAAAGCCCCAAAAATGAAATTTTTGAATAAATAATGAGGAGAAAAAACAAGTATTTAACAACTAGAAACCTCTTGGCTAAGAAAACAAAACGAATTGGTAAGATGGGAGAAAATAAATAATCACGTTTCCGTCGCACTACCGGTAATAACACTGCACACATGGTGTCGCGCGAGTGAAGTTTTCCAGGCGCCCCAAATTTCAAAAATTCTTGCCGTGACGTCAATGACCTTAAAGTTGATGTTCCCCCACAAATGCTGCGTGAGGGCTTCGTCTACATTCTCGATACCGGTGGCTTCGTCCATTAGAAGCTCATCGCTTCGTTCTGACCGTGGTGCGGCCTAAAATGATCAGAATACTCATCACCATGTTCATTTTGAATGATAGGTTATATTATTCCTGTTTACCCATCTGGGAAAACGCAGCGGGGGGATTTAACAAAGGTGAACTTGTGATCGTAAGATTACCTTATGTCCACTGTCGGGTTACCGAAGCTTTTGCAGTGTGTTTGTTGTGTATAATTAAATTGTATCCTCATATTTAGTAGAACCCATGAATTCCATGGGTTCGGGTGATTTCGTTATGGGCTTTGTCCAGGGACACAACGGACTAGCTAGAGATAATATTATATTGTGTGTGTATAGTATATTTAGGTTCCATAACCAAGCATGGGGAATCGCAAAGTGACGTATTAGTTTTCTCCTCAAATTACCACGTACTTTTTTGAAATACTCTATTGGTTAATAAATGTGTTAATACGGCTACCAAATAAAATAATTTCAGTTCGCGGGCGGAAATGATGTATTTATGCATGGATGCTAGAAGCATAACTTACTAAGGTACTAATGTACAGAGGGGTACCAGCTCAACATTTTTAGCCGAATTTTGAAAGGCTTTGTTATTAAATTACAGATATTAACTTAAAAGTTGTGGTAAAACTTTTTACAGTACGATTTTAAATGATAGATCTAGCCCGTTCCATGATTACATTTTGCATTATCTTAACGTGTCTTTACATTATTTTTACGTGCCTTTATATATCACTACTGTGAGACACTCTACACAACAGAAACAAAGCACTTATAAACAAAAGGATTTGAATCAGGTAACGTCAGGGCAATTTCGGCGAAAGATAAAAACGTGATCGTTATTTTCTTGATATAAAGTTCTATTTCCATCATAGTAACCAATAGTATAGCAGCATGTATACAATTCTTTGCGAGTTGGCCATACGGTATTAGTTTAATTTCAGAATTTAGTGCAATTTTACCTTCTTATGCTATAATTTATTTTTGTAACAAATTGTGTACAAACATTTAAATGTGTCTTAGGGACATCGACATGTAGTGTTGCTATGATTGTTGCACCCCTGATAAAAAAAACATGTTTACGCTCATCAAGGTATCATGTGACACACTTGCATTTTTATACCATGGACCGTTTTAACTGGTAACATTAGTTTTAACGTTTTTAAGGTTGTTTTTTGCTGTGTTATATTTGATATTAAAGTGTAAGGGCCTAGAAATGGTCGAACGGTTAACACAACCGATTATATATACCCTTTTTATGCTTAAAAACTGTCTTAGGGGCGATCCCATATTGGTTTTCAAACTCAGTCAATTAATAAATAAGTAAATCCCACTACTTGGTGAGTCTTTTGTCGGTTAATTCAACGTCATAAAAAACCACAGTAAATTTCTGTTATGAAAACCTTAATTGGTAAGATTTTTAACATATACCAATTTCTATTTAAAAAACAGTCTTCTAAAAAAACTGTTTTGTCGCGAAATGGTTAGCTCTACCGATTCATATACTAATTTTTACTTAAAAAGGTCGACGACCTTATCATGGGTTCGAAACTAAGCCCTGTATCAACCTTACCATTATGTTCATGTCGTCCTTGCCAAGTTTGCGGCGCATAAAGCCGGTTATCCAAACGTCATCCAGGTACAAGTGGTGCGTATTTCTCGACGCGGCAAAGAGATCAGTCACCATCTTAACCGGTGCGCTATACATGCCACCGCGGCAGTATATCGGCCACTCTTTGTTCGGAAACAACTCCAACGGCATGTACCACTTGCTGCTATTGTTCCGCGCCGGTTTATCGGTCGGCTGGTAGCTGTAAACGCACACCAAGGGCAAGTCTTCAATGCACGGCCGCAGTTTCACGCCCGACGACTCAACGTTGCTTTCTGTGCGCAGCAGATCGTCGTTGAAATAAGCGACGAGTTTGGGGAGATTTAGAACGATATCATCGTCAACGGACGTGTAAATCCAGTCTGGAGGGAAAGACTGGGACGCCCATTGCATTCCGGCTAGAACTTTTTCAGGCACCCACCTGGAAAAGCATTAAAAGACGATGGTAACATATATGGGTTGTATGGTAACATATCCAAATATTACAGATACGGAAAATAAAAAGTAAGGCGGGAGTGGAAACGAAAAACGGCAGTTGTTTTTACTCTGATATTTAACAGAACATATCATGCCCGGTCAAGTTTATTGAGTAATGTTGCCGAAATTGTGAACCACTATTTAAAGCAGAGATGGGCAACTTCTATAGTCGGCGGGCCAGATGTGTGAAAATAAGGTTCTTGGTGGGCCGGAATAATACATGAATAGTATTTATTATCCTAATTACAGAGTATACTTAGATACAGTCAAGCCTTATGTTGCCCATGCCTGATTTAAAGCCTCTGAGTCAAGGCAATGTTCGTCATCACTTTTGTTTAAACGTGCCTAGTTTCGAATCTATGATGGACTCGTCGCTAAGAACGTTTTTTTATAGAATATTGTAAATGTATCGGTCGCGTTAACCATTCAACCACACGACCGTACGGTCACCACTTGGGACCAGAACTGGGCGGTTAAAGGCCGCATTGCATATCAACCAATGGCCAGACGACTGAACAGACCAAACAATCCTTACTCGGAGGTGTCGTTCATGTTAAACTGGAGTAAATCCCCGTAAAGTTTGGCCTCGTTTTCGATAAGACGTTGCAGGGTTGAGTTTCCGTTTGTTTGACCGAGTACGAAGACCACCTCAAAACGCACGCCATCTAAGATTTTGACACTTCCCCATGTATTTCTAATCGCGTCTCTTCGTCCACGATTGGTTAGTGAGCTCTTAACTAAACTCACCATTGACCAGGATATAGAACCTAAGATGAGATTTAGACTTATTGGGGCAGGGACATCTCATACAAATCATAACTTGTTTAATTTAAACAATTGGTTTGATATATTTTTTGTGAAAGTTAAGCAATTAATCTGCTAAAGACAACGTGAAAGCGGCATAATTTTTTTACTTATATTTATACATATGTCATTTTACACCATTTTGCACCTTGATCAGTTCCATTGGTACAGCGCTTATCGACCGCAGCAGCTACCACCGCCCACGGGGTTAATGTATAAACAGCCAACTCCCGTGGAGGATCCATCTTCTCCATGAACTTCCCAGTGACTGGTTTCACCTCGGCTTTGGGGCTGACCAACTTTCGCAGCTGGGTACAGCCGTTGTCGGGTTGTTGGCGCATGCTCGGAGAGTCATTCACTATAACATTGGGCTGGTTAAAAAGGCGCGTTTGTACGGACGTTCTACCGATTAATTGCAGAAAATCTAAAGCAGATAGGCACACTTTTTGAATCATGGTCCAAAATTATTTTATTCTTAGACTGGCGGGCCAAGTGATCGAACTCACATATCGCAAGACGCAATAATATTGCTGTGACATTATAATTTAGATATGCCATCGCTATTTAGTCTTGCAACATGGCGATAACATCCGGCGGGACAGAATTAGCCCGTGGACCGTATAGTCTGTCCATGTGTGATCTGAAGCCTTTGATGTGTGATATGTAATATGGTACTTCGTTGCTTACATTAAATTATCATTGTCCACACGACTGCCCATTTGGCAACAATACATAGCTTAATCAGTGTATATGGAATTTTGGAGCTCATTTAAATTTGCTTTTGTATTGCGATGTCCCTCTCTCTAATAAAGAGAGAAAATAAAGCAAGGTAAATTCGGAATCATCCTTGGAAGCCATTAGGTAGGTAGGTTTACATAACGTTATTTTTTTATGAAACTTGAAATATGTATTGGTCGCGTTAACCATTCGGCCACACGACCATACTACATAACAACAATGGGTATATGTTGTCAACTTCAAAGTGTGTGTCGGCTTGATAACAACTCTATATATATTATTTTTATGGCAGACATCATCAGTATATCTATCGTGTTTAGTTGTTCAGTTTGTTACGAGTTAAATCAAACTAACATAATTAAAGGATTCTATTGAGTATTTATTTAGGAACCATCAAACCAATATGAACAAACCTTTAAAGTAGGATTCAACAATGGAAAAGGCGCGATCTTTTTCATTTCTGTTAAAAGGATTCGACCTGCAAAACATTAAAAATAGCAACAACTGTTAAAAAAATACCATTCATCTTAATGGGTCACTTTTGGACCGGAAAAAATAGTAGTAGGGTCGGAGATATTTGTGTTTATCCCCGTGAATAGGGAAACGCAAAGAACGTTATAACACGGGCAATCCTTAGATCACCTCGCGCCAACCGCCGGTTTAACAGAGCTATTGCAGTGCGTTGTGTATGATTGATACGTTCCTTTTATTTGGTAGAACCCATCATTCCACTGGGTTTATGCAATGGCCACCAAGAACACAAAACACAAAATATGTTTTGACCAGTGTCGAATTTGCGACCCTTCGGCTTAAAAGCGGCGGTTGGACGATTGGACATTTAGTACAACGGGACTGTATCTTTAAAGTATGTGTAACCTAGCATAGCGACGAAAACTAAGTTTTAAATATCAGCCATACAAAAAATCCCAACATAAAAATTGCGGTTGCAGAACAGACTAACATCGATTTAAAAAGCTGTTTCGTTACTAATCATGAAATATCTTATTGCCGAGTTAGGGACAGATGGGCTTAACGAGTTAAATGTAAATCGGCATGGCTGAAATCGACAATTGACATTAATTTTGTAAAAATGATGGTTTAAATCGGAAGAAGCTGTACAATCGGGTTAAACTATAGAAATGTTAGTTTTTTAAGAAATCGCAAGGTTTAACAAATTGATTTTGATCAGTAACAGCAGGGCCAGAGTACCCAAAACAAAATCCGCAAATGAGCCAATCTGCATGGTTTGTAACGCGGATTTTAATAAAAAAAAATTTTTTTTAATCTGCCAAAAATTTCTGTTTACCAACATGTTTAGGTAAGCAAGCATCTAAATTTTTACGGGTAATAGGACAGGGCCAATCGATACCCAAAATGCTAAAATTGATGACCACCATGTTTGTAGCCAACGTTTACACATAAAGAGTTGTACAATTGGCCTATTAGTTGAGCTTTAATTCCCTTACATGCATGTTCGTTAATGTGGTATCAATGTGAGTCTGACAAAAATATACGTTTGTAATTAAACGTGTGGATATTTGGTTTGGTAACTCACGAACCTAACAATCTCTGCGTGCAAGAATAAAATAATTAGAGGTGTACTAGTATTGAAGCCGTATCATACCCCTTGGTATGATTTTAAACTTCTTTATATTGCTAAAGGCAGTTGTAAAAACTGTAAGGACTTTAAATAACATTTTAACCAGTAATTCTATATTAAGTGCTCATTACCAAACTAAATCAGTCCGTAAAAACATAAGGTATATTTAGGAACAGTTATAATAGTGACGTAACAAAACTACAATGGATGTTGGATGGAAAAGCAAGCTTAGTTCTCGGATTTGTTAAACGTCTAAAAAATTATCAAGGGAAAAAAAATGTGTCGAGTGCACAGCGGCACATATGGTTAATATTAGGTCGTTTCCTTTTCCCATTAACCTTTTTAAATCACTTTTACGCAACAGCAAATGAATTGTTCGCGTTGGAATGCACGGTGCCGAAAGATACACTTTGGTACCGGTACCTTGCTGTCTAGTTTGTTTGAACATTTTCAGTTAGTGTCTTATCGTTTAGGTACAGTTTAGATTAGGTATATTTACTAAAGCAGGGTACATTTGAAATAAAAAAGCAGCAATAAAATTGAAAAAACAAAAAACTCACCGACTGTTGGCTGAGTCTGTGAGATGTTCTGTTTCCTTCAGTAATATAACACCCCAGAAAGCGAATAATCCGACAACGGCAATAAGTAACGCCGTTCTAGAAGTGTTACAGCAACGAAAATTACGAAGTACAAGTCTCATATTTACTAATTTAGTATTTACAGTATATTCCTTCACAGCATAATCAAAACACAGTCAAAATATAGTCTATAAATGCGATGGTTCAATGGGCATAGGAACAGATAACCGAAAAGGAGAGTGCGGGAATCATAGAAAGAAAAAGGTTCATTGTGTACATCGCTTTACACTCTCTCTCTCTTTTTAAATATAATATTACATTATTTGTATTGTTTGAATACGCAATAAAGTTAAATCTTGTACCGGTGTTTCTTTCAGTCGCTATCACTACTAGACAAGTTTAATGGCCACGTCATATTTTTTCTCAGCTATGCTGTGTGTATTCACTGACGTATTAATTACTGTAGTTTTACCGTTTATCCTGCCTCCTTAAATTAAAATAAACTTAATCTGTTTGCGCTGGAATTGCGACAGTGCACAACTGAGTTCCAGTATGGAAAAATTACTTTCCCGGTATTCTGAGGTTGATTACGCGTAAACCGATCTTGTGAAAGAAGCAATATGGTATGATGAATAGTTGGACGTTGTGTCATTTCTATTTAGGTAGGTAGGGAAAAACATATTAAATGATATATACTATACACTGTTGCCACCAGGTAACTCGTTAAGGGAATCCGTTTATTGGTGGCGGGTATAATTGTTAACTTTATATGTAGGCTCGTGCAGTGTGTTATTTACGATGAAGACGTTGTAACGTCTAAATGCCTTGTTCGATGACACAACTAAGTACTTATCGCCAGGCACCAATCCCACCTGTTCATATTATAGTCTGATGCATTACCCTTAAATGAGGTAATCGACGGAAAACTGATTTTAATAATATATTCCCAACTAATACGAAGCTGCTATAACAAAACTGGTCAGCTTTTTTTCGGGCACAATTTGTCACTTTTAAAAGAAAAAAAATCAAAAGTGCTTTTTGTTGCAAATTATTTATGTAAAGTTAAGATGCACAAGCATACCTTATGGCTTATATCATTATTTATTTATAGGCGAGTGAAGCTACAATGAGAAACAGCATAATGTTATTTTTAATTTACGGTATATTTCAAAATAAGATTTGGGCAAAGTTCTTATATAATGCTGATCAATAAAACCACAAAGTTTGCTGACCGTTAACACCAACCTCGACTCTTTTATTACGTATTTCATGATTAAACTAGCATTAATTGACAGCATCCAATAATAAGTGCAAGCCTATACATACTTACTAAGAACCTAGCAAATGTTTACGTTATTGAAACGCTGGTATTTTTCAGTATTAACATAAAACATATCCAACCTTCTAACTTAACATGTTCGAAATATTTTAAACCATTTTTACGACTTATTTGTTAGATTGTTACATTTCTAAAACGGCCCATTTAACTGCTCTTTAAAAGACACTTTTGGCTGAGTTAACAATACCTAACCTGACTTTAAAAGCACTACATTTTACCTCAGTTTGTTAATTTAAACGAGGCCTGTCAGATAATTCGAATCTTTAAATTTTTCTATTACACTAATTTGTCTTCTGTACATTTAACCTTGATTAAGTAGAAGTCAGCCGTGTAAATCCTAGGCCTAAAGGGCTTATAACATGCATCAGAGCGTGCGTTGCGTTTTTTCGTATAACTCTTTGAGCATATCACTACGCGGAACTTTGTAATAGCGCTGGTGAGGTAAGCAGTACCCTCTACCTACACGGACGTCTATAATAACAATCACGTTTGTTTAGTTATATATTCACACTACTAGTCTACAGCAGGTGGTAAACTGCGATTTGCACTTGTTTTCTTACAGAATTATGCCTTATGCAAAAACATGCACCAAAGACATACACGTGTTATATTTGTTGTCTACCATTCTGCTATCGTATACTTAACGTTAAAGTTGAAGCGTGGGAAAACTTAGCGGATATATAACACATGATCATCTCGTTCCCACTGTCGGTTTACCAAAGCAATTACAGTGTGGTAAATCCAATGGGGGAAATTACAACACGTTTGCCCATTAAACAAGTGGGCCCGGCCTAGTTCTTTAAGTGACATGTACAGAAACAACACCAAACTAGCAGTTATGTTCGATCCACCATTTTTCTGTTAACGGTCCGACCCACTAAATATGAGCGAGCCATGCGAACAGAAATGTCCCTTACTGGCCAATCAACCCTAAATTACATGCCACTGTTTTACTTGTGCACTTGCTATGTCACCCATTCTGTTAGAACTGGTTGAGGTTTGAATAACATATCTCTAGGTTGTTCTGAACGCCTCTATTGCTTAAACCACAAGACACATTACTTTTCCCTCTGTAGTCGACAGTACAATTCAAAACAAATCGTTTGAGTTTTCCAGAGATTTTTTTAACGGAAAAAGATCGTGTTGCGTTACAAAGACACCAGTAACAATGGCGTGTGGTGTAGGTATCCACAATGTATTCTAACTGTACTACCCATTTCGACCATACTAAAACCTTTGCTGAATAAAACGACATTTCTTTTGATTGCGAGAGTTCAACAATGGGCTGCTCCCTGCAATACAACTCACTTCCGAGGTCACAATTCACAGCCTATCTCACAGCAATATGTGTTATTTGTATTGAGCTACAGTCGATTGACCTAAAATGCTGTTCAGCGACCGTAACAACAGCCGGTTAATCCCACTCGTGTAACTGGAAATTAAATAGCCCCAGTATCAACCCCAATATATATGCAATTTGTTTTTTTTTACCCTATTACCAAAATTGTGAAAATTGTTAAAAAAATTAACCCATACAGGTCAGGTGTTCTGCTCCAGTAAAGATGAAAAATGTCATTTTTGAGCAACTGACTCTTAGAACTCTGTGGGTATAACAGCAGAAAATTGCTGCCGTTATACTTTTTAAAAAAACGGTATATCAGCAGAATATTTCGGCTGTTATTCTGCTGTTATATTTTGTAAAAAGAAATAATATTTAAATTTACAACACTCCGCGATCGAATGCTATAAAAAAATGTATACCTAAAATATAACGCCTTTGTTTAAACAAACCTGTAAAATACAATTTCGTTTCTAGCAATGCTTACAGAATGGGAAAATAGTTTAAAGTTTACATAGTTTGAATATGTATTCGAACTGCATTAAACATATTGTCAGTAAAAAGTTTGGTCAAAGCGATGCAAATATTATTTAATTGCATTAACACAGAATAATTTTAAGATGCGTAAACCACGTGCATATACCCAAGGCCGAGCTGACTGGTGTAATTTAGGGTATGTGTAAGAGCACTTATCGATCCACACAGCGCTAGTTTCAACATAGCCTAAATACGCCAGAGTAAGACGTTAAGCTTGAATAGCCGGGCTATGTAGGCATTACATCACGAATGATTTCAAACCAAGCGGAGGGGAAAAGGGAAGTGAGTAGGTAGCGCGAGCAGAAGGCAACGTACAGTGGATTATAATACCTACAAAGTACATTGTAAACAGTATGGTAATAAAGCATAGTTTGTTCCTGTTTTCCTAATAAAAGAGTGTCACTCTGGCAGCATAGAAAAGCCTTTATTGTTTATAAAAGGGTTGTGTATCAGTATAATGTTTGTGCATGATAATAAATAGTCTAAGAGCAATTGCTGTTTTGTAGTGGAATTAGATCAAGTTTCATAGGACCATATTTGTGGGTGTTATAGTTAGGTTCATGCTGTAAGACACATTTTGGTGGTAAGTGCAAGGTGAAGAAGCATCTGTTATACCTCAGAGGCATGAATTATGCCAATTTGGGTTAAACGGAAAGTAGTCGTACTTGGTTTTTGTACGTTTTGTGCGTTCTACATGTGCTTCTTATTCTACACCCCACTAGCCATCTTTACCAGGAACTTACCAGAGGAAAACACGTAAGTGAAAACATAAAATTAAAAAATAAATATTTTTTGACATAATCTTCGTCTTTACCTTGTTTTCGGCGCCAATATATGAATGACGCCTAATGTAATATAAAAAGAATACAATGTGCAGAAGTAGTGCATGACGCAATCGTAAATACTGATTCACAGTTCACACTCTATCTCCCGAGCGTGCGTGTGAACCAAGCCGGACGAATACAGCACGACACGTAAATTATAGGGATAATTTCTACGACAATGTGCCCCTTTCGAACAGCTAGCTTATACTAGGGAAACCACTATATTGCGCTAATAGTTAAAAGTATGTCTTTTCAACAAAATCACCGCAATCGTGGATTATTCGTTTATTAGAAGTATTTTGGTCAGGGCTTGCTTTTATTACCACGTCCATCATACAAAGTGGTTCAATAGTTCACTTCAAGAGTCCCGGAAAAAAACCGCGAATTTTCACGGGTCAATTCTTCCTGCTCTATTCTCTGTACAAGCTAACTATGGATAAACAACTGGGTCACTGTGGATACCAACACCAACCGCGTTTCCTTGTCCACAATAGCATGATTACATCACCATCTCTCGCATACGTGGCCAGCACCAGTAGGAAGAATTCCAAATCGCAATAACAAAGGACGTATTAAGTTACGTGCCAGTTAAATGGAGAAACTTTTTTTAACTCTGATAATCTCTCATTTATAACCGGTTAAGAATTTATTCAGTTTTTCCTCGGGATACTGTTAAACTGTACTGCCATCTCGCAAAACCATAATATATGCCGGAAGTAACTGGATTTTACGACATACATTTTTGTCCCAACTATACAGTGGACTCGCACCCAATGCTTTATTCTATTGTGCATATATTCGCTTCTAAAGCTGCGTCTGCTTCCTTTACCCTGTTTTTTAGTGGGTAAACTTTTTAACACGACGTGCATTCGCCAAACCCTGAAGTTCGGATCTAGATTCACAGTGTAATGTGATGCAATTGGGTTAATTGGACCAAAACGGCGAGTTCGTTTTAGGTGTTTAGGACCTAAATTTTAAAACTTATATGCTGAAAAACATTTGGCTAGTTAAATCATTTATGACTACGCTATTGACGGCAAATGGCTCACAAGATTTTTTGGGTCATTCTCTATTATGTGGAATTGTGTTTATAAATTTCGGGGTTCAAACAGCAAGTACGAAATTGTAGACACGTCAATATGACTCTTTTTGTGCAGGTACCCACTTAAAGAAGACGACGACACAGTGGAGAAAGAGATTGCCTTTCAAATCGAAGCCATATTTAAAAAACTGAAAAAGTCAAATGAAATCCCTGACTCCCAGGAAAATCCTAAGAATGTGAAGCTGGATGGGGAAGGCGCGAAAGCGTCAGAGGGAATTGAAGACAAACCGGTCGCTAAAGCAAAGGAAGCTAAGGTGATGGCACCGGTTTTAGAATCGCTGCTAAAGAATATAGTGATTCAATACCCCACATCCGGGGCACCGTATTTCACCAGCGACCTTCCGAAACCGTGGAACATATCACCCATAATTTTACTCCCCTGGAAAGTTACTGAAAACGTGGGGGAAACCAGCGCGGATAATAATGGATGCTTCAGGCCGCCAGGTAAGCTAACAATGGTGTTTGGGCAATCATCCGTGGATTTCGGGGTATTATGTGGTTAAACATTTCTTGTTTCACTGGATAATACCGCAAGTTCGGTTGCCATGGAATGTGTGACGACAATTCAATCTTTGGTGGTAGCAACAAAAGAAACTCATTCACACAGGTCTAGCCGAAATTAATTAACACGTACACCCGATTATTTTCATATATTAGGCGACATTCAATGAATGATCTGAGTTTTCTTTATTTAATATTATGCTAAAGTGCCTATAGCACTGCTTCATGTAACTAATTTTTAACCAAAGACAAAATAATATACTGTGGTGAAGCACTTGGGTAAGAATTGAGTCTTAAGTCACGCGGGCAAGTTCATGATATTCAGTAGATACGGACACAACGACCGTTTGAACTGGCAAACACTTATTTTTGTTTTTTCCACCTTTCCCTTTAACAAATATTCGTTAGGTTTAGCTGCCATCTGTCTATACCATGTTAAATAATTGATTGGATTATAGACGTTTAACATTAGTTTATTTTAAGTATTCGTCAATGACATTGTATCATTATAATTGACATTGCATCCTTTCATTCGTCGTTGTATCATTTGATTAGTCGTTGTATAGTTTTTGCGTTAATGACATTGTATCATTAGAATCAAAGTTGTATCATTTTTGCGTCGATGGCGTTCCATACCTATCATGTATAAAGAGTTTTAAAATCGCACCTGGTGAGAGGGACTTAAGTATCGGTCCTTACATCCCGACATTTCTAATCATGGTGTTACCGCAAACCCGACTTAACAAATACAAAGTATATATAAAAAATTGTTTAGTACATACTAACACAAAACATGACATAGTTGCTCTTAGATCCGTGTATAGGCTGGTTCGCGGGCGTACATTTACCCACATAAAGCCTATTTTCCTTCTCTTAAACCTGCGTGTGGGTACCACGTAAAGCGAAGGAACCGGAATGTGTAAACGAAATTTTGTTTGGAGTTTAACATTTCTTTTATTTTGCCAGAGCCTCGGCAGCAATGGGCGATGATCACAATGATTAAATCGTGGACCGTGAACGGTAACAATCGGCAGGCAATCCGTGAAACTTGGGGCTCCATTACCAGGATAGGTGGTGTGACGTTGGAAATCTTTTTCTTGGTAGCTCGGCCGAAAAATGCTGGCGTACAGGACGAACTGACAAAGGAAAACGAGAAATATGGTGATATCCTGCAAATTGATATCGAAGAAACGACCGAGTGAGTATTATACTCTTCACGTGATTGCGTTTCCACAGATAGCTTAAATGTCACATGTCATAAATATTCATGGCACCTGTCTTTATCAATGGAACTCGTTTTGTATAATTCATGGGACATTGGTCATGTTGGTATTTGATAATTGATCTAAGTCGTAAGAGCTTTGGTTGCTGAGCAACACCGGGTGTTTTGACCCAACTTTTGTAGCGATTTTCCTCATAAGGCAAAGTAAGGTTATACTTCGTTCCAATGGTTGGCTGCTGCGCCTATTGTTATCTGACCGGTGGGGAATTTCCGAACGCCTATAAATGAACAGCATCGTCAAATAACTCACGAAGGAAACCATTGTGTTAAAGTAATTTTCATGCCTGTTGTCTGCTTTACAATTACTATAGGCGGAAGTAAGCAGAATTGTCTGTCAGCATCGTCAAATAACTCACGAAGGAAACCATTGTGTTAAAGTAATTTTCATGCCTGTTGTCTGCTTTACAATTACTATAGGCGGAAGTAAGCAGAATTGTCTGTCGAAAGTGGGGTCCTGTTTTAAAACGACCCAGTAAACCGTTTTAAAAGGACCAAGCTTGTCACATGATTTTTTGTGTGTTTTGAGCCGACTTCAAGGCACATTCCTCGAGAATAAAATTAAACTCCCGGACTCACATTCCGTTGCAGCAGCTTAAACGCCAAATCATGCTTGTAGATGCGATAGATAATAGTGCCCCAGGTTTATTATTTGTTCCATGTTTTTTCTGCACCGATGCTTACATTGTTTGCAATGTCGTTTCAGGCACTTCACCGCAAGATCTGTGGCCGGCATGGACTGGGTGGTGAGGAACATACCCTCCAACTTTTTATTCTCCACCTGTGATGACAATATGGTTTTGAACTTGGACAATTTCATCATGTCCATAACAGAGACGGTGCAAAGGCAGAAGCCCGCTTCCAGCACGTGCGAAATCGCAGACGTGTTTCCGTTCATTTGCGTTTTCAGCTTTCGCCGTTCCGACCCGCCTTCCCGCGACACAAACAACCCATGGTCCGTACATAGTCAGCTCTACCCGCCCAACGTACTTCCCGCTCACTGCCAGGGTGGCTTCTACACTACCTCTGTGTCCACAATTCGCCTCGTCATCGAAAAGGCGACGCTCACGAAAGTAATGTCGCTAGACGCGGTATGGATTAGCGGCATAATGCGTCAAAAGGCGGGGATGGATGCCAACTCTGTAATAGCTGCGCCGGCGATTGATTATCCTGGGGAGCTGGTACGGTATGTAGAACAAGACATACCGAACGCAATGCGGAAATATTGGACTAAGTATTCTGAGAATTTAAGCAAACACAATGCGTTCGTTCGTTTGAGGTGATCTTTTTATATGCGTTTTTTTACGACAATTCCCTAGACAATTTTGACATTGCCGCGACCTTTAACTACCTTTCTGTATTCAATCAAATATAGACATAGCGATGCATTTTTTACTCGAGCCTAGTATCGAATCAAGCAGTACCATCAGCAACGAGAGGATATAATTAGCGGTCGAAATGCGTGCCGGTAGCAAAAAAACGCTAACTCAACAAAAGAAGCAGATGTTCGGATAATTATGCGGGGATTGTGATAAAATGACCTCAGAAAATTAAATAGTCGGCCGAAACTTTCGAAAAAATAACTAAACAGTTAATTGGTTGTGATTGCTCTGTTTGTAAAGCAACAATCTGTGTGTCATCGGACTCCCAGCGAGTCTCAAAACCGATCACAGGAACGTGATTCCCATGCAGCTATTCCACGCACAAATTCTGTGGGGTACCAAATATAATCTAAAACTGATTCTTACCAATCAGATATAATTTAAAACTGATTCTTACCAACCAGATATGATCTAAACCTGATTTTCACCAACCAATGTAGAAACTAATGGGTCGAAATTTAAAATTAAAATTATATCCTACGCAAAACTACACGGCACTTAATTATGGACACGTTGTATTAGATGTGGTATTACACAACTGTTATATTTAGGATGTTCACGCTGTATTTCCGTGAATGGAAAAGCGCGAGGGGTGCTATCAAGCGGAAAATTAGGTTGCCTTGTGAATACGTGTCGTAGAGCGGCACTACACCAGTAACCGTCAGATAATCCAACACCCCCATGACGTTACTGGGGCTATTTGCAGTGCGTGTATATGATTGATGTTCCTTCGGTTTTATTAGAAAATATAAATCCACTTGGTTAAGGCGATAACCCGACACTTGGGATGTGCCGAATTGCATGTCGAGAATTATAATTGACGGTAGTTAGAGTGTCGGAAACTGGGCCGGGTTGCAGTGTGCCGAAACATTTGCCTAATTAAGTTCCTAGTTTTAGGTCGTGTCGGGTTTTACTCAGAACACAACCGAACAGTTTTGATTTGGCTTAAAACCGACGCACTATAACCCGCCAAGCTATTCCGGACACCTTTCCGTCCTAAGGGTCATTCCACCCTGGTGTAAGGAACAAGATCTTTGCTTTTTGAATGAGATGGGAACCTAAAAACCTAGTATAATATGGATAAGTAGATATTTATGTATAAAGATAGAAATTCGTTTTTAAATTTTATAAAAAAAATTAAAAAAACCTCTCGCCCTGTAGTCTACATACATTATACATAATGCTTTGTCGGCAGTACAAAATTAAAACTGTAATGGTTTTAACTTAATGGTTTAAGCATAAAAACAAGCATTGTCATACAATATACAACATAGCATCATCTGTTGCATATTATACATTTTGTTTCTTTTGCCGTTACCCTGCCCATAAAGAGAAAATGCGGCAACTGAAAGGAATGGTCAAAAAATAAATAGAACGAAACAAGTCATATTAATCACAAATGGAAGTAATTAATTACCTAAAATGGGGTCTTTGTCGGTTCACTTCCTTTCACATTGTTTCTTGAATTATAACCTACACAAGCTAATCTAATTTACTCCGTAAAAACAGAGGATACACTCAGGTCAGATTCTCAAAGTCACAATTGATAAAATACATTAAACTAAACAACACGCCCTTTTCAACAAGAGAATTTAGGATAAAAGGGAACAGAAATATACTGTTGACGTTTAGTGAAACACTAAGTAATTAACCAGCGCAGCCAAATCAATTAGTTTAGTTTTAGTTTTGTTATTAGTTATTTTTGCCCCAGTTTTAAATAAAATGGCAATCAAATAAAATCACGGCATAGGAACAGAAAAAGACGGCAAACGAACAGCAGTTAAAACACGTTTTTTTAAAAAGGAATATAAATAAATATAACGGACGCGGCCTCCAACTTGCATTAACATAAATAAATATTTTTTTCCAATTTAAGTTTCTGTTTCTGCAGTGTTGTCCATTGGTATTTTTGATTTGTTGTCGACAGTAAATTCCATTTCCGGCTGTTCAAATACGTTTCCAAAGTTCTGGAATTGACAAACATTATATGTACACATAATAACCTTTGTGGGTTTAAACGAATTATAAGTAAGGTCATTCATTGTGTATATTAATTGTTATTATTTCAATTTTCATTCTGAACCAAATGGTACAAATAGAATAACTATCGTCATCATTATGTTTATGGATTAATCACAAAGTACGTTTGTTGAATTTAGTGTGTTAGGATAGGATATTCATGTTTATCCCCGTGAATGGGAAAACCAATGGAGTTAACAAACAGGTAATCGTCAGATCATCTTGCGCCCACCGTCGGGTTACCGGAGCTATTGCAGTTGTATATGATTCGCACGTTTCTTCAATTTATTAGAACCCACTAATCCGCTGAGTTCAGGCAATGTCCGTAAAGTGCCTTGTCCAAGGACACAACCGACTAGCTAGCGACCAGTTTTGAATCTGCAACCTTTCGATTGAAAGACGACGCACTTATCCGCTAGACTAACCCGCCGTGCTGTCAGTCAGTCGGGCAAAGAAACACAACGCAGCTTTAACTTCGTCATGCCCGTATTGTAACAATGGTGGGCGGGAGGTAATCTGACGATTACGCGTATGTTTAAGCCCATTGCATTTTCCCATTTGCAGGGATAAACATGAGTATCCTATCCTATGTGAAAGGGTAAAACATACCGATGCAGTTTTCTTCCTTTGTCTCTTGATTCCTACGTTTTCCTCTTTTTCTCCGCAGCATTCAAACGTGCAAGCTGCAGATGCGATTGGTTGGTGCATTACTAATTGGTGGTTTAATTGTGGTCGTTTAGACTGTTTATGGAAGGTGTACTTTAAAAAGGCTAATCATGCGGTTGTTTCTTATGTGGTTCGGGAGTACTAAAGTTTACAATACTCTTTAAGTAATTCTATATTTGTTTTGTTCACTGAGATTAATCAGAGTCGAAGTCAGGTTCCCTGTACAATGCGATTGCTGCACAATACAGTCGATACTATTTGATGTTTCATCATCGATGGAAATAACAGTGTTGCAGTGGATTTGGTATCCACAAAGTCGACTTAAGGATTTTCTCGGGTGAATAATTGACGATGTAGGATAGGATATTCATGTTTTATCCCCGTGAACGAGAAAACGCAATGGGTCTTTAACACACGGGCAAGATTACCTCGCGCCCACCGTCGAGTTACCGGAGCTATAAAAGTGTGTTGTTCAGACGTTCCTGCAATTTGGTAAATTGATCAGTGAGGTGCTAATGATGCAAGCTGTAATCGAGGGTTAAGTATATAAGGTAGTCAAACAAACTCGATAAAAGAATTACCTATAACAAAAAGTGCCAACACAGCTGTAAGCATCGCTATAAGTGCAACAAACAAAAATATGTTAAATTTGCTGCTAAATGGATCTTTATTCAAGAAGTCGTCCACAGTCACACCAGCGACGCTCGTTAACCAACTATCGACACTTGCACGCAGGGATTGGAACCTACAATCAAATTCTAGTTTAAGTAAAAGTTGGCAAGGTTTTGAGTTTAGGCTGCAGATCCAAGCTTGAATTTTAAATTGTTAAAAATATCTAAGACTTCCCGTGTCAGGATTTTGGAGTGACAGTCTTTTTGTGGTGTCAGTTTGCATTAAACAAATAGGGAAAATATTTGGTTAAAAGCCTCATTTACCCATGAGATGAAATCCAAAAGATTCCTTACCAAATACTATAAAATATGTGCAATCCTTTATCTTACATCTTACAGAAATTTCACAAAAAAATAATATTTGGGATTAAAGTTATAGTGCTCGTAAGTGCTAGGGTTTAGAATAGCATAAAGTCTAGGCTAAGAGCAAGTTCCCCACATTTTATTGATTTTTATCACTATACTCAATACAGTAAAGTTTCACCTTTACAGAGACTAAATCGACAAGAAATGAGTTTTAAATCAATTGTTTTTAAACTAACACCGCCCTGATTGAAAAGAAAAAGTCAACATTCGAATAATGTCGTTAGCGTTACAGTTTCTAAGGTCTCGACTTAAACTGATACCTTTCGACTACTTAATATCTACAAGTTACTCGCCGAATTTTATATCACGAAACTGTACTTACCAAGTACCTGAAGCCATCGTCTTGCTATCTTGCTGGACAGATTCTCGACAACAAATTGCAGTTATGAAGCTCCTATTGGACTGCTATTAACAGACTACTTGGTGTGACGTGTAAAACGTGCAAAGATAAGAATGAAAGTTGTTCATATCAGGAAGTGACGCCGCGCTGCATGTTAGATCCCCGCAGCAAGTGTTGCAGCGACTTAGTCATTTATCTTCATCTAAGAAGGAAGTTCGCCTTTCATTATACCACGTTTGTTGCAGGTTCTTGTACTATCCTGCAGAGAGTAAAATTTGGCGGGCAAAAATTGCAGTTATAAATGAATTAGTTAATGCCAAAAAGTAAAGGATGCACACGTGTGTGAAAAATTATCTACTATAATTAGCTTTGGTCAAGCTAAACAAAACTGCACCTCTATACAAAATACATTGTTGTGAAATTTTAAACATGTTGCTTTAAACCAGGCCAATATCGAGGGGTCCGTTGTTACCTTGTAAAACAAACCACTACGACTTAAAAACCATGATGTGTAAAGGTACTAAATCTCAAGCAAAGCTAATTATAGTAGACGTGTTCACCGAGTAACGCCTGGTTGATTGATGCATTAATGTACTACTCATCTGATCGCTAACCATAGAAATCAATTACTTACTTTAACGCAGTCTCCACCCACATCGACTGGTTCCATCGGAAAGATTATCGGCGGTGTGCATGCAAACTGCAGGTTGTGAACTCGAAACTGGTCATTGGATAGCAAGTTGTTTTGAATGGCAATGTACTCAGGGTAAATTTCCTTGTAACTTCAAGAAATGTCTCAATAATATATATATCAACACAATGCAATAGCTCTGAAAACTCTGATTCAATAGCGTTACGGTTTGACATTTGCAGTGTCAGAACTCTGCGTAATACACATTCATGGCGTAATATTATCACTCCACATAGTTACAAAAAATTTAATATTATAAGTGAAACACTGTTAATGGTTTTGTACAAATCTATTTAGCTAAAACACACTCGTAAAAGCATTGATACAATATAAACTTACATTCGGCATAGAAAAGTATGATTATCGAGGTGTTGGTAGTATTATGCATATACCTTGGAAAGTATCTGTGACGGTATTTACACTTGGACATTTTGGAGTTTTGCATACATTTACACATTGCAAGACTGGTTGCAAATAACTTTATATGTTCTCTTTATTTAAACCAGGACAAAGACAGTATTGCAGATGGTTTTAATAAACTGCAAAGAATAGTCTCTCTATAAATAGGTAAATGATTATGTGCACAATGTGGCAAAACAATAGATGTAAGATGATATACCGTCGATGATTATTTCACATCTATTGTTTCGCATCGTTGTGCACATAATAATCTCAAAAGACGGATGTGAAGTGCCATAAAAAATAATTATAATTCGTATTACATAGGTGGGTATGTTAGATGGGATTATGCAGAAGAGTTTGAGACATATACAACAGTAAGATATAGTTAGAGACATATATACGAAACTTGGATGCGATATTTATGCACAAACCAAGGACGTATAAAGAGATAAGGTACGATGGTAAAATATTTATTAAGAAGAAATATTGACTTAATACCCAAACAGTTGCGCTCTTAAACGGTATCAGTTAGAATATTGCGCTGCCTAGTTTAGTTTTGATTCACGTATACAACTAGAAAAAAACATGTTTGTTTGCCTGTAAACTCAAACGAAATTAATACAACGTGCTGGGTGTGTGACATTAAAAAGCGGGAAATAATACAACATACCAAATACACACTTCTTTTCCGGTTAAATATTGCTCAAAAGTTTTACAAATCTCTATGCTTCTGGTGATCGAAAACAGAATATGTTTAGCATTTTAATCGTGAAAGTACATTTTCAGATATAATGTTGTCTCGCTATAGAACTTGTATATTACTTTGCGTTGTGCTATTTAATGTTTGTTGGTTAACAACATGGAGTGGTAACACAATAAACCCGACTTGGGGAAACACAATATACCGCACAGAAATTGATGTTTCGCTAAGTGAAGCTATCCAGAATGAGGCAGATGAGCTGCACATCAAGAGTGGATGCAAAAAGCCAGAAAACGCACAAAACCACACCATATGCGAGACCCTACCTGTGCTTTCGGTTAAATGTGGAAAATTCGCTAAGAAACGAGAGTTTGACAAAAATGGAAAAAAATATCGTGTTCCTAACATTTTTCATCTGGTAAGAATTGGAGACGTTCCCTTCGATTCCCTTGTGTTCCTAACACTTAGATCAATGGCAAGTGTACAGCAGCCAGAGAACATATATATCTACTATTCCACCACAATACCGACTGGTAAGTGAACGTCACATGTCGGACAATTTCTTCCAACAAATGATATAATAAATATTGAAAAATATTGTAATCGAAATATCTTAACTCTAAAATTGGTTTAAATTTCAGGGAAGTTCGTAGATAAAGCAATGAAAGAAATCCCATGCCTCAATTGGGTTAAAGTTAAGGACCCGGAATACATAAAAGGAGTGCATGTGAGTAAATTGATTTGGGCGTTGTTATATGATCCGACCGTAAAGTCTGGTAGGATAAGTGCGTTTGGATGGGTTGAAACTAGTCGCTAGCTAGACGGTTGAGTCTTTAGGCAAGAACCTAGCAGATTATTGGTTGCTACCAAATTGCTGAGGGAACGTTTGAATTATACACAGCATACTGCAATACCTCCGGTAACCCGACGATGCCGCGAGATGATCTGACGATTGCTCCTGTTGGGTTTTCCATTCACGGGGAAAACATAAATATTCTGTCCTATACAGTTTTTACATACAATTCTTTAAATGTTACAACACGCACACGTAAAATATTGAGAAACATGTGGTGGCTTTTTTTAATTGTTTCCAAATTTAAAAAATTGCGAATATTTTTCCAGATATCTGTACCTGATACTCGCACCGATATTATTCGATTTACAAAACTTTTGGTACATGGTGGAATCTATGTGGATAATGACGTCATCCTTTTAAAAAACTTTGACCCTCTTCGTGTTTACTCCTTCGTTGCTGGGCGGTAAGTTCAAGCTTTATGAATATTAAGCTATGTAAGGATATAGGAGGAACAGTTTATCCGAATATCGAGTCATCACGGGAACAAATAAAAGGTGGAAAAGAGGGTGGATAGGAAAACTGCTAACTAAAATTAATATTAGTGGGTCAGGGTGTTTCGGACTGCGCCTAGATAGAGTTAGTATTAGTTGTAAACTTAAGTTTAGTGTTTAGGACACGGTTAGTTTTTATAGTTTTTGATAAGATGTAACTACCTTTCCTTTTTTTCTCTTTCCCTCCTTTAAGTGTTGCCCGGTGCTGATGTTGCTAATGGTGACATTAACAAAGATTGCATGCCTAGTTCCCATTTTTTAAAAGATTGCATGCCTAATTTCCATTTTTTTAAAGATTGCATGCCTAATTCCCATTTTTTAAAAGATTGCATGCCTAATTTCCATTTTTTAAAAGATTGCATGCCTAATTCCCATTTTTTAAAAGATTGCATGCCTAATTCCCATTTTTTAAAAGATTGCATGCCTAATTTCCATTTTTTAAAAGATTGCATGCCTAATTCCCATTTTTTAAAAGATTGCATGCCTAATTCCCATTTTTTAAAAGATTGCATGCCTAATTTCCATTTTTTAAAAGATTGCATGCCTAATTTCCATTTTTTAAAAGATTGCATGCCTAATTTCCATTTTTTAAAAGATTGCATGCCTAATTTCCATTTTTTAAAAGATTGCATGCCTAATTCCCATCTTTTAATTCGACTAGTTTTGGATAAAATATCTGTCCTATCGGGGATTAAATAATAAATATATCTAAAAATATCAAATGCGTGCAATTAAAAAGGTGTATGTGGATTTGTATACCCAACTAATTTATTAAAAATAAGATTAAGTCTAATTGTTAAACCATTAAGCCAAAATGTATGAGCAAGATTAATGACAGTCTTCCTGGGGCTAATAGTCCGTCCACCAAGCGAGGACCCAAGACTGCAATTTCATTTTTTAGTGTTTTTTAGCAAAAAAAAAAACACTAAAACTATTGTGATATATTGTTTAGTTATTTTAAATAAAGTAGTAAAATACTCAAGCACGATAGGCCTACTCCTCTGTAGGTAAACGGTACTTTTATAAAATGATCACGTAATATTGACTTAGCTCCGATTACCGGACGGTGGACGCAAGATGATCAGACGATTTCCCGTGTGTTAACCCCTTTGGTTTTTCCAATAACGAGATAAACATGGATATCATATCATATCCTAACAACAGTCGTTTGCCCACACCATTAAATAATAAAGACGTGTTGAAAGAGATTTTGTTAATTTTATATTATTTTTTATCCGAAATCTACAGGGAGAGGGCAACCAGCATTAATGATGGTATAATGCTGGTCGAACCCCACTCACCATTTGCCACCAAGTTTTACCAAGAGAGTTATTTAAAAAACTTAGAACATTACGACCGTAAGAAATACATCTCATACGCACAAGATGGACTGCATGCATTTTACCGAAAAAACATGGCGGTACGGCAATTTTTAATACCAACTTTACCCTTATTATTTAATTAGAATCAGATTGCCTTACTTAAAAATTTATATTAGCATCATTTAAGTCAGGCAGTAAAAACGCAAAGCAGATCTATTTGATTAGTATGTAATACCGAGCTGTCACACCAGACTATACAACTGCATCCTCTCATCACATGTTTAACGGAAGTTTATTGATAAAGTTAATGAAAATAGGTTCCGGTTCAAAATTTAATTCATAGTCATACTAGTTTCAATTAACATGTTATTTCAATAACGACTGCAGAAAATTTACGAAAATGTCATTTCCCTGCACATAAATATATTCTACACTTTGCAGCCCGATGTTCATATTGAAGAGGACTCGTTAAACCGACCTTTACCATTTAATTATCATGAAGGGTTGGCCACAACTATTACCGGCAATTATGATCTCAGTAAGAACTATGTTTTGCACATCCATCCAAGACATGCAGTGCGACTAAATCCGAAACTCGGCTTTGTTTACACGGATACGGAAGAGGAAGTCAGACGGAAAGACACCAGTTATGGCGCTGCAGCGCGAATAGCGTATTTCGGGTCGCCAGATCTGATTTTTAAACCGGGCGAGAAGACTTTTGAGCGAATTCCAACGATAAAAGTGAAGCCTTTGCCCAAGATTGAACCTGACAATGGAAAAGAGTAAAAGGTCCATGTTAACTGAACCTTTGTACTTTATGATAAATACATACTTTATGATAAATACATGCTTACAAGACGCAATTTAAATATCTATCCTGTTGATTTTATCTTACATTAGTGTTAAAAGTCGTGCAGGTACACATATACCTACACTGCTTGTAACCAAAAAAAATAAGAATCTAATATGTAATTGGATGACCAAGTTTCATATAAAGAAGGATATAAAGGTGATAAGCTTGTTAATTGTGTCGTCGTTGTGATTATCGGAAAAAAAAAACGGACATTTCGGTCAGAACTTTAACAGTGCAAAATTTCGGAGACTTGATTGCCTATTTTGCAGTTTCATAACTTGTCTGCGTAATATACATTCAGGGGCATAAATGTAATATTTTTTTTACACAGTTACGAAAATTCAAATATTATAAATAATACACTGCTGTTAATGGGGTTTGTACAAATACATTCAGCTTAAAATTAAGGCATAGAGACTATAGTAGTATGGCCATAGTTGTGAAATACAAATATAAGTAATAATATATTAACATAAGCCTTTGTGGCGAAACGCAGCCGTTTGATTTTCTAATTTTGCTAAAAACTATAACAGACCTTACAAATTTACACAATATTTAGTTGGATAACCAGTAAAGCAGACAGCTAATGTGCACACACTCGTTAAATCATTGATATATTATAAACCTTTTTTCGGCATGAAACAGTATAATTATCGGAGACAATATTTACACTTTGGCCTTTTGGAGTTTTGCATACATTTACACATTGCAAGACTTATTGCAAAAAAACTATATATCCCCTTGTGGCGCCGGCAACTGGTACAAAACACTCGGAGCTAAACACAAAAGTTGTTTATTTGTCGGCGATCTAAAGTTAATAAGAAAGAGAAACGAACGGCACAGTAAACGTTGGAAAAAGGCAACACGTCATAGTTTATACGGTTGATCACACAAAACTATTCATGTATATCACATGACGCCATAGGCCCCCCCTAGAACTGGAGAATGTTCATGACGAATAAATTGTAACAGTTCGTGCAGGTTGTCCCCTTTTCCGCTGTATTGCTACCTGAACAGGTTGTGTAAGGTCAAAGTGCGCTGGTTTACTACCAAGTGTGCACCTTCTGCCGGTGGTCCACACGCTGCGTCGGAATCCCGGACAAGGAAGTTTTGACTGGCACCTATCTGGATCGGTTGCTGCGTTAACTCGGCGGTAGTCACCACAGGGTTGCCAGCGTCCAGATGCTTTGGGTACCATGTGCAAGGGTGATGCCCAGGGGCTTAAAGAACGTTGAATGATTTCGAGTTCTTGCATATTCCGAAATTCTCGCTTTGCCAGCATAAGTTTCTCAGGTGACAAACGGCGGGCTCGAGAATGAACTGAGCGTCCTTTTGTTGGGTACAGTAAGTATTGCTGCTACACAGAAATATCGTTTCTGTGTCTCGGGGTCACCAATCTGTGGCGCCGGCAACTGGTACAAAACACTCGGAGCTAAACACAAAAGTTGTTTACTTGTCGGCGATCTAAAGTTAATAAGAAAGAGAAACGAACGGCACAGTAAACGTTGGAAAAAGGCAACACGTCATAGTTTATACGGTTGATCACACAAAACTATTCATGTATATCACATGACGCCATACCCTTCTTATTTAAACCAGAAAAAGGACAAAACTACGCATAATTTCAATAAACTTCAAAGAATAGTCTCTCTATAATTGGTAAATGATTATGTGGACTATGGTGCGAAACAATATATGTGAGATAATCATGGATTGTATAAGAATCATCCAAAATTGCGGATGTGCTGGGAATGACAAAACAATCATATATCGTATTATATGGTCTTTGCAGTGGTGGGTTTGTTTGGTGGGATTATGCAGAACAGTTAGATGAAGTTAGAGACATATACGACAGTAAGAGACATGTGTGCGAAAGTTGCGGTATTTATGCACACACCAATGACGTATAAAGAGATAAGGTTCGACGGTAAAATATTTATTGAGAAGAAGTATTGATTCAATACCCAAACAGATGCGCTCTTAAATGGTACCACTTAAAATATTGCGCTGTCAAGTTACCGGGGACAAGAGTGGCGTTCTTTTATTTTTCAAAGTTTTTCTTCTTAATATCACATACCCAGCAGTTCTTGTGAAATATAGAAGTTTTAATAACTCGTTGAAGCATTAGTTTTAATCCACGTGTACAACTGAAAAAACATAGTTTTTGCCTGTAAACTACAAACGAAATTAATATAATATGCTGGTTGTGTGATACTAAGATGAGGGAAATAAATTCAATACAACATATCAAATAAATCATTCTTTTCCTGTTAAATTACGCAAAAGTCAGGTGCATTTCTTGTTGTATTTTCTAAATATATATGCTTCTGGTAAGCGAGAATAGAACTTGTTTAACATTTTAAGCGTGAAAGTACATTTTCAGATATGATGTTGGGTCGCTATAGAATTAGTATATTCCTTTCCGTTATCCTATTTAGTATTTGTCTGTTAACATTATGGAGTGGTAACACAATAAACCCGACTTGGGGAAACTATATATACCGCACAAAAGTTGATGTTTCGCTAAGTGAAGCTATCCAGAATGAGGCAGTTGAGCTGCACATCAAGAGTGGATGCAAAAAGCCGAAAAACGCACAAAACCACACCATATGCGAGACCCTACCTGTGCTTTCGGTTAAATGTGGAAAATTCGCTAAGAAACGAGAGTTTGACGAAAATGGAAAAAAACATCGCGTTCCAAACATTATTCATCTGGTAAGAATTGGAGACATCTCCTTCGACTCACTTGTGTTCCTAACAGTTAGATCAATGGCAAGTGTACAGCAGCCAGAGAACATATATATCTACTATTCCACAACAATACCGACTGGTAAGTGAACGTCGCCTGTCGGACAATTTCTTCCAACAAATGATATAAAAAAATATTGAAGAATATAAGTCTAATCGAAATATTCTATCTCTAAAATTGGTTCAAATTTCAGGAAAGTTCGTAGATAGAGCAATGAAAGAAATCCCATGCCTCAATTGGGTTAAAGTTAAGGACCCGGAATACATAAAAGGAGTGCATGTAAGTAAATTGATAGCTTTCGTGCTTACCATTCTAAATTTGAATATCCTATCCTATACAGTTTTTACAAACATTGTTTTAAATGTTAGAATACGCACACGTAAAATAATAAGAGACATGTGGTGCCGTTTTTTAATTGTTTCGAAATTAAAAAATTGTCGAATATTTTTCCAGATATCTGTACCTGATACTCGCACCGATATTATTCGATTTACAAAACTTTTAGAACATGGTGGAATCTATGTGGATAATGACGTCATCGTTTTAAAAAACTTTGACTCTCTTCGTGGTTACTCCTTCGTTGCTGGGCGGTAAGTCCAAGCTTTATGAATATTAAGCTATATATTATATAAGGATATAGGAGAAACAATGTATCCGAATATCGAGTAATAATCTCGGGGCAAATTAAAAGGTGGGGAAAAGGGTGGTTAGGAAAACTGCTAACTAAAATCTATATTAGTGGGCCAGGGTGTTTGGGACCGGGTTTAGATAGAGTTAATATTACTTGTAAACTTAAGTTTAGTGTTTAGGACCGGGTATTAGTTTTTAATAAGATTTAACCACCTTTCCTTTTTTCCCCTTCTTTAAGTGTTGCCGGTGCTGATGTTAGCGTTAACAAAGATTGCATGTCTGATCTTCATATATTTAATTCGACTAGGTTTGGATGAAATAGCCGTCCTATCGGGGATTAAATAATAAAAACATTTACCTAAAAAATCAAATGCGTGAAATTCAGAAGGTGTATGTGGAATCGTATATAAAACATTAAGCCAAAAGGTCTTAGCAAGATAAAGTACAATCTTCCTAGGGCTAATAGTCCGTTTAACAGGCGATTTTTTGTGTTCTTTAGCAAAAAGAACTTGTGGTTAGTTGCTAAAACTATTGTGATATATTGTTTAGTGACTTTAAACATAGTAGTAAAATACACCACGATACTCGTATGTAGGTAAACAATACTCTTATAAATGATCAAGTTATAACAACTTAGCTCTGGTAACCTGACGGTGGGCGCGAGGTGATCTGACGATTTCCCTATATTATGTTCAGAGGCAAAAATTCAAATCACACCTTTAATTTTTTGCTTCCTAATTTTTTTTTTTGATAAACTCTTTTGCCTTCATAATAAAGGCAAAATTTTTGACTCTAAATCCTATTTAAAAAATGCAACCGGGAGATGGTGCTAGAGATCTACATCTTACAAAAATTGTGCAAAAAAAAATAAACGATATGCCAGAAACAACAAAACTGAACAATTCAGTTTGAGTACTTAGGAATGTTTGCTATTAGTTAATTGGTGCTGATGCTTAATGAACTTATTAGTTGGTACCTTTACAAGTTCAGTTATGTCAATTGAAAATAACCACAACGATTATTAGTGTATTTTCAAGATTGAACGAAACTCGACTGCTAGTGCAGAGTAGTACTACACTCACATTACAAGTAATCAAAATAAGGAAAATTTCAGCAAAGAAATACTCAACTGCTAGAGCAGTACTACACTTGCAATACAATTTACAAATAAATAATCAAAGAAAACATCCATATTAACAGAATAAAAGCATAAATGTCTACTCCACAGCTTGTGTAGTGGTACTACACTGATTCATAAATCCCCTTACAATTTATACAATTCCCCTTAAAGTATTTCAAGCAGCAGCAGACATAGTGTCACAATTTTACCAGCGACACATTCTTGATCGGTAGCTAATAATTCCCAACTAAAATGCACTGTTCACGATTAAAAATTCTAAAATGTTAAGAAGCAATTGGAAACGATGTCAAAAATGCACACAAAACTTTTGGGTCATTCCATTATATTTATACCGGGTGTGTAACGTTACTTCTCAGATTTCGTTCAAATTTGGCATGAACATAGATTAATATAATCAACTCAAGAATGCTGAAGTTTCATTTGTCTATTTTAAGTAGTTTTTTCTAGTTATAGCTGGTTAAAAATTATATCACTAGGTGGCTTTTTACAAGTGAGTGCAATACTTTTTCGTTGATTAAAGAAACTGTTTGAAATTTGGTAGAATTGTATTTTAAGTAGTAGAAACCAAATATTAGTTTTACAATAAAATAATATGAAAGTAACACTTTAATTGGCTTGAAGTTGATTGTAAGAATTTTGATCTAAAAACTTCAACTTTGAATAAAAAAAGTATATCCCAAAATAATCCTATAAAATTTCAGTGAGTTCCTTTAAACACAGACAAAGTTAATGTATAATTTGGTAAAAAACTACAATGTGTGATAATGTGTAAAAAGCTACCTAGTGATGAGCTATAACTTAAAAACTACATAAGATAGAAAAGTAAAACTTGGGGTTATTTAGTTTTATATACAAATCTATGTCCATACCAAATTTAAAGAAAAACTGAGACGTATGGTTACAAAAATTAAATTATTTTGCAAAAATATAATTGAAGGGTTCTTTTGAACAAGAAAACATCATCAACAAGAGAGCTGTACTCTTCTCGTTCTCCCTCTAATATCCGTCACAGCTCACATGTCTCAAGCAAAAACATCTGTCAGATTGGAGAATTGCAGATTCCATCTACGGTGTATGAGAACCAAAAAGGATGGAATCTGGGTATAACAAGTATGTTTATCTTAATTTAAAACGCTTTCAGTTTAAAATCAGGCACATTTCTAATGTACAATGCAGTCATTAAAAGGTTCCACAAAAATAGATGGTTGTAGTAAACAAAAAAAAATTTCTGAAACCATTACACAAATTTATGAACCACTACACTCACTTTTGCAGACCAATTTTCGAAGTTTTTTAGGTGAGTTTACTGGTGATTTTGGAATCTCTGAGTCAGATTGACCTTCCAAGTTAGAAGAACCTGATAGCAGAATTATGATCAGTATTAAGATAGGATTACTAAATTGTAGGTCAGTCCGACATTGAATAACATGTTGAAGTTTAGTGTTTTTAAATATAAAAGAAAATTTAATTTACGTAATATATACCTTCTTTCATATCGACCCTTGAGGCAACATAAAATTTTCTGTCACCAGGCCAACGTGCCTTACATTTGTCTCCAATTTTGATTTCATTGAAGCTACGGACTCCTTTTCTGGAATCTGTAAGCTTCACATCTTTTGTTCTGTATACTATTAAGAACTCTCCGTCATCTTCAAATCTAACACGAATGAATTCACCTGCAGACATAACGATACAAATTTAGCAATAGCTTATTTTACTACAAGTAAGAATAAGGAATATAACACAAATTTACAAAAGGACAAACATACTTTTATTGTTTGTGTCACCAATCAATAAAAGTGGTCTGTCCGTTACAGTGATATCTTCACTCTTCTCAACAAGATGGCTAGAGGTTTTCGAAGCTGAGAAAATATAATTTACTATGAAAAACACAAGTTGTCGAACACATTGTTATGCAATAGTAGCCTATGAACGGCATCCATAGGCTACTATTTAATACAGTTCGATATAGAAAAAGTAAATTTTATCTGAAATTCAAAAAAACAATTGTAAACAAAAGGACATACTTTTATTAATTGTTTTACCGATCAATGAAAGTGGTCTGTCCGATACAGCAAGATCTTCACTCTCCTCAAGATGCTGGTAGGTTTTCGCAGCTGAAACTGAGAAAATACAAATTAATACAAAACCAAAGTGTTCAGGCTTGTATTAACCACCCCAGAAAAACTGTATCCGTGCATAGCATGACAACCCATAATTCCATACTGTTTGAAATAGAATTTCGGGATGACCCCTGGGGTAAATCTGTTAGACAAGAAAAAGAATGAAAAAATAATAAAACCAACCCTTATCGACTGCCCTTTGCCCCAATAGTTTCCTCGCTTTTTCTACGGATTCATGAGGATGGCTCACATTGTACACCTGATCAGCAACTTGAACAGAATGCCCAGAAGCTTTTGCAACAGCAACTTGAACATTCAAAGGCTCATCTCGCACTAAAGTCTGAATAATCTTGCGTATATCTGTAGCATTTAACGAAGTGTGGTTAAACACCACCTTTGATGCAAGTTTAAAAACCCGGCTGAATTCGGCACTGCTCACAGAACACCCATTCTGTGCCAGCGATGGAAATACTACACTTTCTACCGAAGGATCTTGCTTTGTGTATTGCCACGCCACTTTCGAAATCTTTTTAATATCTTTAAACTCTATTTCATTTACTACCAGACATGCCGGTTGAACATCCTTTTGTTTTTTAACTAAAATAGAATAATTGTTCTCTGCTGTTTTTTCATGCTGTTCAAGTTCTGATATTGTCATACCAGTAAAGACACTTGGTCGACAGCCTAGTTTGCAAATAATGCGACAGAACAAGTTGGCATAAAGCAGTTCAAGATCCTTTTTGTTGACTTTTGATTTATTTACCAAACTTCTTACTCTTCTGCATTCTTTTGAATTTTCATAAATAAGTATTGCTTCGTAAGCATTCTGTATGCCCGCAATTTTTTTTCTAGACTTCTCCTTTACAATAAACTCTCGCTTCTTTTTTATTTTTTTTTGTCGCGCCTCCCAATCTTTAGCTTCCATGTATAATAACTCAATCTTTCTCGGATCAACTAAGCGATATTCATGAACTTTGTAGAACTTAATAAAATTGAGCAATGTTGCTATATAAGCGTATCTCGTCGAATCTTGCCCTTCGCCTGTTATCTTTCCTTTGAGGTTGTTGTACACTTGTAACGGATTCTTAAGAGTTTCAATATCAGGTATAAGTGTCCTCACCTGATTTCCATAGCTTTTTGCAACGGAAGGGCTTGTTTGTTGTCGCTTTCCCCAACCCCTGTTTCGGATAAATACTGTTGGTATTGCTGTATGCAATGATGAAGCGATTTTCCACCAACTGCCAAGTGTTTTTTGGCATTCACGAACTCGGGACTGTATGCGTCTTTATCCTTATGTACACGTTCTGCATGTTTGTCAAGGTTCAGTAGAACCCTTTTGCACCAGGGACATTCAAAACCTTTAAAATTCTTGTATTTGCCAACCCCTAAGACTTTCGCTTTATTCCCATACATAAATTCAGTTTTATCAACACCTGGGTGATATTTCCTGTGATGATAGCCAACATTCTTATACCAACGCGAACATATGTGACATGGTCTCCATTTCCTCTTATCTGCAAAAATTGTTAATAAAACAGCACTATAAATTGTGATTTGTTCAAACCATTGCGTGCAACATTCACACAGCCAACCGTATAAAATGGACAACTTCTTGGTAGCTATTTAAATGCATTGTTAAATTTTGGGGTTGCTGGGAATTCCCTTGGAAAAAATTAATGAGAGACTGCAAAACTTAATATCCAGAGTCCAGACTACCACCCATAAAATTTACACTAAAATCAGACCAGACAGCTCCTGTACAAAAAAACTGGTGATTAATTATGGTTGTCTTCCATGCGTTTTTTTCTGAGTCTGGGGGAATTAGTCATCTACCCCACAATGTCAAACATACAACATCTGCACTACAATACATATCAATTACAAAACTTTTAAAAAGCATGAATTGAAACATTTACGTTTCAGGGCTTTGGGGGAAATACCCTTAAGGTAACCTACAAAAAATGTGCGCTGGTCCAGCTGCTATGTCTAGACTACCACCCGTAAAAGTTGAAATAAATAAAAAAAAAGCTGTTCTTTAGCAGCCGTTAGACAGAAGAGTTTAAAAACAAAATGGCAGTAAACTTAAACAAAAAAGAGGAAGATATAAACAGAAAATTAAATGTGAAAACACTTACAGGTCTTTTTTCTGAGGTTTTCTGAGTCATTGAAATTATTTGACCTAAAAATAACAAATCTTCTTTTACTATGTAAAATGTAACAGATTAAAACAAAGTAAGCAATGTAACAAATATAATACGAACAACATGGATCTTTCTTGTATGAAGAAACTCCAAAGTAACTATTAACTAAGGAGCACTTGTGCTAGATACGAGTAAGTCTTTATACAGTTAGACCTCAAGATGAATTTACCAATCAGTTCCCGGACATTATCCAAAAAGCAGGCGTCAATGACGTGCAGGGTAATTCGACATACACTTTTTAAAGACGGCATTTAAAGGTTTATTTTAGCTTTGTATAGGCTAAGCATACTGAAAAAAACTTTTAGTAGGATCATTGCACGAACTTATTACTAATATAGAACCAACAACTAGTTGGTAATTTTCGACCATAAAGTGCGTGCATACGCACTAACCGCCAGTAACGTACTTAAATCATAGGATATACATAAACCTAACAAATTAAATACAATAAATTAAGCAATGGTGGATGAAAATACCATGTACTCTTTACTTTATACTTTCTCTTGTATTCTTCTTTGTGTCTGAAAAACAATTCCAACTGAACACTTTTATTTAATAGGGTTGAGTAACTGATAATATATTATAGGCGTGTATAGTACTACTTAATGTAAACTAGACTAAGACCCTTTTGGTTTATATGATCACTATAAATTTGTCCTGTTCAAATTGTTATGTATCAAGTAATTATAAGATAATACTTAAATTATTGTTCAACTTAAAAGCAATTAATATACCTGCTCCTCCTTCCATTCTCTGAGCTTGTAGTACTGTTGGAATGTAATGACAAGTAAGTAAGTGACATATATTGATATTACAATTGTTTACTTTTTAATTAATGCCACTCAACAGCATTTGGTCTGCTCAACAGCATTTGGTCTACACATTAATTACTTCTGTGTATACATTGTGGGGCTTTGTCGCAACTACATTTTTGAACAAATTTAACTAAGAATAGCAACATATGCAACTAACAATAAGCTCACCAAGGTCATCCAAACATGTGGGTTTGCCACAAATCAATTGAATATAAAATGTTACATAATAATTTAAGCGATAAAGCTATGAATAAGCCAGCTGCTAAAATATACCCAAAAAAAAAGATTAGACAAGGATAACCACCATCACCAACAAATGTGATGTGCATTTACATTGTTTAACAAACTGAAAAATAAAAATATAGAAAAACACATGGTAAAAACTATTCCAAGGTTCAGAAAGTATAAAATATAATAAAGTTTATCTGTACCTTGAACTCGAATCATCAAATCTTCGTTTCCATAAGCGATGCCCATCATCATATTTTCTAAAATGTAGCAATATTTAGTTATTGTGTAAAACTATTGCTTTTATATTTATGTTTAGACTACAGTCTTTGCGTTAAAGGTGATTTCCCTAGGACAATATACTAAACAGACGGTCTGTAGATTTCACCACCTAAAGTAACATACCAAACATAAACGTTTCAACCGAATTAAATAATTCCCTAATGACGTAGTGATGCCCAAGCTAGCATGAGGCGAATAAAAAGAAAGTAAGAACAATGTGCCCCTTTCATGAATAACAACGATTTACCTTCGTGAAGATGATGGCTTTGAATACAATTCTCTTGCCTTTCCCGACAAAGTGCTGACACTGATAAATATTGCACAGTTATTAGAACGACTGGTGCCAAAAGTTGGTGACAACACCGACACATTGAAAATAATCATAATGGATATGATGTCGCAAATAATCAACGTTTTAATTCGCTTTGAAAGACATGACAGATTAAATTTCTTGCCTGCAAATTTACATAAATATATATGTACGCTACTCAAAGCTGCGATTGCAATCACCTCTTTTAGCAGTCTCTTGTATGCAGCCTCCTTTTTAATCTTAAGGCAAATATGGAGGATTGATATACAGGTACGCTAATGGAGTAAAGCTAACGGGGAAGTTCAGATATATTAAAATGTAACGTTTACCTGCAACTTGAATCATGTCTTTTTCGTTTCCATAAACGATGCCCACCATCATATTTTCTAAAATGTAACAACAATTAGTTATTGCGCAAAACTAATGGCATTGTTTATGTGTCCTGACTGCATTTATAAAAGTTGAAAATTTCCTTGGTAACTACGCAAATATGAAGCTTAACTTCTTCACCGGAATTAAGACTGAGCACTGCTGTTACAACCACACATTATAAGGTGACAACATCATATTCCTTATCTTTAGTCAGTGATAATATATATAAATCCCCACAACAATACGACGAAGGAAAATCTAAATAAATGAATTAAATAACTACATTTACCTTCGTGAAGATGATGGCTCTGAATACAATTCTCTTGCTTTTCTTGACGAAGTGCTGTCACTGATAAATATTGCACAGTTAGTTGCACGACTGGTGCCAAAAGTTGGTGACAACACCGAAATAATGAAAATAATCATAATGGATATGTCGCAGATAATCAACATGGCAATCCCTGGGTATAACTACAAACATAAACTTCTAAAGGTAAGTCATTACAATTGATACTGTTACTACAATCGATGGATTCTTCCCACTGTTTGACAGTCGCGAAAAATCAATATCTAGAGTCTTTGAGTAGTATATTCGCTTTGAAAGACATGACAGATTAAATTTCACAAGTCTTGCTTGCAAATTTACATAAATATATATGTACGCTACTCAAAGCTGCATATTGCAATCACCTCGTTTTGCAGTCTCTTGTATGCAGCCTCCTTAATATGTTAATCTTAAGGCAAATATGGAGAATTGATATACAGGTACGCTATCGGAGTAAAGCTAACGGGGAAGTTCAGATATATTAAAATGTAACATTTACCTGCAGCTTGAATCATGTCTTTTTCGTTTCCATAAACGATGCCCACCATTCCATATTTTCTAAAATATAACAACAATTAGTAACTGTGCAAAACTAATGGCATTATGTGTCCTGACTGCATTTATAAAAGTTTGATAATTTCATTGGTAACTACGCAAATATGAAGCTTAACTTCGTCACCGGAATTAAGACTGAGCACTGCTGTTACAACCACACATTATAAGGTGACAACATCATATTCCTTATCTTTAGTCAGAGATAATATATTTATATCCCCTCTACAATACAACAAAGTAAAATCTAAATACATGAATAATTGTTAAATAACTACATTTACCTTCGTGAAGATGATGGCTTTGAATACAATTCCCTTGCTTTTCCCGACGAAGTGCTGACACTGATAAATATTGCACAGTTAGTTGCACGACTGGTGCCAAAAGTTGGTGACAACACCGAAATAATGAAAATAATCATAATGGATATGTCGTAGATAATCAACATGGCAATCCCTGGGTATAACCACAAACATAAACTTCTAAAGGTAATTCATTACAATTGATACTGTTACTACAATCGATGGATTCTTCCCACTGTTTGACAGTCGCGAAAAATTAATACTTTGAGTCTTTGAGTAGTATATTCGCTTTGAAAAACATGACGGATTAAATTTCACAAGTCTTGCTTGCAAATTTACATAAATATATATGTACGCTACTGAAAGCTGCAATTGCAATCACCTCTTTTAGCAGTCTCTTGTATGCAGCCTTGTTCTTAATCTTAAGGCAAATATGGAGGATTGATATACAGGTACGCTATCGGAGTAAAGCTAACGGGGAAGTTCAGCTATATTAAAATCTAACGTTTACCTGCAACTTGAATCATGTCTTTTTCGTTGCCATAAACGATGCCCACCATCATATTTTCTAAAATGTAACAACAATTAGTTACTGTGCAAAACTAACAGCATTATTTATGTGTCCTGACATTTATAAAAGTTTGAAAATTTCATTAGGACCGAGCACTGCTGTTACAACCACACAATACAAAGCGACAACGTCATATTCCTGATCTTTAGTCAGTGATAATATATATAAATCCCCACAACAATACGACGAAGGAAAATCTAAATACATGAATTAAATAACTACATTTACCTTCGTGAAGATGATGGCTCTGAATACAATTCCCTTGCTTTTCTCGACGAGGTGCTGACACTGATAAATATTGCACAGTTATTTGAACGACTGGTGCCAACAATTTGCTAGTTCTAAACCAGGGGTCGGCAACCTTTTCATAGTCGCGGGCCAAAACCAAACTTAACATGATCTCGGCGGGCCGTAATAAATTTCTTAACTCCACATCAACTTTTCTACGTTTTGATAACATTTCAAGATTGCAAAATCAATTAGAAAAATATGTTTACTACCTAGTATTATCTATCGAACAGGACTTTAGTTAGTAAAGAACACGATGCAAACACATATGAAATAGCAAAAACGATGTCTGTTGTGTCATAATGTTACATGTCATAATATGTGTCATGACGTCATAATGTCATAATATTACAATTGGATTGCTTCTACTGTCACTAATGCGCATGCCAACAAACACACACACTTATTGCTTTCTCTCAAAGCTTTATCTGCACGCACACATTCTCAATAGACACGGTCAGGCGCATTTTTTATTATTGCCGCATAGATTGTTAATATTCATCAAAATCTAAGATTGCAGATGACACAGTGGGCCGTATTCTATAATACTTCAGTTAGATGTCTCGGGCCGGATGATTTTGCTTGGCGGGCCGGATGCGGCCCGCGGGCCGTAGGTTGCCGACCCCTGTTCTAAACTAATTATAGCATAGCATTAAACATAATCATAATAAAGAACATTGCAAACTGTTCGCATGTAGTTCATAAAACATTCATAAACGACATATATAATATATATATAATAAATAATATACATATATAATATATATATATATATATATATATATATATATACAGAACTATGCCTTTTTGATGCTTAATTAACGTATTGGCATATATGAAAGCCACACAAACCTTTTATCCAAAGATATCAATTCATCAGATGATGAAGAAATCAAACTAGAAATAATGGAAAATTAAAACTGTTATTGTACTTTTTTAACAGCCAAATTCGCTCAAGCTATCTTTATTATATACCAGGGACAGGTGATTTATTGTGTGAAACAAGTAAATATTGTGCGGCGCTTGTCGGACAGGACAGGTTAAAAATGCAAACTAAACGCTATTTTCACTATCCTTCACTGCCGGGGATATCTTCGAGTTTAAACCGCGTTAATCTACCACCGTGTGCGAACGAAATTTGTCCTTTTTATTTGCCTTAAAATTGATTTACTATCTCCGTTAATGCGGATTTATGATAGTGACTAACACTTAGTCGCAATTTTTGCTCGACGAATATAATAAAGACCAATAAGCAATCTTTGCATCTGGTGATAATAAAGTTGTAAAATAAATAAGGCTTATAAAACTTTTAAAAATAGAATTACTCCAAAGCATGTGAAAAAATCACATATCTTTTGTCAACGCGCAGCCAAACATCTTAAAATAATGCGACTTAATAATTTTCATCAGTAAATTATATTAAAGTCGAACGAAAAGCAAACATGACATTCCAATTCGGAATATCTGTCTCTGCTGGAATTGGTTAGGTAATTAAACATTTTACTTATGGGTTATTAATTCTTAGTATTATTAAATGGTAATTATAAATTACAATTCGAGTGCAACATCAAAAACCGATATCGAACTGCAGAGTAGCCAATGTTGTTTGTTAATACCAATCTCATACGCATCTTAGTGTAAACCGCAACGAAACAAGTAAGAATGGCTCGCAACTGTAGTTTGTATGACGTAACAACTGTTTAAATCTGGCATTATAACAATCTCACATTATAATGCTGCTGTAAGTGTTATAGACTTCACTATTCGGATGCACCATGTGTAAAATAAAAACGTTATAATCCAATTGAATGAAAAACGGTCGCAGTAAACGGAATTTATTTTTTATATGCGATAGTAAATTATTCCTCTCACGAAGTGCACTACACGAGTATTACACACGCGGATGTTTGGCCCTGACAAGGAACGTCTTTTGGAGAGTGATTACGTAATTTTAATGGTGCGTTAATCACATGGTCTGGAACAGCGGGAATCTGGAAATTAAATTATGATTTTTTTATGGGACAAGTGTAAGCTAAATGGGACGGGACAATTACTGAGTTTATGTTAAAATAATAAACAAACGGTTTTACCTCAAGCCTTTTTGTTCTTGTTCATTCTTGGCAAACCAACGTTCAACTTTAGTATAACTAAAAGATGTATGTTAATTAAGGTAACCATACACATAATAGACAATTAGAATATAAATTAAACAGTTGTACTTTCTTTTAACCAAACAGTAAAAAGGTCATGGTCGGTAGTTGAAATTGCAAAGTTCTGATGAGAACTATATCTGAAGCACAAATTATACACAAGAATCAAGTCAGTTCTTCTAATCAGCAAAAATATCCCTGTGTATCAACTATACTTTTAACTTATTGGCATACCACTAATTAGTACCTGGTAGGAATAGTGTCCTTGTCATCACTTTCAGAGTCAGAAGAACTAAAATATTCACATTTAATAAAATAATAAAAAAACAACACAAATAAAAAACAGGGGTTGCATGTGCAATCAGCACTGACGGACCGTTGATATATAACCTTTTGAAATAAAAAACTATTAAAACAGTGTGTATAAGTGACACCTTTATTGTTAAATATGAACTAAATATCAAGTTAAGTCACAGAATCACAGCTAACCTGTTATGAATTATTCGGACAGGTGATTTGAATCGTCTTGTTTTGTTGCTATAAAATAATTTAACTTGATAAACCATCGAGTAAAGAACAGACAATCAGTGGCTAAGCGAGCAGACGCCAAACAGGGCATTAAATTATATTCATTGTATAGGTACGAGTGTACGACCACTACGTCATACACGTTACTATACTAGTGATAGAGCAGCATTCATGAAAATGAAATATTCGGGTGTGCGCGTGCCACATAATGATTAAGATTTGCCAAAAGCATTACCAAAAACCGAGCACTGTATACTAGGTTGGTGCCTGGTCCCACCAGGCCGGTGGTGACACTGTCACCGTGACAGTTAAGACAACGGGCACCGTTCAACTAAACAAACAATCAACTTAACTTACCATCGGATTTTCTTTAACTTCTTACTCTGAGATTGCAACATAACGCGAAATTAGCTTAACTTACATACAAGTTAAACTTTTAAAAGTCGTGTACACCAACATTCAAACTATCTTAAACTACAGTGCGCAAACCTTTTTCACATCCAAAGAAAAATTTTGAAAAACGAAAAAACAATAACGCAATTCTGACATCACATTAAAGATTCTAGAATGTAAACAGTGTTGTCATTTGTTTTTCAATACAAGGAAAGTAAGGTTTACGAAAATGCCCGTTTACTCAATTTTCCAACAAAAAGACATTTTGTATATTTTACTATCAGCTAACAAATGTTAAAAGAAAACATAGGTGTATACAGTACTATATTAACAAATTTCATTTCATTGAACCAATTTCGGTAACACTGTTGGTCGTCATTCTTTTTCCTAAGAACAATTTATTATTTAGCAGATGTAACAAAAGCATCCAAATGCCCACAACTAGCCAAATCTTTTTATGTTGCACAACATTGCCAATGCAATGGACCACGTTATTTATTTTCTTTTTTAGGTAGAGAATATAAACTACACCATCAGCGAAAACGTTATAACCAATTCCGCGACAGTTCGAAACAAAATACTTTCATTCTGCACACGGCAACATCGAAATTATTAAAGAGAACACGTTTTACCCTAAAAAATAATTTAAAAGCTCTTTTTACTACACTCTAGCATCCCAGTAACACGATTACCGCCGTTTGCGTGGTTAAAATCAATGTTACATTTTGGTTAATCTTGCCCGAATTTGAACATTGAAGTATAAATCAATTTGAATTTTCATTGTGCCTACGACAACTTCAAAATTATTCATATCGAAGAAGATTTATTCTAAACTTGTTCCCAAAATAACCCATATATCCTCCTTTGGTTTTTAAACGTGCGCCATTCACGCAATCACACGACGTCAATATCTCAATATAATCCCTTTGGGTTCAGATAAAAAAGCTTTGATATACCTAAATGGACAATTTATTGCATCAAGTACATGAAAATTGGTAGATGGTTGGATAACACACTTGTTAACTTGTTCCCCAAAAGTGGAATTCTATATCCTCATGTGGTTTTTAAACGCGCGCCACTCACGCAATAACACGACGTCAATATCTCAATATAATCGCCTTTGGGTTCAGATCGAAACAGCTTTGATATACCTAAATCGACAATTTATTGTAGTAAGTACATGAAAATTGGTAGATGGTTGGATAACATACTTGTAAAATTGTTCCTAAAAAAATAAACCTTATATCTCATTTGGTTTTCAAACGTGCGATACTAAAGAAACCGCACGACGTCAATATCTCAATATGTTCGGTTTGGGTTGAAACGAAACAGCTTTGATATACCTAAATCGACAATTTATTGTAGTAATTACATGAAGATTGATAAATGGGTGGATAACACACTTGTTAACTTGTTCCCAAAAAATAAACCTTATATCTCATTTGGTTTTCAAACGTGCGATACTAAAGAAACCGCACGACGTCAATATCTCAATATGTTCGATTTGGGTTGAAATGAAACGGATTTGATATACCTGAATCGACAATTTATTGTGGTAAGCACATGGAAATTGGTAGATGGTTGGAAAACACACTTGTAAACTTGTTTCCAAAAACTAAAACTTATATCTTATTTGGTTTTTAAACGCGCACCAGTCACGCAATAACAAGACGTCAATATCTCAATATAACCACTTTGGGTTCAGACGAAACAGCTTTGATATACCTAAATCGACAATTTATTGTAGTAAGTACATGAAAATTGGTGGATGGTTGGATAACACACTTTGGTAACTTGATCCTAAAAAATTAACCTTATACCTCATTTGGTTTTTAAACGCGCGCCATTCACGCAATAACACGACGTCAATATCTCAATATATTCGATTTGGGTAGAAATGAAACAGCTTTGATATACCTTAATCAACAATTTATTGTAGTAATTACATGAAAATTGGTACATGGTTATATAACACACTTGTAAACTTGTTCCCAAAAACTAAAACTTATATCTCATTTGGTTTTTAAACGTGCGCCATTCACGCAATCACACGACGTCAATATCTCAATATAATCCCTTTGGGTTCAGACGAAACAGCTTTGATATACCTAAATCGACAATTTATTGTAGTAAGTACATGGAAATTGGTAGATGGTTGGATAACACACTGGTTAACTTGTTCCCAAAATCTAAAACTTATATCTTATTTGGTTTTTAAACGCGCACCAGTCACGCAATAACAATACGTCAATATCTCAATTTGTTCGGGTTGGGTTGAAACCAAACAGCTTTGATATACCTAAATCGACAATTTATTGTAGTAAGTACATGGAAATCGGTAGATGGTTGGATACTGTACTTGTAAACTGGTTCCTAAAAACTAAAACTTATACCTTATTTGGTTTTTAAACGCGCGCCACTCACGCAATAACACGACGTCAATATCTCAATATATTCGATTAGGGTTGAAATGAAACGGCTTTGATATATCTAAATCGACAATTGATTATAGTAAGCAAATGAAATTTGGTAGATGGTTGGATAACACACTTGTTAACTTGTTCCCAAAAAATAAACCTTATACCTCATTTGTTTTTTAAACGCGCGCCATTCACGCAATCACACGACGTCATTATCTCAATATAATCCCTTTGGGTTCAGACGAAACAGCTTTGATATACCTAAATCGACAATTTATTGTAGTAATTACATGAAGATTGATAAATGTGTGGATAACACACTTGTTAACTTGTTCCCAAAAAATAAACCTTATATCTCATTTGGTTTTTAAACGCGCGCCACTCACGCAATAACACGACGTCAATATCTCAATATGTTCGATTTGGGTTGAAATGAAACGGCTTGGATATACCTGAATCGACAATTTATTGTAGAAAGTACATGAAAATTGGTAGATGGTTGGATAACACACTTGTTAACTTGTTTCCAAAAACTAAAACTTATATCTTATTTGTTTTTTAAACGCGCACCAGTCACGCAATAACACGACGTCAATATCTCAATTTGTTCGGTTTGGGTTGAAACCAAATAGCTTTGATATACCTAAATTGATAATTTGATGTAGTAATTACATGGAAATTGGTAGATGGTTGGATACTGTATTTGTAAACTGGTTCCCAAAAACTAAAACTTATACCTCACTTGGTTTTTAAACGCGCGCCACTCACGCAATGACACGACGTCAATATCTCAATATATTCGATTTGGGTTGAAATGAAACGGCTTTGATATATCTAAATCGACAATTGATTATAGTAAGCAAATGAAATTTGGTAGATGGTTGGATAACACACTTGTTAACTTGTTCCCAAAAAATAAACCTTATACCTCATTTGTTTTTTAAACGCGCGCCATTCACGCAATCACACGACGTCAATATCTCAATATAATCCCTTTGGGTTCAGACGAAACAGCTTTGATATACCTAAATCGACAATTTATTGTAGTAAGTATATGAAAATTGGTAGATGGTTGGATAACATACTTGTAAAATTGTTCCTAAAAAATAAACCTTATATCTCATTTGGTTTTCAAACGTGCGATACTAAAGAAACCGCACGACGTCAATATCTCAATATGTTCGGTTTGGGTTGAAACGAAACAGCTTTGATATACCTAAATCGACAATTTATTGTAGTAATTACATGAAGATTGATAAATGGGTGGATAACACACTTGTTAACTTGTTCCCAAAAATAAACCTTATATCTCATTTGGTTTTTAAACGCGCGCCACTCACGCAATAACACGACGTCAATATCTCAATATGTTCGATTTGGGTTGAAATGAAACGGCTTGGATATACCTGAATCGACAATTTATTGTAGAAAGTACATGAAAATTGGTAGATGGTTGGATAACACACTTGTTAACTTGTTTCCAAAAACTAAAACTTATATCTTATTTGGTTTTTAAACGCGCACCAGTCACGCAATAACACGACGTCAATATCTCAATTTGTTCGGTTTGGGTTGAAACCAAAGAGCTTTGATATACCTAAATTGATAATTTGATGTAGTAATTACATGGAAATTGGTAGATGGTTGGATACTGTATTTGTAAACTGGTTCCCAAAAACTAAAACTTATACCTCATTTGGTTTTTAAACGCGCGCCACTCACGCAATGACACGACGTCAATATCTCAATATATTCGATTTGGGTTGAAATGAAACGGCTTTGATATATCTAAATCGACAATTGATTATAGTAAGCAAATGAAATTTGGTAGATGGTTGGATAACAGACTTGTTAACTTGTTCCCAAAAAATAAACCTTATACCTCATTTGTTTTTTAAACGCGCGCCATTCACGCAATCACACGACGTTAATATCCCAATATAATCCCTTTGGGTTCAGACGAAACAGCTTTGATATACCTAAATCGACAATTTATTGTAGTAAGTATATGAAAATTGGTAGATGGTTGGATAAATTACTTGTAAAATTGTTCCTAAAAAATAAATCTTATATCTCATTTGGTTTTCAAACGTGCGATACTAAAGAAACCGCCCGACGTCAATATCTCAATACGTTCGGTTTGGGTTGAAACGAAACAGCTTTGATATACCTGAATCGACAATTTATTGCAGTAAGTACATGAAAATTGGTAGATGGGTGAATAACACACTTGTAAACTTGTTTCCCAAAAACTAAAACTTTTATCTCATTTGGTTTTTAAACGTGCGCCATTCACGCAATCACACGACGTCAATATCTCAATATAATTCCTTTGGGTTCAGACGAAACAGCTTTGATATACCTAAATCGCCAATTTATTGTAGTAAGTACTTGAAAATTGGTAGATGGTTGGATAACATAGTTGTAAAATTGTTCCTAAAAAATAAACCTTATATTTTATTTGGTTTTCAAACGTACGATACTAAAGCAACCGCACGACGTCAATATCTCAATATGTTCGGTTTGGGTTCAGACGAAACAGCTTTGATATACCTAAATCGACAATTTATTGTAGTAAGCACATAAAAATTGGTAGATGTTTAGATAACACACTTCTAAACTTGTTCCCAAAAAATAAAACTTATACCTCATTTGTTTTTTAAACGCGCGCCATTCACGCAGTCACACAACGTCAATATCTCAATATAATCCCTTTGCGTTCAGACGAAAGAGCTTTGATATACCTAAATCGACAATTTATTGTAGTAAGTACATGAAAATTGGTGGATGGTTGTATAACACACTTTGGTAACTTGATCCTAAAAAATAAACCTTATACCTCATTTGGTTTTTAAACGCGCGTCACTCAAGCAATAACACGACGTCAATACCTCAATATGATCGGTTTAGGTTGAAATGAAACAGCTTTGATATACCTAAATCAACAATTTATTATTGTAAGCACATAAAAATTGGTAGATGTTTAGATAACACACTTGTATACTTGTTCCCAAAAACTAAAACTTATATCTCATTTCGTTTTTAAACGTGCGCTATTCACGCGATCACACGACGTCAATATCTCAATATAATTCCTTTGGGTTCAGACGAATCAGCTTTGATATACCTAAATCGACAATTTATTGTAGTAAGCACATAAAAATTGGTAGATGTTTAGATAACACACTTGTATACTTGTTCCCAAAAACTAAAACTTATATCTCATTTCGTTTTTAAACGTGCGCTATTCACGCGATCACACGACGTCAATATCCTCAATATAATTCCTTTGGGTTCAGACGAATCAGCTTTGATATACCAAAATCGACAATTTATTGTAGTAAGCACATAAAAATTGGTAGATGTTTAGATAACACACTTGTAAACTTGTTCCCAAAAAATAAAACTTATACCTCATTTGTTTTTTAAACGCGCGCCATTCACGCAGTCACACAACGTCAATATCTCAATATAATCCCTTTGCGTTCAGACGAAAGAGCTTTGATAAACCTAAATCTACAATTTATTGTAGTAAGTACATGAAAATTGGTAGATGGATGAATAACACACTTGTAAACTTGTTCCCAAAAAATAAAACTTATATCTCATGTGGTTTTTAAACGTGCGCCATTCACGCAATAACACGACGTCAATATCTCAAATATGATTCGGTTTGGGTTCAGATGAAACAGCTTTGATATACCTAAATCAACAATTTATTATAGTAAGCACATGAAAATTGGTAGATGGTTGAAAAACACACTTGTAAACTTGTTCCCAAAAAATAAACTTTATATTTCATTTGGTTTTTAAACGCGCGCAATTCACGCAATCGCACGACGTCAATACCTTAATATGTTCGGTTTGTGTTCAAATGAAACAGCTTTGATATACCTAAATGGACAATTTATTGTAGTAAGTACATGAAAATTGATAGATGGTTGGAAT
>CH002033.1:2343-18375 GCA_000149265.1 Ciona savignyi | reverse complement strand
TAGGGGTCGTATCGTCTAATTTCTTAGCGACGTTGCTCCGGTGTTGTGAGGCCACCGTGTGGGCAAGTTCACGGAGCTTTTCGGGGTAAATTTTACTCTCAAGGTCACGAACCTGGGGTTAAGTGGGGGAATTTTTAGAAAATGCAATTAATAGGATAGGATTAAGCAGTAGTCAGCAGTCTGTGACTACAGAGCCATATGCGGCTCTTTCATCCTTCTGATGCGGCTCTTAATTTTATTACTACTGCAGCGAGCGCTAAATTAGTTTAATAACCATGCAAGATATTAATAATAAAATTATTAGTAATATAGCATAAGATATTATTAATAATAATCCATGCTCAAATTTCACCTTTTACTTAGAGATACAAAAGAAAGACGTCACGCACAAAATCACATCAATACTGACAAAAAAACACAAAAACTCAATAATATGTCCCAAAAACTCATTATTTTTCCCAAAAAACATAAACTTAATAATATCTCCCAAAAACTCATTAATTTGCCCCCCCAAAAAAAAACAGAAACTAAATAACATGTCCCAAAAACTCACTAATTTAACCCAAAAATCAGAAACTCAATTATACGTCCACCGCCCAACCTCTCCGAAACATACCTGGTCCTCTAATAACATCGGCGGTCTTTATCGAGTTGTTGTTAAGTTAATCCTAGCCACCAAAAACTCAATAACACATTAATATCGAAGTAATTAATATGCCCAAAAAAATAAACAGAAACTCAATAATACGTCCACCTCCAACCTCTACAAAACGCACCTGGTCCTCTAATAAAATGTCCCAAAAACTCATTAATTTGCCCCAAAAATCATAAACTTAATAATATCTCCCAAAAACTCATTAATTTGCCCCAAAAATCATAAACTTAATAATATCTCCCAAAAACTCATTAATTTGCCCCAAAAATCATAAACTTAATAATATCTCCCAAAAACTCATTATTTTTCCCCAAAAGAAACTCAATAATATTTCCACCCCCAACCTCTCCGAAACGCACCTGGTCCTCTAATAACATCCTCAGCCTCCTCTCTTTATCGAGTTGTTGCCGAACCTCGATTGCATCTCGCCTCACGTCTTCCAAATCCTCTTCTCGAGGACTTCCGATCCCTTCATCCTGTTGGTATGAACATCATCCCTTGTTTACTCAAGTTATGTGGAAGTTATGTGGATGTGATAGAAAAACCATGCACAAACTTTATATTAAAAAGTTTCTTTAAAAAAAACCTCTATAAATTGGCCAATAATAACTGTGGAAGATTAAATATGAGAAAGTCATTTATTTTGAGTAAGATTAGATGATGAACGTTGGGCTATAAACTACTGCTTATGGACAAATCAAAAGGCCTAGTGAAGGACAATGTTTTTACCAACGTTTTTTTCGAAACACCAAATTAAAGCATCTTTTTAATTTATTTATAAGGGTGTTCATAATAGTCTGCGTTTGACTTCCAAACCCTTCATCCTGTTGGTATGGACGAGAAATCATTTATTAAGAGTAAGGTTAGATGATGAACGCGGGGCTGTGAATTTTTTATGACCCTCTCACTTAATATAACCCTAGAAACATCAAATATCACCCATCACACACCACAGCCACCCCCACCCCAGCTGCTGTGATGAGGGGTATAAAAAAGTTTACAGCCTCATATTTTGAGTACGATTAGAAAATGAACATTGGGCTGTAAACTACTGGTGGAAGGACAAATCACGAGGCCTATTGAAGGACGAAAAACTTTTTTACGAAAGATATATTTATTGGGAATTTTATAAGTGTCTGCATTTGACTTCGTATACCTTCATCCTAATATTATATACGAATAAGGCATAAGATTATATATGCATCCTTCTGAAGGGCAAAAAAGAGTCGCCCTCGTTACTCGTAGTAAAATAGCAAAGAAGCTCTAGATCATTTTAAAATTGCATGATATTTCTTTATTACCGACGTTATTAGAAACACCTATTTTTAAAGAGCTTTTTAATCTATATATATTGGGGTGTTTAAAAAAGTTTGTGTTTGACCAAACATTTCTATGTAGTCACCGTGTTACCATTTTTCCCATCTCTGCGTGGCCCCCTAATTTTATAAAAAGACAACACACATACCTTATCCAAGCTTTCATAGAGCAGAGTCTTATGCTTGCTTGCCGCACAAATACAATCGGAATATGCTCGACGCAGTTTCTCATTTTGGTTCAACAGTTTCAATTTATCGGATTCAAGCTGAAGGATATATTCGGCGGTCTGCTGCAGTATGGCAGCCTGAATAACAAATTGGTTTGAATGGTTAGCATGTTGAGTTAAAATCAACACACTATTTAATAGGTTAGGCATTGGTCAAAAGTTTTTTTTTGGTATATTGTTAATAAAACGGTGTAATGTCGTGCTAAATATTCGTAAAGTTGGTCTAAAAATATGCAATAATTATCTAATAAGACAAAAAGTGCCACCAAAAAGATATAATGTTTGTAAAAAAATGACTGTTTGTCTAAATATATGTGACAACCTTTGTGGCCTATATTCCTGAGTTCCGTGTATCGTTGTCAATCTACCCCTACTAATGCCCTGGGTGACACCCCCCAAAGTATTCCATTAACCCATACAAATCAATACTCTCCTACAATTTCCCCATTAACTCACATAACCATTAAAAACCCAAGAATTACCCCATTAACCAACCCAACACTACCCCCCCCCTAACTGACACCCCCAACAATTACCGCATTTACCAAAACAACCTATAACCCCCTACAAATACCCCATTAACCAACCCAACTATATACCCCTCAACTAACATCCCGTATAACCCCCTACAAGTACCTTATTTACCAAAACAAACCTATAATCCCCCAAAAATACCCCATTTAGCCACACAAACCTACCCCCCTACAAGCAGTGATGATTCATGAGGTTCGCATGGGTTCGAACCCGTTCGTGAAACGTCGGGATAATAACCTTTTTTTTACAGACATTAGACCATTTAGGAAACCTGTTCTTGAAATTTTGAATCCCATCACTGCCTACATGTACTCCCATTCACCCACCTTGCTTAACTTATCCCCATCAGTATGAGGGAGGATGGTTTTGAGCGAATTGAATCCGGCGTTGATGCTTTGCATTCTCCTCCTCTCGTTGCTATTGGCGATCTCCCTCCGGACTTTCCGGTCCTGCTCCCGTTGTCCGTACAATCCTCCCCCGCCGACCCCGGGGTCGATGTCAATGTCGTCGGTCACGTTCACCAAACTACTGCGAGGGTCAAAAAATTGATTTGCCAAATTACTTAATGGTTAAAAAAGCGATGAGAAATAGATTTACCAAACTACAGTGGGGTTAAATAGGGAATAAAAATAAATTTACCAAACTACTGTGGGGGTTGAATAGGGGGTTAGAAGATTGATTTACCAAATTACTTAGGGGTTAAAGAGGGGGTAAGAAACGGATTTACTCGCTACAGCGAGGTTTAATAGGGGGTAAGAAATCAAAAGATTCCAGGGTTAATTTTCGGCACTTGCATAATTGTTACGTAAACTACAATAAACATAAAGACAACAGTGAAAATGCAAGTTCTCATACTCACATTTCATTCACATGGATTGGTGCCAGTGTGGGCAGGTTTATGGGTCCGGTGGTTCCGGTGAGGCAGGAATGGGTGCTAACGAGACTCCCTGTAGCTCCACTGTAAAACAACAACATCAGCCTGGTTAACAATTAACCAAGCGTCAAGATAGCAGAGGAAACGGGGCGTGTTCTGGGGTTTGGTGGAGCTCGATTGGTTGTGTACAAGGTAAACAAAGGAAAGAGGGAAATATTTGCAATGCGGCGACCTTCTTGGCAAAATAAACAACGCGTGAAGTTAAAGTTTAGGCATGTTAACTAGAAAAATACAAGATTCATGTAATCGATTTGCGCAGTGTAAGTAAAATTATAGTGAGTAAAATTTAGTCGCCGATTACAATTTTTTTACTTTGCAAAGAAGTAACTATTTGCGATATACTGTGGTAACCTTTGAGTAAATATAAAAATGAATGTCTTTGTGGTCGAATGGTTAACACGACCGATTTATATACGGATTTCTATTTAAAAACGGTTAGTGATAAACCATTCATGGGTAAATAATATGTAAACATATAAAAAAGAGTGACATTAAATATATGTATAATGTATATATTTATAATCGCATGTAAAATGTATATTGATTTATGACATTTCTAGCATTATAAAATGAAATGAATTAACCTAACTTATAAAGATTAATGGTTTTTGCAGTCAATAACAGTTTAAAAAAATGTTCTGTTTTATTTAAATAATAGTTAAAATTTAGGTTTGCAAAAAAACAAATATATATTAATGAGAATGTATGTTAACACAACATGTGTTATCAAACTAATTTTATAATTAAATATGTAATAAAGAATATATCAATATATATAGTCAAAACTGTGTTAGATTGTGATTATCTTACTGTAAAGAAAAATAATAATTTAATGGTAATACCATTTAATATGTATTCATGTATATGTAAATAGATATGGTCAAAACTGTGTTACAGCGTGATTTACTTACTGTACAGCAAGTAGTGTAAGATATCGCGTACTATGGGAAAAGCGTAGTAAACCAAATCACTTAAGCGTGAAATCGGCGCGACGTCTTCCCAGGGTAGCGTGGGCGGAGAAAAACGAGAGAGGTACGGATGAAAAACGAGAGAAGTGGATGCGTGATTGTGCGCGCGCGCGAGGGAGTGAGTGGTCGAACAGCTGGCACGAAGGCGGGAACTCGATCGCTCAATTGTGTGCGGCCGAGAAAGAAAGAACGGTTTAACGGTTATTTAAATTACTCGTGTGTGTGGTGGGAAATAATAACTGGATCTAGTTTTTGTCTTCTTACGATACCACGCTATACTGACTGTACTGGATGCAAAACAATCCAACCACAGTATTCACTTTAGTTTTGACTTAAATATAAATATTGAATAATGGAATTTAAAGCAAAGCACGACACAGGAACAAGAAATAAACACAAAACGAACCGTCGTTAGAACAAGCCATTTCAAAGAAAACGCATGTAACTGAATAAATATAGCGGACGCGGCCGCTAACTTACAATGTCAACACATCAGTTGCAAATTTAATGTCACGTATATATTAATATACGTCGTGTTATTTTCTGCCTTTGCGTGTGGAAAGCGCATGTGTAGTAAGAGTGGCGATGCCGATATATCGATTGATGCCAGTCTGCTGTTTTAGCAGTCGAGCGGCGAAGTAGCTACGTGACCGAGCGCTCTGATGTCACGTGACTGGCTGTAGTCTGCCGCAGTGTACTCTACCAACGCGAAGGACGACCGGAGAAAAATTGTCTCTTTAAATAGACCGCCGAGATATTTACCGCATAAAAAACGACGCGACAAAGCTATACCACTACTACACACATACAATTATATGCGAGGCAATACAGAGTAAATTTTATTAACTAAAGGGTGACAAACACAATATACTACACGATTTGCATATATTTAAAATCGGCCTTTTTAATATTGGCGGAGTTAAGTCAATTTCCCTATTTAACTACGCAGCTGTTTTCGGGGGTTTAAAGGCGACGAAATTCGAGAATTTAAAGTTGATTCAAGTTAACGTGAAATTCGCGAATTCAGCGAAATGCGTCCTCGCCTCGGAATGCAGACTAAGTAGGTATGACGTCATACCAAAAACACGTCGTCACGTGAACGTAGGTATTCCAAAAACTCTGAATCTGCAGAAAAATAACAGCGGAAAGCACCGACTTCGTAAAGTTGTCTATTTTGCTACAATCTGCTGGTCGCTATCAGGTTTTAGTTTTAGCGAGAAAATAAACACATGAACGAACAACAGTCGGCATCGAACCGGTTTGAACCGGTATTTATTATTGCTGCCAAAGCCCTGGACAGCGACTGAGGTTAAATGGGTTCGGTCGAAAGTGGAGAGTTTGAAATCGCCGCTGGTTCAAACGGGTTTAAACCGGTTCCGGGTGGGATAAGGACAATCCTATTTAGGTCATGCGAGTTTTTTAGGGACGCGGATATTTAGATTAAAATGCGAATCGTGTCAGTTAATTAAGTCGTTTTGGAGGATTATTCATACGATTACCGCGTTAAATGCCATGATATCGGTGTAAATAGATATACGCATCGCTGCCCGGCTAAAACGGCCAGATTTTTATAATCACGCTCGAATAAACGGAGATAATCAGTACGGTATATAGATTACACATTCACGGGCGTATCGACGGTAAACTTGCTTAGCTGGATCATCCATTAAAGGTACGACGAGAACGGGCAAAATCCTGTCTCGGGCAATAATCGAACTGACGACCTCGGGTTATACACACCCCCGACCTCGGGTTATACGCACCCATAATACCACACTTGCATAGTTGACCCGATATCACACTTGTATGCAAATATTGTTGGGTTACCGACTTTTCTGAACCTTATCCGTTGGCAAATGAAGCGTTAACGCAGGCGGTTCCGTTTTGTACCTTTCTGTTTGGTTTGCAACAAAGTAAAGGTGGCAGCCTTAGCAGTTGGAAAATGGTACGAAAAAAGCAGAAAAAATTAAAAGACATAATTATGTAACTGTAAATTGATAACTAATACGGTCTGAATTTTATGCAATTTTCGCAGCCGCTTTAAATCCTTTTTAAGGTTTTAACAACCTTTTTTTCAGATTTATTAACGTTTTTTGGGGGTTTATTTTTTAGTTTTATCCACGTCTCTTTCAGTTTATCAACGTTGTTTTTTAGTTTTATCAATGTTTTTTCAGTTTTATCCACATTTTTTCAGCTTTATCCACGTTTTTTCAGTTTTATCCACGTTTTATTTTCAGTTTTATCAAAATGATCTTTATACGCGGGTGTGTAGTCACCCCCAAAGGGCCATCAGGAGAATATTGTATTAATAACTTGACTTGATAGTGTTGTTGCATTGGCAACAATACGTAGTAGTGGGTGGCGAAGATTTTACCGGAAGTCGAGCTAAACAGCCGGAAATCACGTGACCGGGACTGCAAGGCAATGTGCTGCAAAGCATTATAACGATTGGTCTCTTTCGTGGAGCAACTTTTGCATTGCCACCATCTTATATGATAAAATCTGCAACATCAAATAATAAATTATCACCATGTGCAGCAGGAGGCCGTGTTTTTAAAACTACTCTGTAGTGGCTTACGATAGATTACGCTCCATTTTCGCATTGTGGCTATGTGACGCTAATAAAATCAGTTGAATCAATCATAGTATATAACCAAATGCGCACTTTTTACTGTGCTGTATACACACACGCTCAACAACAATGCACCAACATATACACAACTTTATTACAACTAAACAACTGTTTATCAATTATTCAAATGACGATGTCAACAGTTTAAACGCATTCACAACATTAGAGGTTGTTGTTTTGTCAAAAATATATCAACTTAGGCCGCCAAATGTTTTGATTTGTGTTGTCTACGTAACTCACGGGAAATATAAGTCAACACAACCGTAGAACACCAGAGCGTAAACATGATTAGGCTTACCATTCAATTGCGAAAGACAATTTACGGTAAGAGGTCGAGTTACATAAAAACAATCCACAATAAGAGAGATTATGTGAAATCAAACGGCGCAGTGGTGAAATCGTAAGATGATACGTTTGTGAACAGCTGGGAAAAATACCCGTGTGATGTAATACGTGAATCCGTATAGACCAGTGTTTCTCAAATGGTGCGCCGCAAGGGTTAGCTAGGTGCGCCACACTTGCATTTCGTAAATTTACGACAGAATGTGCATAGATCATAAACTACTAAATGGTTAGTGTCTAGTTCGTTCTTTTCCATTGTAACGTTTTGAGTATTTAGCATATTGTTTTGACTTCCTATGCAAAGTGCGCCCGTTCGTAATTGGTCTTGGGTACGCCACGAGGTCAAAAAGATTGAGAACCACTGGTATAGAGAATATAATGGATGTATAAAAAGGACGATACTTTATATATATTGGGGCGTACTTGTGTAATACGCTAGTCCATATTTTTGGGAGGCGTACTGTGCTGTAAAAAACGCGGTCCTTATATTTGTATGGGCTTACTACAGTGTATAAACGCGATGCCTTGTATTATGATATGCATAGTACAGTTAAAAACGCAATCCTCTTCAATTTTCAGTAACTGTAGCTTAAGCGAGGACCGAAACTGCCGATTTTAACATTTTTGATTGTGTGATTGTTTTAGCTTCAAATATTAAACAGTCGTAGAGAAACGGAAATAGACTTGAATCTGGCTTTGATAAACAAACAATAAAACCTCTGCATATAACGACGCATTTACAATTTTGATTAAATCGCAAAATTGGGGAACTCAAAGGTAAACTTGGTATTTCACGTGTGGTTGTCTATTTCGTGGTATTAATGCATGGTAAACAGTCGAAATAATAGAATAGTAAAACGGCAAAGCGAAAGTCATAGCGAAATAGGGTTCATCTACATTCGGACGAAGTTATTTGCTCTAAAACGAGAAATCCTTAAAACAGATGATACGTAAACCCAAACCATTGGATTTTTGCTTAAAAAACGTAAACATTACTTTAAAGACTGTCTTTGGAAGATTATTTTTGTATTATGTTATTAAAATTATTATGTTTGGAATAATTAAATTAACATTCAGCGCAAAGAATAAACACAAGTTACATAATTTAAAACAAAAACTTAAAAACCCAAATACAACGGACAATTTCGAAATAATACTTTTGTATCGCTTAGTTTAGTACAATCGTACACGACAAAATATTTAAGTCATTTAGAAATCGCCGGTGCGATAAGTAAAAACAACGCAAAACGTTTTAAAATGCAACATATACACAAATAAGAACATACTAGATGAAAAATTAGTAATAATATTGCAAAATATGTTTTAAATCGGTCATTCGTATCGATTGGTTAAAACTGTTTTGGCGCGCAAAATATCAGCTGATACGCCATAACATTTTAGCAGCTGTAAACCACGTGTTAGATTAACGTTCGGAAAGTCGGTTAATTTCTTTTATAACGTCCTATTTATCCTGCAGGTGTAGTATTTTAACTGTTTTTATCTGTAAAGCTAGGTTATCGTAATATACTATGTGATTAAATTATTTAATAGACCAGACAGTATTTAGTCTAGCGATATATTTGAACTGATTTTACCTGTTTGAAGCGTCAGAAAATTCCCGTTCGCGTTGCCTATAATCAGCTGTTGGTATGTTCGTAACATTTTCCAAGGTCTTTTGGTAAAAAGCCATTAAAGAACTAGCCTTGTTACAACTACTAGACACGAAAAATTCCGTAACCTCTTGGCTGTGCTAGACTTGCGTAATGGCGGGAAGAAAAGGCAACAAGCTGAGATCCCGTCACGAGGTTAAATAGATCCTCCGCCAAATTAAAACTCAATTCTCAGGACAGGTATACTAAATAACACGCCATATTGCGTCTTACAAAAGAATTATTAATTTTAGTAGTCGATTACGTCACGGTAATTTCGTTTTAAATGACAAGCAGAGAAAAAACGACGCTTCGATGCGGATGAATATCGCGGTAAAAAGAGGAAGTAACCGGCCGGTCAGCTGAGCGAGCAAAAAGAGAGAAAACAAATAACATTACGTCATCTCGTAGTAACAGCTGGTAACAGCAGACGCGCGCGGTACACACGGAAAAGATAAGGAGCTTGTTTCTTTATTTTGAGCTAACACGAAAGGAATTTTACCATTGACGGAAATTTGCGCGCCTTATTTTACCGCGCTCTACTAGCCCTACAACGCCGCATTATGAAATAGTGTTTTTAGCACGTTTTTACCAAAGGTTGTATATTTATTTTGAAAACATTATTTAATAAAATGCCACAAATGTTATTAATAAAATTCTACAAACTTATTCGACTTTCAAGTTCCCCTTTTTTATTCATAAATCTTCGTCATATTAAAAGACAAAAACATAAATCTAAGAGGATATGAGCACGTTTAGGCTAATACATTATTTTTTACATAATTTAAAGTTCGTATATTGATTTGAAAAACATAGTTTAATAAAATACCGCAAATGTTATTAATAAAATGCTACAAACTTATTCGACCTGCGACCAAACAATCGCTCTTCAAGTTCCCATTTTTTATTCATAAATCTTCGTCGTAATAAAAGACAAACCATAAATCTAAGAGGAATTTAGCACGCTTAAGCTAATAGATTATTATTTACATATTTTAAAGTTCGTATATTGATTTGAATACCATTATTTAATAAAATACCACACACAAACTTATGCCAGTAAACTACGCCTAATGGTTACACTTTTTAATTCATAAATTTTCGTCGGTATTAACACCAAAACTATAAATCGCTGTGTTAACCAGTACATTTAAATATATTACTACAAGTTTATTACATTTGATTCATTAGGTGTCTACACCTATTTAATTTGTGGTCTGGAATTTTGTGTACCGGCAATTAAATTTAATTAAGCACCATTTAAGCAGGTATAATTGGTCAATATTTACAGTCCTGACTAAATAACAACGCCTTCTAATGAAGCACTTGATAGCGAAGCACAAAAGTTAGTTTTAATCCAGTTAGCTATCCGTAAAAAGTGTTAGGTGTGAAAAAATAAACTGGCAGCGCAATTATAAACAGTCGCCATTTAAAAAACAATGAAAAACTAGGTCAATGGTTGTAAAAGTAAAACAATACTACTAATTTGGAATATTTTACTATGGTATGTTGTCATTATTTTGGCAACTGTATGCTGAGCATGAGATATACAAAACTACATAAACAAAACTCTAATTTTTGGTGTGTTACGTTTTGTTTATTATAAATAAGCTATCCAAAGAGGTAAATAAAAAGAGAAATATACCATTGCTATATATTACAAGAATATAGACATCTAACCTTCCCAGAATTTTCTTTAAAATGCTATCGGCGAAGCAATTATCTATTTTCAGTGTGGATTTTCCCACTAGACAGGATACGATTGACCTTTTTATAACCCGTTTTACATTCAATAGGCGATCGGCCTATAAAGGCACAACAATTGGCTCATAGTTATGTAAATTTGTTTAATAATGATATTGTTATTTTTGTAAGGAAATGTAGGCAGCACATGTGCACAGTCGAGTCTTAAAAAGTTTGTTTTTTTATTTTAAATAATGGCTTATTTTGCCGTTTTTTCCTAATTTCCGATTAATCAAGTTTTTTTTATATCTGACCGTAAAATCAAAAATAAACTCATTGCCTGAGACGATTTAGGCGTATGTTACATTACCATAATTTTTTAATAACAAATTCACTGCAATTCCTATTTCTGCCAATTATAAGAAGTGTTTAAGAGTTTTTTTTTTATTCGCGGCGCGTTTTTGGGATAGTAAGACCTAAAGCAGGAATGTCCAACCTGCGGCCCGCCTGAGATTTTTGTGCGGCACGTTAGTCATTTTTACTCCAAGTAGTATTTTGAACTTTGAATCTTCGCCTAATTAAAATGTATCAGTCAGCTTTTAGGGGCGCAGTAATAGTAGGCTATAAGTAGGCCTATGGGAGCAACAGGTATACAGGATTATAAATTAATGGTTTTTAATTGTTTCTTTATGTACCAATTTTCTTTAAATTTAATAGGTTGTGCGGCCCGTTGAATTATTTTAAGTGACAATGTGGCCCACTACAATAAAAGGTGGGACATCCCAGACCTATAAGTTCTAACAAATTAAACGGTAAAAGCGTCGCTGCCAAAAGGTTATGGGATCAAAACCAGCCGTTAGCTTGACGGTTATGTCATTCGACAGACTACTTAGCGGACGTTGCCAGAAGCCACTCCAGTGGACCCATAGCTTGTACTTTTTTCAGAACCCTTCTCCTTTTCACTCATATTAGAAAAAACAGGAATAACAACAATTATCTGAACAATTAGAATAGGATAGAATATTCATGTTTATCCCCGTGAATGGGAAAACGAAGGAGGTTAACACACAGGCAATCGTCAGATCACCTCGCGCCCATCGTCGGGTTACCGGAGCTATTGCAGTGTGTTGTGTATGACAGACACGTTCCTTCAATTTGGTAGAACCCATTATCCGCTGGGTTCAGGCAATGTCCGTAAAGTGCCTTGCCCAAGGACTAGTTAGCGACCAGTTTCGAACCTGCAACCCTTCGATTGAAAAGGCGACGCACTTAACCGCTAGGAGAAAACGATATAAATCGCTTTTTAAGCATTATATACCTACAGAAAAAAAACAAAATATGCAAAATTTTAGTTTATTGCACAGAAAAGTATTACAAATTGGTAAAGAAAAAATCTTTTGTTTTTTTGTATAAAAATCTATTCATTTGTGATAAAATATTTATCATTAGTTAAAGCAGTTACACAAAATTCTCACTAAATAGTCACCAAAAATTTTAACAAACACGATACCACATAAACGTTCAGACTGTTACCCAACAATTTATACTTCTGTTTTCGAGTAAAACCATCTGGAAAAGAAAACTGTTCCGGAAAACACATTAAATTTGCCACTTCTGTCGGAGTGAAATAACGTAATTTATTCGCTAAAACGTTTGACATGTCCAAGGTTGAACCCGTGTTTAATACCGAACCAGTCCCTTCAGCATAATATCCGTACGATTTCGTAAAACACGTCGACGATTTTGAAACGGGGTTGACGATATCCATTACGTTAAGGTAGCGAAGTAAAGTTTTTTCCGGTAACCCGTATTCGTCGGAAATTGAAGAGGGCTCTTCTAAAAATTGCTCTAACGTTTTGGTTGGATTTTCTTTTGAGCTTTCGAATCTGAAAAATATGGGAAACAAAATGTATGTGAAAACTTAATATTTAATTTAAAAAAGTAATTGCTATAGACCAGAAATAGGCAACATACGGGCCACAGGCGGGGCCCCGTGAAGAGATTTTGACCGGCCCGCAGACTGTATCTAACCATTCCCTGTAATTAAGATATTGAATACTATTCAGGTAATAATCCGGCCCACCAAGGACTTTATATTTCCACATCTGGCCCGTCGACTATAGAAGCCCAACCTTACTATGCTATAGACAGTGGTCCCCAACCTTTTTACAGCTTCAGACCAGTAAAGATTGGATAAATTTACTGCGGCGCAGTTAGGGGAATGTTCATTATTTGTAGAGTTACCCTACAGCGACTTGTCATTTTTGCTAACTTTTACTGAATTATAAGTTTGAATGACTACACAAGGCATAATCATAATGAACTGCACAAAAAGTCTTTCAGAAAAAACATTCTAACAAGTGACTTTGTGAGGTCACACCTGTGGGCTGGGAACCACTGGCTTTTAAGACATAAGCATTTTGCAGACAATTCAATTAAAAAGGGCAACATATAAGTAGCCAATAAGTTTGCAATGAATAACTATTCACTTGCAATTTGATGCTTTTATTGAAAATTATTATTCTTAAACGTACTGTTTTATCAGGTGATTTTGAAAAAAAGATCACATAGATGCAATTAAACTTTGATCTGTATATGATCCCAACCAGTACAAGTAAAACAAAATAACTAGCAAGGTGCTTGGTTTGATCTTCTTTCCACTTTCTGCCAAGTTGTGTTTGATTAGGCACAATGGATTCAATTGGATAAATCAAAACTTTTAATTTATATTAAACATACAAAACGGTGCAAAATTCCTAGTAACTCGATTGTGTACATGGGACAATGTCATTTCACCCATGTATGACAAAATTTCACTCTCACATTGCAACTCTAAATACCCAGTGTGGGCAGTGTGCCAGAGTTAGAATAAAGATTTAAAATGTGCCCACACTGCTCCCAGTGCACACACACTGCCTATACCAAATGGTGCGCCGCATGGGTTAGCTAGGTGCGCCACACTTGCATTTCTAAATTTACGACAGAGTGTGCATAGATCATAAACTACTAAATGGTTAGCGTCTAGTTCTAGTACGTTCTTTTCCATTGTAATGTTAGTTCTACATTATCTTTCGAAAAGCAAGAGTGCTCAAGAAACAGTAAATATGTTATGTGGAAAATTCTGTGATGAAATTATTTAAATTTTAATTTTCCATATTTTTCCTAAATTGTTTGAAAATTTAGCATATTGTTTTGACTCCCTGTGCAAAGTGCGCCTGTTCATTTCTTAATTGGTGTCTGGTGCGCCACAAGGTCAAAAAGATTGAGAACCACCAGCCTACACTGCCCTCACACTGAGTAACCTGGGTATTTAGGGTCACCCGTGTATCCCATTATATTAAGTAATGAAAATGGTGGAAATTATGTCTTACCCCGTATTATTACAAAACCTTTTCAAACATAATGGAATGTCATCAAACACTTTTCCAAGCTGATTCACTTCGTCAGGAAATTCCTTTTGATTGTGCTTTGCAAGTAAATAATATCTGAAAAATAACAAAATTTTGCATAAAAACACAATGAACACTCTCTTAAAGAAAATGCTTGCCAGTTTGTGTTTAAAAAAAAACTTTCGCTCTCTTTAGGCATAAAATCCTTTTGAGCTTCATTATGTGCCAACTCTTCAACTGTCAACTTAAAATTATAATTTGTGAAAACAGACAATCCTAAAGAGAGAGAAAACCTTTTTATATATTTATATATAAATATTGTGAAAACAGACAAGACTTCTTAAAGTTTAACCCATTAAAAAAGACGTACTTCATGTACAGGGTGAAAAAAATAGTTTACACCAAAAAAAAATCACAATTCACAAGCACAGAAAAAGACGACAAAATGAACAGTATTTTTTCATACTAATTTTACAAAAAAAACAAACCTTAATCTAGAATTTGGTATTCCGAACTGTTTTGGCGTAAGAAGGAATTCCATGACAGAATAACCGAGTTGTTTTAAAACCTCGCAGAACAATTCATGAGCTTTGGAGTTCTCAAATCCCTTCACGTTTTCCATGAGTATATAATTAGGTGGAGATTGCATGGCTGGTAGAAGCTTCATAAGGTGGAGGAAAGACCTGCGGTTTAAAAGTTTTTAAATATGATTTACAAAATATGCAGAAATTCAGTAAACTTCAGTAAGTTTTCGTTTTTTTTATACCTTGTTGCATAATGTTCTAGCTTAAAAAAAATATTCAATCTAGATTAAAAGGGAAAATAAAATATTCAGTGACCTATGCAATTGCTACATAAGGTAAAGGAAAGACCTGCGGTTTAATTGTATCGGGTTTGAACACTTTAGGTTATTATTATTATTTTGTTTCTGCGCGTTTAACAAATATATGTTTGATAGTTTAAAAGGTAGAGGAAAGACCTACGGTTTCAAAGACCTGCGGTCAATTATTGTTTTCAGATGTAGAAAACTTGTATTTACTAATTAGCATAATAAATGTCAAAGAGACTTTCTATTACAATTAGAGAGTCGCGCTCCGTTTTAACCCTTCCTTCGGATTCGGCTTTTTATTAGACGTGGCGTTTAAATAGAGGCGGTGCCCAAATTTAATCGTATCGTGTTTGAACGCTTTTGTTTATTATTATTATTTTGTTTCTACGCGTTTAACAAATAACTGTTGTATTGTTTGAACGCTTTAAATACACAATACTAACAACTTTAAAAAAGGGTAAAGCTACAGATAAAGATATTTAATAAATCTGTAAAAACTTAAACGGACCATTACTTTTTACTGTTTTTGATCATGTTTGAATAGTTAAATTTCATACTACTAACATATTGTGTATAAAGGGATAAGGGGATAGTTAATAAATTTAAAAAAACTGAAACAAATCATTTTTTCCTGTTTCGAGCATGTTTGTATGTTTTAGTTTCATACCAGTAACTACTTGTTTACAAAGAGACAGACAGATATTTACAAAATTGTATAAATTAAAACGGTCATTATTTTCTTATGTCATGACTCATGAGCATGTTGTATTTAGTTAGCTTATTTGGAAAACATAAACTATAGAAAAGTCTATATTTTATACAACATAATGTCGAAGTTCTGGCAATGTAAGCTTAGCAGACATCGCCTGAACCA
>CH002034.1:193037-233057 GCA_000149265.1 Ciona savignyi | reverse complement strand
TGATTTCAAATAGTTCAAAAGCTTTGAAAAACGTTAGGTATAGGGTATGATAATCATGTTTATCCCCGTGGGTGGGAAAACCAAGGGTGTTATCACACGCCCAATCGCCAGATTACCTCGCGCTCACCGTCGGGTTATCGAAGCTATTGCAGTGTGTTGTGTATGATTCGTTCCTTTAATTAAGTAGAACCCATTAATTAATCCGCTGGGTTCAGGCAATGTCCGTTAAGTGCTTTGTCCAAGGACACAACCCACCTAGTAGCGATCAGTTCAGAACCTAAAACTTTCGGTTGAAAGGCTTCGCACTAAATCGCCAGACTAAACGGTTGGACGTATATCTTTAAATACCTTGGTTTCTCTTTTACAAAATAAATATTAAATTGATGTATAAAAAATATAAAGAAAAAAATTAAATCGCGGATAGAAATTTAAAAAGATGTCCCCATTGAAGTTATCTTTTAAAATTTAAAAGGGGACTTTTTCTCTTTGCGGTGAAATGTTTTTGTTCCCTCTGTTTTCTAGTGTTTTGCGAACATAGGTTATTTGATCTGGTGTTAAAACGAAATGTTAAATCTATATTGCGTGAAAGGGTGGTCTTGAAAGGGGATTAGCATTTGGAAATGGAATTAGTAAACTCGTGTGCTTAAAGGTACGGTGGTCTGATTTTAGTTTATTTTTTGCTCCTTAATTAGTTTAGAATCATTACATTAAAAAAAAGTAGCACACATATTTTAAGTTTAGGGAGGCAGGATAATACGGCAAAACAACAAAGGTCAAAACAGTGTTACTATATTTGTATAAAAAAAATTCAATATTTATGTAATAATTTTCATTTTGTTTCAACTGGTAGAAGGGTGTTAAGTAGTGTATGGACATTTTGTTGTCATTTATAGTAAAATATTAACTTAAGTATTGTGAAAACATTATTTAAATTTAAGGATAGCATTTTCGTAATTAACCTGGGGTTAAACTAAAAACAATGAGTTTTTTTTTTGGTTATTAGGATTATTTGTTAAAATGCTATTGTGACCTCAAGGTTATTATTCTTGCGTTACGTTGTCTACTATGGTTATCTTGTAAATTCCTAACTAGAAGGTTAAATTCAATTGGGTTAATAATACCACTGACATGCCACACTTATGCCATATGAGCTTCTTGTATTCTGGTGTTTACAAGAACAGCAATAACAAACAGAGAGTTTTATACTGATAGAGTTTATGACATGTGAAAAACTAAAAGGAGGAAAACTTCTAAAATAAGGGACGCAGAGTTAGTTTTAAGCATCAAGACGAAGTTAGGGTTAGTTCTGGGGTTGAGATTACTGTTTAGGGCAGGGTTAACATTCCTTTTCAGTGTGCAGCTTAGTCATTGAATAATTTAAATTAAATTAAATTACCCTTGAAACTAGCTTTTTCTTATTACTATGATAAAGTATTTTCCCTAACTAAAATAGCCTTAATTATAATGGTTAATGCAAGTGTTAAGGATGGCATTGGGTTGGGTTAATGCTGGTGTTGAACCTAAAATTGCACAAAGGTAACTGGCAAATAAACCCAACTTATTTTTCTTTTAGATTAATGGTTTTTATTAACGTTTTCACTCACATTTTATTTTATTGGTTATTAAAGCATTTTAAGGCTTCTGTTGTAACTGTAATCCATTATAATCCACTATAGGTACAAAATGTAAGAAGGTTAATATAACCAATTGTGGGTTATAATGGAATTCACATTCTGGGTTAATATAATAAATCTTTTACAGGTACATTAGTGAGCCCTGGTCATTGGTTACATATTAACCAAAGGAATCTACACATAAAATACCATTTAAAACTATCTGTACTATCCAGAATTTTTCAAATAATATTTACTTTCAAATAATTGATCAATTTATTGATGCAATTGATTGTAGTGTAGGGCTATATTGTTAGAGTTTAGTTCTTGTGTTTTATCTTAATCCACTATTTTCCAGAAGTTATAAATGCATCCATTCACTGTGCATTAACTGAGTATTGATTATGAGGTTATGTCGGGCGATGGGAAAATACTAACGTCGTCTGCTTTCAATTTTCGACAAGATGTAACCACCGTAAACTACACTATGGGTGAAAGTGGGCAGTGGACTTCGGATACTAATATTCTGCTTTATATACTTCTTGCTGTGTGTTCCAGCATTCTCGTACTGCTGCTATGTCTATTGCTGTGTTTTTGCTACAAGTTTCTTCGAAAAAGTCAGGGCCGTAAAGCCAAATCTACGAACTCTGTAAAAACCGTGCTTATTTCCAAATCGACTTCCATTACTGGATTAAACCAGGGTGAATCACCTGCTAAAAAACGGCATGACATTTACGCGGCTCAAACCGATGTAAAACACGGCCAAATTCTTCAAAATCGCAATTTTAACAACCATGCTGCTAGCTCTAAAGACTGCACTAATGCAACATTCGCTGCTCATGGTAAACTAATGACAAGCACGCCAACAGTGCGCGAAAATGGCTCCCGAAAATGCAACACGATCGTGGCCCTGGTCACGTCTCCTCAAAGCACGATCACAACTTCCGAATGGCAGAGTTTCAAACACGAGACTCCGTACATGAAAAGTGTTCCGACCTACCATTCCCCTGATAACGACACAGCCACAGAATCATACCAAGCCCTATCCCCAGGATCACAGCAAGGTGTTCTAAGCTGGGCAACAACAAACAACATTTTAGAAGCCAACACCCCAAATTCTGCGAATTCTGGTGCGGCGTATGGAACTGCGTTTTCACAGTTGGAAAATATTCAAATTTCGGAGGAAAATGACATGGATTCTGCTTCTGAAGTCAAAGAGTTGCTTCCTGCGCATGAAGTCGTGATTTCCTGTTCCGAATCTTCAGATCTACTGAGTCCGTTGACACCAAACGGGGTTTCATCGTCGTTACCTGTGGATGTCCACGGCCATCCGCGAGCTTGGTTCGTGCCACTCGACGAAATCTACCATGAACCGCTCCGGCATTCCTTCATTGATGTTTCGAACCATAATTTCACCGGCGAAGCGACCTCTACAGAAGAAATTCAACCCGATAAATCACTCCAGAGCCCGGAAAACAGGTCTTCCAACCCAAAAATCAATTTGAGGAAAACGCCGTCCACAGGTGTAGCGGCTCCACACAGTTCCAGCTCTGAAGTTGACAGAAGTGATTCTGCCAATTGGAGGGACAGCGGCGTCCCAGTTTCGCACATCAATCTACGGAAATCCTCGTCGAGTGAATGTGAAGGAAAGAAGCAAAGTTTATGGGAACGATTAGAGGATCGTCCGGTTGTTTTTCTAGAAGACAAAATTGAAAATATAGTTTCACCAAGTTAGATATTTTTCAGTTAGCAGTTCAAAGGTAAATATCTATTTCAAATGTTGTAATTATGCCTCTGCCACTTTTATTTTGCGTTTTATGTAACAAGCACGGAAATTTAAACCAGTAAGGAAATTTAAATCATGTCACAATAGTGGGCATATCCTTCTTTTAGGGCCATATCAGTCCCAAATTATTTTTTAAAGATCAACAACCATGATTAAATGTAACAAAATCCACTTTACAAAATACATGGTTAACATTAAAATGCATATTTAAATGTGTATTTAGCCAAAATATGTTAATGTTGGTACAATTATATTTCTCTACAACAATAAGAATCGAAAAACATACATTTATAAGGGTTTCCAAATCACTTCATGCCATTAGTATGTGAGCTGCCAAACTGCACTCGTTCTAAAGTTTTTAATTCCAGTAACACTATACCTTAAGCAGTCTCTTGGGAATTATGTTTTTAGTGCTCAAGACATGAGCTTAATTAAAGCTGCCAAACTCCTAATCCAAATCCTAATAATGTAAACCTTAGCTTTTGTAATTATGATTGAAATCAAATTGCCTTTACTTTATCAAATAGCTTTATAAAATCATGCTATTTTTGTTTTAGAAAAAATGTAAAACTGAAATGTTTATAAAAATAATGCTTTTGGTATGTATATTTAAAATTGGTATAATGTTTTTTTTTCTAATTTGGTTGCTTAAAAATACCTTTAAAATCATAATTTTAAATCAAATGACATTAAATATTTCATAGTATTATTATTATTATTGCTTGTACCAGTACTTATAGAATTAAGGGTTATGTTTTTGTAAGCACAATTGCCCAAAACCAACATATACAACGTGCCCGTTTTAAAGCTACAGTATCGTTATATCCCTTGTAAATTTGTGTACATAAGATTACGCGCGTCTTCAGTTCTACCTTATGACGTCACACTGTCATTTGTCTGTGCTAATACCAGATTTAGGTGCGGCAGTATTTTTGTATTCAATTCAGCAAATATTAATTTCATTGCCAATATATGTGCAAAAATGATTAAAGATTGAACTCTTTTTTATTATTGCAATTTCAATTTATCACTTGTTTTTTTATACTGCTATCTTTAAAACCAATATCGTAAGTTTTGTTTTTTATTGCTGTTTTTTTAATCCCGAATTCTGATTTACCTTAGTTTAGCGGTTGCCAGTGGACCGAAGTTTTAAACTACCCAATCGGTCTAATCACTCTTCCTTGCCTAGTTTTGTAGTTTCTTGAATTAATATTTAATGATTGCCGCGCCATCCCTATTCCCTTGGCGTTATTTAAGCCAGTTAAGCTGGCTAGATTTCCGTGGTCTTTTCGTGTGTTTTCTTCACTAGTTACCAAGTTATTTGATTATTTCACTTATTGTATGTGCGAAAACGTACTGCTTTTAGGTCTTCAACGCGACGCGTCGATTAAGTTGTCAAAATACACCACTGTTTAGTATGTTCTTGCAATAAACATCACTGGAACACAAGTGTACATCTGTCCCACAATCCTCTGGGACAAAGTACGAAATAACTCGACAATGAGAGAGACTATGACGTAATACAACCTGTCGTCTGTTGTCTGTATTTAATATCCAGCAGCGTTTTGAGTTATCTTTTTGAGTGAGTTAAACTGTGGTTATCTTTAAAAGTAAAAACTATGGTTATCTCGAAGTGTTAAAACTCCGTGTTTATATTAAATAGGTATTACTCTGGTTATTTTGTGTCAGTTTTTACAACCTGGACATATCTATGTGGCCGATTTAGTCTTGGAGCCTTACACAGTTTCCAATAACTTTATCGCTAAACTAGGTCAAAGTAGAGATAATAATATTTATCCCAGTGCATGGGCTATAGTGTTTATTAAAAATGCCATTATCTTCGGTATGCTGTGGAAGCCAGTAGGTCTGTGGTCGTTTGACTGCAGCTGACCAGTTACGATCCGAAGATTTTCCGGGTAGAATCTTACGCACTAAATGGTTGATCGGTTTTCCATAGGACACAACTGACCAGTTTCGATCCTAAATACTTTCAGATGAAAGGCGACGCACTAAGGCCTAAAGATTGGTCGGTTTAACCGTAAACAAGACGAGTTACATTTCTCTCTTTAAAAAGTAGAGTGTGAGAACTTTTGCGGCATATCTATCGCCACCTGCCGGTGATATTCAGATCGAGAAAAAGTTGTTGTTATGTTTTTTTGAATGAACATAATTGCAACACCCATAAATATACCGAATTACTGAATGACTGTGTCGCTTATTGAAAAATGCGTTAGTCATTTTTTTTAAATGGAAAACGCAATAGGCGTTCACATGGGTTATAACCTCGTGGTCACCGTCGGTTTACCAGAACAATTGTAGTGTTTTTGGTGAAAGCCATTAATCCACTGAGTTTAGTCAATGTTCACTCAGGGTCACGACTGTCGTACCGACATAATTGGCTGTTGGCGACATCGTTCCAAGAAAACTACAAGGAACAAAGGAATCTCTAAATGACGAACAGTTGTATAAATTCACGATGCGATCAACGCGACCGAGAAAACTTCTAAATTCAACGTGCGGAGATAATCTATTGTATAAAGCGCAAACATCATCTATAGTGCGTCTTTTAGATATTCTGCATCGCTTTTTTCCCTCGGTTGCAAAATCGCATACAAAAGACTTCATTTCATCAGATAGACAGACAGAGATGTCTAGGCTTATACAGCACTGTGTTTCCAAATCCACAGTCTGTATAGCCTAGGCTCTTGTGGCCTCCAGGGCGGGTTTACGCTTAACGTACCCTACAGCCCGTCCCCATTTATAAAACTACGTAGCCGGTTATGCTTATGCATTACTTTAATTGTACCGTTGCGCTTATCGGAGTCAAATATCAATAATAAAGTAAAACCGCTACCCGTCTACCTTGTGAAGTTCACCAAGTTATTATAAATGAAATAAATTATTATATATTCAATAAGCAGCCGCTACACGACCGTCTAGCCAGCGACCAGTTTTCGAACCTGCAACCCCTTTTAAGGCCACGTACTAACCCACTAAGCTAACCGTTCGAACAATTATATCAAGTTTCATACCTTAACAACTAAATTTGGGGTAACGACTGTTCCCCTAATTGTGCAGATAATGGCCGGGAATACAATATATGTGGAAAATACATCAAGCTGTTCGTTAAGACGGAAGTTGATAACATCGAAACTGGCTGATTAGGATAGAATATTCGTGTTTATCCCCGTGAATGGGAAAACCAAGAAGGTTAACACACGGGCAATCGTCAGATTATCTCGCGTCCACCGTAAGGACACAACCCACTAGCTAGCGACCAGTTTCGCACCTGCAACCTTTTGTCTGAAAGGCGCCGCACTAAACCACCAGACCAATTGGCCGGACAAATACAAAAAAATAAACAATTTAATAATATTGCCAAAGCATTTAGTTCATTTGTTTACTATTTAATTAATATTCGTTAACGCATATGTCAGTACAGTAAAGCATGAAAAAAATCACACAGTTTACGAGACAGCAAAACGAACAAAGTTATAGGAACCGTTGTGAACAAATGATGTGGGAAAAACTTTTTCCAAGGAATTGCTCGGTGTTTTAGAATTGCCGCAAAAAACGTTACTATTTCTGCGGAACGACTTGATTCAAAGATGCGTGAATTGGTAGGCGTCATTTACAACGCCGTGCGACACAGTCGTAATTCCGTTTCCATTTTGAATATCAGTCCCCGCCGGTAACGATCTCCCGCTACCTCTATCGCCACCTTCCGGCGACGCGCAGAGGGGAAAAAGTCTGACTTTCCAATTCGTGAAGGAACATATTACAATGACCACTTTTGCGAGTAACATTATGTTGTAGATGAAATTCGGTACGACGATGTTTTTGTGACGAATACTGAAAACGATAACTGGTGCTATGATGTACGTTAAAATGGACATGCAGGTTGTGAAGACAACCCTTCGGGATAGTGACCTCACGCTTTTAGCTGTTTGCGCGCTGATTACGTTTTTATGACGCAATAATGGGTATACAAGCAGGGCGCCAAGGACAATGACACTTAACGCACTTGAAATCGAGACGAACACGATATTTGTAAGGATGTCAGTGGAGATGAAAAAGTTAACGCACATTTTGGCCCGGGTGAAGCGTGCATTGCTGGCAATAGAGAATAGAACGCTGTGCTGAACAGCAGTTGCGAGCACTAACAGCAAAACAATGTAATTCAGAACAACCACCGTCTTACTTTGTAAATTCCGTAAAATCCTGGTGTGAGTACAGCACCCGTATTTCGCATCCAAAGTAGTAAATACACCGTCGCGAGGGCCTAAATTGTAACACCAGGTCGCTGCAATGCGGTAAATGTTACAAATTATCCGTCCGTCGCCCATCGTTATTAACATTGGAAGTTGAATTATTAGGAATCCGACAAAGTTTAGGAATATTGTCATGCCGAGTAGATATGGTAGATATTTTTCCGCCGTTCCCGCCGTTTTTGCTTCCCCGCCAGAATGTCTTGATTTTATTTCGTAAACAAAACACATTGCAAGAAGGTACAGAGAAGCGGCAGTGAAAAACACCGACAAAACTTCGACCAAAATCCACTCCGCTGTTTCCGCGTAAAGTTGAATTGCAATTGATTCCGTGGTGTAGTTTTCCGCAGTTTCAGTTGTCAAGGTCCCCATTGCCAAAGTAATGCAGGAAAATGTAAAACTGTAGCCTAACCCTTTAACACGCAGCTAAAAAATATCAAAAATTCATTAATGGGAAATGTTTCGAAACCAATCGGTGCCTATAATAGTTTTTTTTCCTGCACAATCATAACCGAACCTAGTGGACTAAAACTGAAAAGAGCGGTTCAATCATACACAACACACTGCAATAGCTCTGTTAACCCGACGCGAGGTGATATGAACTGTGTAGTAACAATATATGTGGAGAAAGACAACGAGCTGTTCGTTGAGACGGAAGGTGATAACATCGAAACTGGCTGATTAGGATAGGATATCCATGTTTTTCCCTGTGAATGGGAAAACCAAGGAAGTTAACACACGAGCAATCGTCAGATTATCTCGCGTCCACCGTCGGGTTACCGGAGCTGTTTTGGTGTGTTGTGTATAATTCACACGTTTCTACAATTTGGTAGAAACCATTAATCCGCTGTGTTCAGGATATGTCCGCTAAGTGCCTTGCCCAAAGAACACAACCCACTAGCTAGCGACCAGTTTCGCACCTGCAACCTTTTGTCTGAAAGGCGCCGCACTAAACCACCAGACCAACTGGCCGGACAAATACAAAAAAATAAACAATTTAATAATATTGCCAAAGCATTTAGTTCATTTGTTTACCATTTAATTAATATTCGTTAACGCATATATCAGTACAGTAAAGCATGAAAGAAAAGCACACAGTTTCCAATAAAACGAACAAAGTTATAGGAACCGTAGTGAACAAATGACGAGGGAAAAACTTTTTCCAAGGAATTGCACGGTGTTTTAGAATTGCCGCAAAAAACGTTACTATTTCTGCGGAACGACTTGATTCAAAGATGCGTGAATTCGTAGGCGTCATTTACAACGCCGTGCGACACAGTCGCAATTCCGTTTTCTTTTTGAATATCAGTCCCCGCCGGAAACGATCTCCCGCTACCTCTATCGCCACCTTCCGGCGACGCGCAGAGGGGAAAAAGTCTGACTTTCCAATTCGTGAAGGAGCATATTACAATGACCACTTTTGCGAGTAACATTATGTTGTAGATGAAATTCGGTACAACGATGTTTTTGTGACGAATACTGAAAACGATAACTGGTGCTATTATGTACGTTAAAATGGACATGCAGGTTGTGAAGACAACCCTTCGGGAAAGTGACCTCACGCTTTTAGCTGTTTGCGCGCTGATTACGTTTTTATGACGCAATAATGGGTATACAAGCAGGGCGCCAAGGACAATGACGATAAACGCGCTTCTAATCGAGACGAACACGATATTTGTAAGGATGTCAGTGGAGACGAAAAAGTTAACGCACATTTTAGCCCGGGTGAAGCGTGCATTGCTAGCAATAGAGAATAGAACGCTGTGCTGAACAGCAGTTGCAAGCACTAACAGCAGAACAATGTAGTTGAGAATTACTACCGTCTTACTCTGTAAATTCCGTAAAATCCTGTAGTAGAATACAACACCCGTATTCGCATCCAAAGCAGTAAATACACCGTCGCGAGGCCTAAATTATAACACCAGGTCGCTGCAATGCGGTAAATGTTACAAATTATCCGTCCGTCGCCCATCGTTATTAACATTGGAAGTTGAATTATTAGGAATCCGACAAAGTTTAGGAATATTGTCATGCCGAGTAGATATGGTAGATATTTTTCCGCCGTTTCCGCCGTTTTTGCTTCGCCGCCAGAATGTCTTGATTTTATTTTGTAAACAAAACACATTGCAAGTAGGTATAGCGAAGCGGCAGTGAAAAACACCGACAAAACTTCAACCAAAATCCATTCTATTGTTTCCGCGTAAAGTTGAATTGGAATTGATTCCGTCGTGTAGTTGTCCGCAGTTTCAGTTGTCGAGGTCCCCATTGCCAAAGTAATGCAGGAAAATGTAAAACTGCAGCCTAACTCTTTAGCACGCCGCTAAAAAAGATCGACAATTCATTAATGGGAAATATTTCGAAACCAATCGGTGACTATAATGTTTTTTTTCTCAGGCAAGGCACAAGCATAACCGAACCTAGTGAGCTAAAACTGAAGGAACAGTTCAATAATACACAACACATTGCAATAGCTCCGTTAACCCGACGCGAGGTGATATGAACTGTGTAGTAACAATATATGTGGAAAAAGACAACGAGCTGTTCGTTGAGACGGAAGGTGATAACATCGAAACTGGCTGATTAGGATAGGATATCCATGTTTATCCCTGTGAATGGGAAAACCAAGGAAGTTAACACACGAGCAATCGTCAGATTATCTCGCGTTCATCGTCGGGTTACCGGAGCTGTTTCGGTGTGCTGTGTATAATTCACACGTTTCTTCAATTTGGTAGAACCCATTAATCCGCTGTGTACAGGATATGTCCGCTAAGTGCCTTGTCCAAAGACACAACCCACTAGCTAGCGACCAGTGTCGCACCTGCAACCTTTTGTCTAAAAGGCACCGCACTAAACCACCAGACCAACTGGCCGGACAAATACAAAAAAATAAACAATTTAATAATATTGCCAAAGCATTTAGTTCAATTGTTTACCATTTAATTAATATTCGTTAACGCATATGTCAGTACAGTAAAGCATGAAAAAATCACACAAATTACGAGACAGCAAAACGAACAAAGTTATAAGAACCGTTGTGAACAAATGACGAGGGAAAACTTTTTCCAAGGAATTGCACGGTGTTTCAGAATTGGCGCAAAAAAACGTTACTATTTCTGCGGGATTCAAAGATTCGTGGAGTCGTAAGCGTCGTTTACAACGCCTTGCGACACAGTCGTAATTCCGTTTCCATTTTGAATATCAGTCCCCGCCGGTAACGATCTTCCGCTACCTCTATCGCCACCTTCCGGTGACGCGCAGAGGGGAAAAAGTCTGACTTTCCAATTCGTGAAGGAACATATTACAATGACCACTTTTGCGAGTAACATTATGTTGTAGATGAAATTCGGTACGACGATGTTTTTGTGACGAATACTGAAAACGATAACTGGTGCTATAATGTACGTTAAAATGGACATGCAGGTTGTGAAGACAACCCTTCGGGAAAGTGACCTCACGCTTTTAGCTGTTTGCGCGCTGATGACGTTTTTATGACGCAATAATGGGTATACAAGCAGGGCGCCAAGGACAATGACACTAAACGCGCTTGAAATCGAGACAAATACGATACTTGTAAGGATGTCAGTGGAGATGAAAAAGTTAACGCACATTTTAGCCCGGGTGAAGCGTGCATTGCTGGCAATAGAGAATAGAATGCTGTGCTGAACAGCAGTTGCGAGCACTAACAGCAAAACAATGTAGTTGAGAACAACTACCGTCTTACTCTGTAAATTCCGTAAAATCCTGTGTGAATACAACACCCGTATTCGCATCCAAAGCAGTAAATATACCGTCGCGAGGCCTAAATTATAACACCAGGTCGCTGCAATGCGGTAAATGTTACAAATTATCCGTCCGTCGCCCATCGTTATTAACATTGGAAGCTGAATTATTAGGAATCCGACAAAGTTTAGGAATATTGTCATGCCAAGTAGATATGGTAGATATTTTTCCGCCGTTCCCGCCGTTTTTGCTTCCCCGCCAGAAGAATGTCTTGATTTTACTTCGTAAACAAAACACATTGCAAGAAGGTACAGAGAAGCGACAGTGAAAACCACCGACAAAACTTCAACCAAAATCCATTCCGTTGATTTCGCGTAAAGTTGGATTGAAATTGATTCCGTCGTGTAGTTGTCCGCAGTTTCCGTTGTCGAGGTCCACATTGCCAAAGTAATGCAGGAAAATGTAAAACTGTAGCCTAACCCTTTAGCACGCCGCTAAAAAAGATCGACAATTCATTAATAGGAAATGTTTCGAAACCAATCGGTGGCTATAATGTTTTTTCCTCAGGCAAGGCACAAGCATAACCGAACCTAGTGGACTAAAACTGAAGGAACGGTTCAATAATACACAACTCACTGCAATAGCTCCGTTAACCCAACGCGAGGTGATATGAACTGTGTAGTAACAATATATGTGGAAAATGGCAACGAGCTGTTCGTTGAGACGGAAGGTGATAACATCGAAACTGGCTGATTAGGATAGGATATCCATGTTTATCCCCGTGAATGGGAAAACCAAGGAAGTTAACACACGAGCAATGGTCAGATTATCTCGCGTCCACCGTCGGGTTACCGGAGTTGTTTCGGTGTGTTGTGTATAATTCACACGTTTCTTTAATTTGGTAAAACCCATTAATCTGCTGTGGTTAGGATATGTCCGCTAAGTGCCTTGCCCAAAGACACAACCCACTAGCTAGCGACCAGTTTCGCACCTGCAACCTTTTGTCTGAAAGGCGCCGCACTAAACCACCAGACCAACTGGCGGGACAAATACAAAAAAATAAACAATTTAATAATATTGCCAAAGCATTTAGTTCATTTGTTTACCATTTAATTAATATTCGTTAACGCATATGTCAGTACAGTAAAGCATGAAAAATCACACAGTTTACGAGACAGCAAAACGAACAAAGTTATAGGAACCGTTGTAAACAAATGATGTGGGAAAAACTTTTTCCAAGGAATTGCACGGTGTTTTAGAATTGCCGCAAAAAACGTTACTATTTCTGCGGAACGACTTGATTCAAAGATGCGTGAATTCGTAGGCGTCATTTACAACGCCTTGCGACACAGTTGCAATTCCGTTTCCATTTTGAATATCAGTCCCCGCCGGCAACGATCTCCCGCTACCTCTATCGCCACCTTCCGGCGACGCGCAGAGGGGAAAAAGTCTGACTTTCCAATTCGTGAATGAACATATTACAATGACCACTTTTGCGAGTAGCATTATGTTGTAGATGAAATTCGGTACGACGATGTTTTTGTGGCGAATACTGAAAACGATAACTGGTGCTATTATGTACGTTAAAATGGACATGCAGGTTGTGAAGACAACCCTTCGGGAAAGTGACCTCACGCTTTTAGCTGTTTGCGCGCTGATTACGTTTTTATGACGCAATAATGGGTATACAAGCAGGGCGCCAAGGACAATGACACTAAACGCGCTTGAAATCGAGACGAACACGATACTTGTAAGGATGTCAGTGGAGATGAAAAAGTTAACGCACATTTTAGCCCGGGTGAAGCGTGCATTGCTAGCAATAGAGAATAGAACGCTGTGCTGAACAGAAGTCGCAAGCACTAAAAGTAAAACAATGTAATTCAGAACAACTACCGTCTTACTTTGTAAATTCCGTAAAATCCTGTGTGAGTACAGCACCCGTATTCGCATCCAAAGCAGTAAATACACCGTCGCGAGGCCTAAATTATAACACCAGGTCGCTGCAATGCGGTAAATGTTACAAATTATCCGTCCGTCGCCCATCGTTATTAACATTGGAAGTTGAATTATTAGGAATCCAACAAAGTTTAGGAATATTGTCATGCCGAGTAGATATGGTAGATATTTTTCCGCCGTTCCCGCCGTTTTTGCTTCCCCGCCAGAATGTCTTGATTTTACTTCGTAAACAAAACACATTGCAAGAAGGTACAGTGAAGCGGCAGTGAAAAACACCGACAAAACTTCGACCAAAATCCATTCCGTTGTTTCCGCGTAAAGTTGAATTGGAATTGATTCCGTCGTGTAGTTGTCCGCAGTTTCCGTTGTCGAGGTCCACATTGCCAAAGTAATGCAGGAAAATGTAAAACTGTAGCCTAACCCTTTAGCACGCAGCTAAAAAAGATCGACAATTCATTAATGGGAAATGTTTCGAAACCAATCGGTGGCTATAATGTTTTTTTTCCTGCACAATCATAACCGAACCTAGTGGACTAAAACTGAAGGAAAGGTTCAATCATACACAACACACTGCAATAGCTCCGTTAACCCGACGCGAGGTGATATGAACTGTGTAGTAACAATATATGTGGAAAAAGACAACGAGCTGTTCGTTGAGACGGAAAGTGATAACATCGAAACTGGCTGATTAGGATAGGATATCCATGTTTATCCCTGTGAATGGGAAAACCAAGGAAGTTAACACACGAGCAATCGTCAGATTATCTCGCGTCCACCGTCGGGTTACCGGAGCTGTTTCGGTGTGTTGTGCATAATTCACACGTTTCTTCAATTTGGTAGAACCCATTAATCCGCTGTGTACAGGATATGTCCGTTAAGTGCATTGCCCAAAGACACAACCCACTAGCTATAGCGACCAGTTTCGCACCTGAAACCTTTTGTCTGAAAGGCGCCGCACTAAACCACCAGACCAACTGGCCGGACAAATACAAAAAAATAAACAATTTAATAATATTGCCAAAGCATTTAGTTCATTTGTTTACCATTTAATTAATATTCGTTAACGCATATGTCAGTACAGTAAAGCATGAGAGAAAATCACACAGTTTCCAATAAAACGAACAAAGTTCGAGGAACCGTTGTGAACAAATGACGAGGGAAAAACTTTTTCCAAGGAATTGCACGATGTTTCAGAATTGGCGCAAAAACGTTACTATTTCTGCGGAACGACTTGATTCAAAGATGCGTGAATTCGTAAGCGTCATTTACAACGCCGTGCGACACAGTCGTAATTCCGTTTCCATTTTGAATATCAGTCTCCGCCGGTAACGATCTTCCGCTACCTCTATCGCCACCTTCCGGCGACGCGCAGAGGGGAAAAAGTCTGACTTTCCAATTCGTGAAGGAACATATTACAATGACCACTTTTGCGAGTAGCATTATGTTGTAGATGAAATTCGGTACGACGATGTTTTTGTGACGAATACTGAAAACGATAACTGGTGCTATTATGTACGTTAAAAATGCGACATGCAGGTTGTGAAGACAACCCTTCGGGAAAGTGACCTCACGCTTCGAGCTGTTTGCGCGCTGATTACGTTTTTATGACGCAATAATGGGTATACAAGCAGGGCGCCAAGGGCAATGACAATAAACGCGCTTCTAATCGAGACGAACAAGATATTTGTAAGGATGTCAGTGGAGACGAAAAAGTGAACGCACATTTTGGCCCGGGTGAAGCGTGCATTGCTAGCAATAGAGAATAGAACGCTGTGCTGAACAGCAGTCGCAAGCACTAACAGCAAAACAATGTAGTTGAGAACAACTACCGTCTTACTCTGTAAATTCCGTAAAATCCTGTGTGAATACAACACCCGTATTCGCATCCAAAGCAGTAAATACACCGTCGCGAGGCCTAAATTATAACACCAGGGTCGCTGCAATGCGGTAAATGTTACAAATTATCCGTCCGTCGCCCATCGTTATTAACATTGGAAGTTGAATTATTAGGAATCCAACAAAGTTTAGGAATATTGTCATGCCGAGTAGATATGGTAGATATTTTTCCGCCGTTCCCGCCGTTTTTGCTTCCCCGCCAGAATGTCTTGATTTTACTTCGTAAACAAAACACATTGCAAGAAGGTACAGTGAAGCTGCAGTGAAAAACACTGACAAAACTTCAACCAAAATCCACTCCGCTGTTTCCGCGTAAAGTTGAATTGGAATTGATTCCGTCGTGTAGTTGTCCGCAGTTTCCGTTGTCGAGGTCCACATTGCCAAAGTAATGCAGGAAAATTTAAACTGTAGCCTAACCCTTTAACACGCAGCTAAAAAAGATCGAAACATTATTAATGGGAAATGTTTCGAAACCAGTCGGTGACTTTTAGGTTGTTTCCTTAGGCAAGGCACTTAGCGGACATCACCTGAATCTAGTGGATTGTTGGGTTCTACTAAAACTGAAAGAGCGAGTCAATCATACACAACACACTACAATAGCTCCGTTAACCCGACGCGAGGTGATATGAACTGTGATAACGCACCCCTTTCGTTCACCCATTCACGGGGATAAAACTTGAATATAAAATGTCTTAATTTGTGGGTTTAGCGTCCACGTCTAAATATACCGAAACTTAATAATTGATTGGTTTTTAGACGTATTTTGACGACTGTCGTTTTGCGTTTTTTCCCGTTTTCCAAATTTTTAACAAAGGTCCTGCTTCGTGTTTTCATCGTGGAAACAAAAATAACAGTATTCTTAATAGGTGATTTATGGAATAGTTTACACATAAACTTAATTGCAATCGCCAGTGCTAAAGTGGTCACTCTATTACCGCAAATTGGTAGAGTGGTTTAAAATTCTGGAATGGGATACATGATTTTGTAGCATATGTATGGCATTGTATAGTAAGAAACACACACCCGCTATCTTATTAAACGAAACTATCCTTCGCAAAGGCATGTAACCTAGTCTTATGGTAACCTTGCAGGTCGAAATCTGAGCATACTTAGTTTTGTATTTTAAACTAATTGCTGTGAAACTAATTTAGTAACTATTAAGCTTGATCTCATACGTAGAGAGACATTTGTTCACACCAAAATACGCCACCTTATCGACAGAAAAATACATTTATTAGTAAAACCCTGTTCACTGCACTCATCGAAAACGTAACTTTAGGACAGGGATGTCCAACATTTTATTTTAGTGGGCCGCATTTTCACTTTAAATAGTTCAATGGGCCGCAGAACCTACTAAATTTCAAGAAAAGTTGGTACATAAAGAAACAATTAAAAACCACTAATTTATAATCCTGTATTCCTGTTACTCCCATACTTATTGCCTACTATTACCGCGCCCTCAAAAGCTGACTGATACATTCTAGGCAAAACAATCACTCAAATGTGCTGACATATTACTAATTTTAGGTTAGTGCTTGGGTAAGAGTTAATATTAGTTCTAGAGTAAAAATTATTATTGTTGGCAGGGTTATAATTACTTTTCCTACTTTAAGTAAGCAGCTTCTCTTTTTCTCACTTTCCTTCTTTTCAATGTTATCCTTGGAGCGAGCGTCTCAGATTTTATCAAATTTCCAATATAAGAAGGCAAGCTATCTGTGAAGCAATCTGTAGGTTGTATGGGTTTAATTAATGGCCTGAAGACTTAACGTATAAAATACCTTTAGATCTAATTAAAAATTAATTCTTTGTAGAAAACCATGTAAGTATCTATCTCTGAATGTAGCAATAGCCTAGCAGAAAAAAAAACAAGGTTAGTGCTCTTTCTACTAAACCAGCCTACACGTTTCGGTTAAACCTAAACGAAAGGCGATTATAGGTCCAAAGGGAAAATGGGCTAGTGATTTAAACGAAAACATTACCGCGTGGTCTAATATGTATGAAAATATTAAATCTTTTAAGTTTAAAACAAAACAAATACCGTGTTAAATAGAGCTTAACAATCGTGTCATTGTGATAAATAAAATATTGTTAAGGCTTATGTAACTTTAAATCTACGCTCCTTTTTAGCTGATCACTTAATCATTAACGTATTTTTTGTGCATTAACTTATATTGTACTGTTGTTAACTTGTACTGGTTAAAACTAACAATTGGTTCTGTGACATATAATCAACTATTTCAATTGTGACTAAACACTGTCATTTTATTCATTGCATATTGCTGTGTGTAAGATTTATTGTACTGGGTTTAGAGATCAAAAAGATAAGGCTTGGAAATCTGATAATATACGGAAAAGAAGCAGAGAGATATGAGAGCTAGGCTATAGCGCGAAACTATGGAAAATGGAGTAAACACCTTGCAAAATGGCCTTCTCGTACATGGTTTGTTATATGAACGTTATAACGATAGTGATCGTTATAACTTCTGTATTTTTCGAATTTTGTGCATATTCTACTAGTTTGTGGCAAGTATACAACTATATTTCAGGTCCAGTAAGCAAACAGCCTATAGTCGGTTTGTGGCCTTTCAGCCAAAGGGCTGCAAATTCAAAACTGGTCGGTTGTGTACATAGCCTGACGGACGTTGAACGCAATGGATTAAAAGACTGGTCAAAGAATTTAGCAAGGACATCATACAACATATCACGAATGATCGGTAAATCGACAGAGGTACGTGATATATTGTGTTGTCCCGCCCACGAAGATAAGCATAAGCATCCTATATTGTTATTGGTGTATGCAGGTAAGACAGAAGAACTAAATTTTATCCATCCCCGATATCTATATGCCAATAAAGAGTTATATATTCGTTAAAATTAATTTTTAATGAAAGTTTAATGTTTTATAAGCGCATGGTACTAGAAAGATAAGTAAAGTGGACTAAGCTAGGTGTTTTTTTTTAAGTTTAGATTTTTTTAGGCGACGTTCGTTAAATGTCTTGCACACAACCGATATTAGCCATCGGCTAGTTTCGAGCACACCGCCTTTCGACTGGCATTTTCCAAAAATATTAAATATTTTAGAAAGTTTAAAAATTTTCCTATTCTTTTAAACTCTTCAATTAAGTTAGTCGCCGGCTTTTACCTACCTTTTTGCAGACAGCTCAGGGAAATGTTAGGTAGTAAATAAAGGATATCTCCTTGGTTAGCTCGAGTGATTCACATACATAATTATGTACAAAAAGCGATATTAGGGACCGGCCCATTTAGGGTTAGAAACTTAACATGGTAAAACATATAAATCAATCCACCCATATATCTACCTGACATAATTAATGGCCGCTTTTTAAAGCGATTATGTAGAAAAAAGAACTTTAAAATTTTAGTTTCGAAAAAATTTTAGTGCTCAGACAAATCACACTTACAGGTAAAAGCCAAATTATTTTGTAATATTTTGGTATAACATCACGTAAAACATCATATACATATATATAGACGCGAGTTAATCTGGAAATTGCGTGATAACGTCTTTTGCGTTTTACACAAACTTAATCATACACAACTTACTGCAATACTTCTGGTAACCCGGCGGTGGGCACGCAAGGTAATCTGACGATTGTCGGTATAATAACATCCCTTGCGCTTTTTCATTCATGGGGATATAAACATGAATATCCTAGCATATCTTATCCTATTAACTTAAGAATCATACACAACTTACTGCCTCTGGTAACTCGACGGTGGGCACGAGGTAATCTAGTGATTGCCTATACCCGCCGTATAACACTACACTAAATGACTCTCGTTGATATTTATAAAGGATAAACATAATTATCCTATCCTAATTTATCGCCTATATATACCTCAACAAACCTCTTACTATACCTGCACCCCAGTACATATATGACAGTTTGCATTTCCCACTACACTTAAACGACAATTTGCTGTACAACCGACCGACCAGAATAACCAAACGTATCTTGTCATATCACGTTTAACAATCTGATCTGGTGTATTTGATTATGTGTGCGTTCAATTTCCTCGTGTTACGTGTAAGCGGTCACCCTACATGAAAATTTAATTTTCTGGCAGATTGTAAAGCGTTGTATTACGATCCTGTTTTAATTAAACCTGGAATTCTATCTAAGACCAAGCAGCTGGATAAGTGATATGGGCTTGGCAAAAATACAAGAATAACGAAGTACAAGAAAATATAACCGAAACATTACCAAATCCCATATTCATAGGAAGATTTAAAGACATTTTAACATTATTTAGTTTAGTTTTTCTTTCACTGTGGTTTTGCTGAATTAAATTTTCTCTTTCATAACAAAATTTATAAAATTACAAATTAAGGAAATCGGGACAAACAGCAACAAGATATTATATAACACTTGGGGGGTTTCATGTTTTTGTTGTTGTTGTTTTTTTACCGAGCCAAGTTTCATCACCAGGACCGTTTTTTGTATAAAAGGCGGTATGTGTATCGGTCGCGTTAACCATTCGACCACACGACCGTACAGTTAGTTGATTTAAAGGGGAACTGAAGTCGATTTTAAAAATATCTTAATAAATGGAAAAAAAATACGCTGATTTTAAAAATCAAATCAGTTTCTTCCAATAATTTTTTGTTAAAAAGTTATGAGCAGATATGCATTTCATTTTATGTTAGGGGATTTCCCGTATTACGTCATTGACGTTGTTGAGATTTCGTGCCTATATGCGTTGTATACAATCATGTGTCAGTTTAGAGGTAAATTAGTAACAGAAGCGCCTGCAGGAGCGTGGTATTTTCGTTTTTTTATGGAGACGTAGCATAACACTTGTCATATAGCCTAACTGAACCAATGTACATGGTGACAGCTTACTTTAAGCGCGGTCATTAAAGCCTGCACGGTCCTGGACCTAAGCTGAATGCTGAGGTATACAGGTCTCGTATTTAAATGACTTTAGAATAATAAGTCTTAGCAATTTATAGAACAAGAAAACTAGAACAGAATGCAATAAACTGTAACTACCAGCAATTTATATAAATAAACCAGCAATCAAGCAAAGGCTAGACTATGCGGTGGGAACAGCCTAAAAGTATATAACAGTGCGAAAAAGGACGACGCCGTGCGTTAAGTGCGTATTTAAAAAAACATATTTAAAATATTTGACAAAAATCCTTAATACTTTTGAAAAAAAAGGATATTTGAGAAAAAAATCCTCAATATTTATTATTTTAAACCGTCTGTAAAATAGAATCGCTGTTTCGTCTGGTATTGGGGTGTCGGTATATTATGTAAAATGGACGTACCCGTTTACCCAACGCCACCTGTTCTACAATTTTATACGAATTGTTTTAACTCTACGGTCTTATGGCTTACTACTATCAATTTTATACGGATTGTTTTAACTCTACGGTCTTATGGCTTACTACTAGGGCTGCGAATTAACAGTTAATTTAAAAAACGGTTAACTGATGTAAAAATGATTGGTTAACCGTTAACCGATTTTCTTTCAACTACCATCAAATCGGCACCGTTTTTGCCAAAAAAAGTTCAGGCAGCAGTAAAGGGCAGCAAAGAAATAACGCGCGTGATTACCGGCATTATCGGGTCTTATTTATGCGTTACTTTATAGTTTTTAAACGTCACCTTAAGACACATAGTATAACTTTGATTGTAATGCGTAATATTGAGTTAAAAATCAAACAATCAGCGTCTGAATGGTTGCTTATATTACGTTGACAATCAAACAATCGACTGGTGCGTATATTACGTGGACAATCAAACAATCGACGTGTGAATGGTTGCTTATATTACGTTAATAATGAAACAATAAACGTGTGAATGGAGTTATGTATATTTGAAGATTATTAAAACGCAATTACGCCCAATTAAATGTGGGCCGTAAAGTAACGTTTCAAAATATGAATGAACGTGTGTGTTATATAGGTTGTTACAGTAGACACATTGTAAAAAATACCATAATGCGTGAAAAAACCTGAGTGGTATATTTTGTATGTTGCCATCCCACATTTTTTACTGTTGTCAGTCAGGTATTTCATGTCATGAAAGCGTGCGTTTTACCAACCAACGAACAGATAAAGAGTTCAAAAAAAGAGTTGTTAAAAAACGGTTAAACGGTTAAAATTTGACGTGACGGTTAACCATAAAAACGGTTAACCGTGGTTAACCGTTAATTTTTCGCAGCCCTACTTACTACTATCAATTTTATACGAATTGTTTTAATTGTACGGTCTTATGGCTTACTACTATCAATTTTATACGAATTGTTTTAACTGTACGGTCTTATGGCTTACTACTATCAATTTTATACGAATTGTTTTAACTGTACGGTCTTATGGCTTACTACTATCAATTTTATACGAATTGTTTTAACTGTACAGTCTTATGGCTTACTACTATCAATTTTATACGAATTGTTTTAACTGTACGGTCTTATGGCTTACTACTATCAATTTTATACGAATTGTTTTAACTGTTCGGTCTTATGGCTTACTACTATCTCGAAATAATTACAGAGTGTGGCATAATGGTTAAGGCGACCGTTACATATTCCGACTATACTATAAAAAAATCGAGTGGTATGGAATGGGTTCGAAACTTGGCTCGGTAGAATTAAATATAAAAATGTATTTTTGTCTTACGGTTTAAATCTGGACGTACTAACTTTTATATGTAGGTTCATTTTGTCCACTTTTGCTAACATGCGCCGACAACCACTTCAGCAATAAACGACACAACATTTAACCCTTCCTTATGTACTTTGAGCCGATCAGCTTTCAAGTTAAAGTATAAGTGTATTTTTTTAATTTATGCTGACATCATAATTTAACAAATTACACAGTATTTACTCGTCGCTATGATCACTGACTTAAACTAAGGCGTTAGGTAATTAAGTCAGTTTACAATCGAATGATTATGGGGGCGAAGAGCTATAGTGCGACTTATTCATGTCTTTATTTTTGAAAAAAACGTGCTAAGTAACGTGTCCGCAATGTACTGATCTTTCAGAAAACAATCGTTCACCAACTATGCTCGGTTTAAATACTGTCTATCCTTTTTCTCCAGGTATGGTTAATTCACAATCATTTCTAAAACATTCATTTATTCTCGGATATAAAACAACGACTTCATTTAACTGTGTCAGGATAATTTGACCATAGCATAATTGTCACTTTCAGTATAAATTGCCTTGTTTTGTTTTTGCACATCAGACCACTTGGGACTCACCAATAGTTCTTTTCAGAACTGACTACCATTATCTCGTTCGACCATAAAATTCACCCTACCAGTGGCACCTAAGCTCTTTGTCGTGAGATGGCAAATCTTATGCCCGTTCGTGTTTCCTTACCAAATCGTTGCGCGAGTAATGAATAAACACGTAAACACGACTTTAACCCTTAACGTATCATTGATCGTGAGTCGAAAAGGTAAGGAACCGACAGACTGTGTCACGGTAATTTGACCATATCATTATTTTTAATTGTAGTCGCCTTTCTATTAAATCGTTTAACGTCATTTGACATTTGTTAAAAGAAACAACGCGTAAACACAATTGGCCTTAAATTCAGTTGATAAAAAATATTTTGTTGCTAGGTTCACGGTAATTAAACAGGCAGTTACCGCCGTATATTGAGGCAACGATAATAATCGGTGTTAAGAAATGGATTCAGCAGGTGGAAAACGAATTGTGTTTTGATAACCATGTATAGCAATACCTGTCCACTGACGCAGAAGGAAAAAACAACGACAATAAAATTCAAAGCAACTCATCGCTCTGTTGAAGATGGCGTATAACCAATTAAGACCTCTATGAACGGCAGGATGTGACGAGTGGTACCCTTCATGAGTCATTGTTTTTAAACTAGTGTTTTGCTGAGTAACAATGGTGGTGATTCCCCAATGTTTGTTTTGTTGAAAGCAGCATGTGCTAGGCTGCGCGCCGGTGTTCTCGTTTAGCTGTAAAGTTTTGTAATCGTGGAGCAGTGCTTTGTAAAATAAAGGTGTTGAATGTGCATCTGCTAGCTGTTTTGTTGGAAAAAAGTTGCCGATGTACGAAGGGGTATGGGCTCAAAATTTTTAAACAAAATTTTGTAGGGTTTTGAGTTTAGGTTGCAGATCCAAGCTTCAATTTTAAATTGTGAAAAAATCTAAGACTTCCTATGTCAGGATTTTGAGTGACAGTCGTTTTTGTGAGGTCAGTTTGCATTGGAGAGATAGGGAAAATAATTAGTTGAACGCCTCCTGAAATACACAATAGTTCAACGTTCAGTTTAGTTTTTTTTGTTTCCACGATGAAAACACGTAACCGGTCCTTTTAATAAAAATTGGAATCATGAGAAGGCTGTTATAGGACGTTTAAAGGATAGGATACTCATGTTTATCCTCGTGAATGGGAAAACCAAGGGGGTTAACACACGAGCAATCGTCAGATCACCTTGCGCCCACCGTCGGGTTACCGTAGCTATTGTAGTGTGTTGTATATGATATAGACGTTCCTTTAATTTGGGTAGAACCCATTTATCTGCCAGGTCCAGACAATGTTCGTAAAGTGCCCAATGAGACAACCGACCAGTTTTGTACCTGCAACCTTTCGATTGAAAGGCGACTCACTAAACCGCCAGACTAACTGGCAGGACAAGGAAAAAGACAATTCACAAATACGAAATATTTGTACGCAAGGGAGCGTTATCGCACGAGAAATCGTCAGAGTACCTCGTGTATAAGAACCCCGTTACAGGATACGACTATCGTTGACATTTTTTTCGTACGGTTTCGAATCCACGATATGGGCTCATTACGAAGACTGTTCGGGATAGTATAAAAAACGGCACAGAAATCAATCATGTTAAACTTTTGGCCACACAACAGTTCTGTCCTGTCTTTTTTAGTCTTCTATGTTTCGAATCCAAAAGTTAATCACTCAGACCGTATTGTTATAGAAATCAGTATTCGAAACTGGTCGCTAGCTAGGCCGTTGTGTTCTTAGGCAAGGCACTTTACGGACATTGCCTAAACCCAGCGGATTAGTGGGTTTTACCTAAAATTAAAGAAACAAGTAAATCTTACACACCACACTGCAATAGCTCCGTTAACCTGACTTTAAGCGCGAGGTGATCTGACGATTGCCCGTGTGTTAAACCCTTTAGTTTTTCCATTCACGGGGATAAACATGACTATCCTAAAATCAGTATATGAATCGGTCGCGCTAATCATTTCGCCACAAATGCTGTGTTTGAATTGATCGTGTTAACCATTCGGCAACATAACCAATAAAAAAACATTTTTTACTGGGCTGAGTTTCGAATCGGCGATATGCTCGTCGCCAATACCACTTGTTTCTTCAGTTAACCGTTCGGCCACAATTTTTAAACCCAAAATCGTTGAGCGAATTTATTAGCAGCAAGTCTCGTCTTTACATCGGTAAAATAAACAACACTGTGTGACGTAATTGTTAGTTAGGACACGTCATCACTGTCCTACTTACCAGAAACAACAACTCCCATTAGCAGGGACTTAGTATAGCAAGAAAACTGCTAATAAACTAGTCCATCAGTAGAAAAACCATATTTTAAAATGATCAAACATAGGAAAAAAACTAGATAAATAGTCACGAAAATATCAAGTTGAAATGTGTTAAAAATTAAAAAAAATATTTTAGGGGTACAAAAATGGAATGAAATATACACCTGAATGGTGTGACATAATAACTCATTACAGAAAAAGTATAATCCCCCTCTATAAATCTGAAAAAATAAGATATTTCACCATCGTTCATAAATTGGGATGAATAGTTTGCTGCCACAATACTATTTTAGCACCGATTTGCCTAAAAAATCAAAATTTGCAATTTTTATAGGTTTTTCGCACCTATTACCACCTATTAGTGTCACTTTTCAGGTAAAATAAATGAAAAATCTACATAAACATCTAAAATTATTATGAAAACATTTTTAAGGCAAGAAAAATACCGTGGCAATTTGAAATGAGGTGATTCTGAAATTGGATGGAAACTCAGGGTGTTTCAAAGGACACAGCATGGGTGAAAGTGGTCAGGTTAATTATCGAACCTAGTACCTGTCTGGTTATGTCCTCTATCCTTATCCACTAGACCACATTGCATGTTCATTACAATAAAGTAAAAAGTGGTCAGGGTGAATATTGAACCGAACACTTGTGAGGTCAAGAGCTCTGTTCTTATCCCCATGACCACCTATCTTTCATTAAGGTCAATTAAATACCAATCACATAACTTCTGTACAATTGCAGTATCCCAGACCAGCTTCAATAGCTGCTTGAAACGAACTGAAAACATCCAGCGACAATTTTTCTTGTAAAATGGCCGTAGATATAACGTCGTCCTATTAACTTAGAAATAAACTTGTCGAAGAAGCGTTGAAATCAAGTGCTGGATGATAAAGGAGGTGTTGGGTCTTGTGCACCTTCAGAGGGCTCACTTTTGGGGATAATGTTATTTTGCATCGTAGCGCTCTGAGCCTGGTGTCCCTGCCATTGGGAAGTTGTGGTAATCGGGGATGAAATGCTAGGAAAGCTGGCTGCTGAGGTGTCATGCTCCTCTGATTTAACTGACGGACCGTCGAACTGATTATTCTCGAGTCGAGTTATCATACGTTCGTCCTCGTCCCCAAATTCGTGCCCCATCAGTGTTGGTTCACCCACCATCATAACATCTGATGTTTGGAAGCCTTTTTTCTTCTGCGGTTGGTTCACATGAGGGGTGTTATTGTTACTTGAGTTTTTTCGTTTCCTTGACGGTCTCTTTGCCGGACGGCTAGCGTCTGTGGCTGGGTTTAACATTCTCTGCCATTTTTGAAAGAGACAGTTACGGAGACAGTCTCTAGGGTCCATGTTATACGTCTTCTGTCGAGACATTAGTTCCTTCATTGGCTCAATAATGACACACATCTTGAGATAGTTAAGCATCGCCGGAGTTAGGCCTTGTCTTGTTGTGTTTTTGCATAAATCCTCTAAAATGCCGGGGTTTTGGAGAGGTGCTTGCTTTGGGATGTATTCGAGGTGCGTTTGTATCGCAAAATGCCATGAACGGATTCTCATTAATTCATCGGCGCTGAATTCCACCAATAAATGACCTTCGGCGCAAACTTTTGTCGGCACAGGTTTCGTGTGATGCATGACCATAGTTGCGTGATCGCAGTCGAGCGTTATCAGTCCGTTCGCGCTGTTCATATAATCTTTAGGAAGCCGTAGCACCATGTACATATCTATTACCCCACTTTCAAACATGGTGCGAAAAAAACGAGGAATCAAAGTCCTCCCAATAGTATACCTCTTCAAGCCGTCTTCCAAACAGAAAGAAAGAGTAAGAGTCGATTTATCCTCGAAAAACTCGGTCGCAAACGAATCCCACCACTGATTGTCACAGCTGTCGGTGCGTTCCTGCAATCTCTTGTTCATCTGGTATATTTTATAATCCGGGGGCAGCATAATAGGTGGGTGCCTACCATCTAATGCAGAGTTGCTATTTGGTCGGACAGGCATTTTAAATTAGTTTCACAAAAAAATCTGCAAGAAAAAATACCGTTTAAGATCTAATTGGAAAGTGGGAGTTAGGAGAAAAGGTCATTGCAGCTATTTAGTACATTAAGCTGAGGATTCAAGCAAGCATAATGCAATTGTGTAGCATTTTGAAGTCGTCTCTTTATAATTAAACTGCCAGGAGTGCAAACTACACCATTGCCCCCAAAATTGCACCCCTTATACAAATACAAACTTCGCCTAAAATTACTTAAACATTTTAAATTAAACTTACAATCTAATTATAACCATACATACATGCATACTTACCCAATTTTAATTTTTACACCTGAAAAAAGGTTCATGTCTATACCATATTTCTGCTTGGTTAGTTCAAGTACCGGTATTAAAATATACATTGTGGATGATTGACTTGCATTTAAATCATTTAGGTTGATTCTTATTCAGGTCATATAAGCTAGAAGGTTAATAAGGATTCCAATAGTATGGTAGTGGGGCCGAACAGCTTACATGACAAACATAGATATATTTATACCAATTGTCCGACCGGTTGGTCTGGTGGTTTAGTACGGCGCCTTTCAACCGGAAGGTTGCGGGTACGAAACTGATCACAAGCTAATTGGCTGTGTCCTTTGGCAAGGCACTTATCGGACATTGCCTGAACCCAGTGGATAAATGTGTTTTATCGAATTAAAGGAATGGCTTAAATATATAACACATTGAAATAGCTCCAGCAACCCAACGGTGGGTGCGAGGTGATCTGACGATTGTCCGTGTGATAACTCCCTTGGTTTTCCCACCAATCCCCCTACATAATTCTATTATAAAGCAATTTGTACCAAAGTGAAAAAATATTATCAGTTTTGTAGTTTTAGAAACTTTGAAAATCAAATATAATTTTTTTGTTAGTAAGTCAGATAATCCAATGTTAGTAAGTTGCAAACTAGTTATAGGTTTAGTTAGTTTACTTTTTGTTTTCACGATAAAAACGCGCAACACAACCTTCTATAAAAAAAACAGCCGTTAAAACATCTGGATTTAAATCAATTAATTAATGCAGGTATAGCCAGATGTGGCTGCCAAATCTGACATAGAAAAAATATTAAAAACAGGAATAAGAATTTAAATGGACAATACTAAGGGAGGAAAACTGCTCACTGAAACTAGTCTAATGGAAAGCTATATTTAAACCCTGCCTTTAACACTAATCAATCTCAACCGCAGAACTAACCCTAACTTCAACCCCATGTTTAAAACTTACTCTAATGCCCTAATATTCATTTTAGTGTCTAGTTTCCCTCCTTCCCTCCTTTTAGTTTTACCCGATTTAAATCAAACTTATTACGCTTAATCCACAAAGAAAATTGGGTGGTTAAACGATCCAAGCAATGAGGGTTCATGAACAACAGACGATGGATATTAAAAAAAGTATATCAAACGAGTGTCGTTGTAGAAAAATCAAGGTGGGATAGGATGATCAGGTTTATCCCTGTTGGTGGGATGTTTAACATGGTTCATTGGATACCCCATGAACACAGTGAGGTTATGGAAAGTAATGCAGTTTTTTGTATATGTTAAAGGCACTGCTATTTTTAAACCATTATTTCACTGGAAGCAACGTTTACAAACTATTTTGGCCAACCATTTAATTGAAAATAATTTGTTAAATACATAACATGCCTCATACAGTCAACCTAGTGGCCCTTACTAATATTTTTGAAAGAATTAAGAAATATGAACCAATAAAACATACCAATAAAAACACTGTGAAAAATATATTGTAAGCATGCCTTATGACTAATGACAAAAACTGACAAGTAAAGGGATGGTAGAATTTTGAATAGGTAGAATCGAAAAATAAATCCGAATTATTTCTTATTCAAATGGAATCTTGATTTTATAATGGACACTCCCAGCTGTAGTTTATACAGTTTGGTGTAGAGTTTTATATTTTGGTGTAGAGTTTTATATTGATGCGATACTCGACTGGAAAGTTCGTACGATGCGCCGGATATATCTAGCGCACGGACTACTTTTCCGGGTATTAGTGCAGAACACTCCAAAAATCATGCTGGCGTGGCGTGATTACACTTTCTTTCCTTAATGTCAGTATTTTTGATACTTTAAGCTTTATATTTCAAAGTTTTAACTAAAAATGAGGCAACTTCGTTTGTTATGGCGCAAATAAGTATTGCTGGCGTGGCACAAAATTTTGGTTAAAAAATGTTGGCGCAAAAAAACGGCGAACAGAAAATGAACTTTCCAACAGGGATGCCATACACCAGGATTTTCTAACTGGGGCACCATTCAAACTTAGTTCACATGTCAGACATATCACCATGTATGTACCAGACCATTAAATAAAATAATGTGAGCCTACCAAAAACCATGCAAGACTATAGGTTTAGTTTTAGTTTATTTATTTTTGCCCTAGTATTTAAAAATGCGAGGAACAGGAAAAGACGGCAAAACGAACAGTCGTTAAAACACGTCATTGAAAAAAAAGGATATAATTTAATAGGCATAGGATAAAGTAAACTATAAGCAGTGAATAATACCAATTTTGCACTGATTCGTAAGTAGTGAAACTAATAACAAACTTGAGTTGTTTTAAGGGCTTTAATAATCTGCGGAGCAGGACAACACATTATTTCAGCTGGACAAAGTATTTTTGTCACTAACATTAGCTTGATGGGTTATATTATGATATACGCTGTGCCGTTTATTATATACCCTTACGCCGTCCCGTTTGTGTTAGTGACGAAAACACCCCTTCACACTATCCCGCAGAATAATGTTCTGCCCAGCTCCCGTTTATCCTGCCTTGGTATCCCGCAGGTCAGTAAAGTACGATTAAAAGGGCAACACTAAAAAAAAGGAAAAGAGGGAAGGAGGGAAACTGCTCACTAAAATTATGGAACTAATTTTAACCCTGCCCAAACACTAATCTAATCTTGACCCCAGAACTAACCCTATCTCTATTCCCATATTTAAATTTTAATGTGCGGTTTCCCTCCTTCCTGCTTTCCCTCCTTTTAGTTTTTTTTTGTTTTTAACTAATATTTAAAGACAGTTCAGTAAAGATTTCTTTTCTGGATACCGTAACACATTTACGACTTTCTCTTTTTTTTTCCTTAAAAAATACACAAAAATTAAACAACAGATAATATGTTATTCTACAATACGCTGTTATCATCTATTACCTATAACGAGAAAATTTACCGATAAATATAAATTTTCCAATTCATTTATAACTTCTTAGCTGAAAACAACATTTTTCTGTTACTTGCGAATGATTTTTACCCGGGTGTTGAGGGTATAATGTGGTAATCTACGACGCTCGTATATTTTATTTGTTCTTTCTGTAGCGAAATATGTTTCAAAAATTTAATATTCACACTTGGCAAAAAAATAAAAATACAACGTCTGGACAGTTAGTTTGATCGTTTAGGTCAGGTTAATATCTACTGATGCCTAAGCGCGTTGGTTTGAATCGGACTTTAATCCCCTGTAAGTCCGTCTTTAGTTGACTGGGTTCTTGGGCAGGTCAATTAGCGGACGTTACCTAACCCAATGGATTATTATGTTTAACGGTAGCAATAGCAACGTCTCATTCTTATAAAACACTTTACAATATCTTCTGCATCCGCACCGTCAAAGATATAACAATAAAAGTGATAAAATGACCAAGAAAATTCTAAGGTTTAAAACTGGTCGTTAGATAATCGGTTATGTCCTTGGGCAAGGCAACAAGCGGACATTGCCTGAACCCAGCGGATTAATGGGTTCTACTAAATTAAAGAAACGTTTCAACCATACACAATACACTGCAATAGCTCCAGTAACCCGATGGTGGCGCGAGGTGATCGGACGATTGCCCGTGTGATAACCCCCTTGCGTATTCCCATTTACGAGAATAACACATGATTATCTCATCCCTGATTATCCTATAACGCATGATTATCCTATGATACATCCATCCATTTTTTAACTCGATCTTTAACTCGGGTTAAAGTGTTATTTTTTATTTTCGCCACTAACGGCGATAGGGCGCTATTGGCTTGATATTCGTTTCGTTTATTTTTAATTTCCTATCGAACGCGACCGATACATATACCGACTTTCATACAAAAACGGTCTTTACAACGTGCCCGTTATTGGTTCGAAACTAAGCCCGGTAAAAAAAATCCTATCTAAAAATGACATCACGTAAAAAATATAACATAAACCAAGAAATAACATAAAATAAATGGCCATATTACTTCGCGCCCACCGTCAGGTTAACGGAGCTATTGTAGTACGTTGTGGCCAGTCTTAACGTACGGCACAAACTTGACCAACAAAATGCAGAGAACGTTATTTTGTATCTTTTAACAATATTAGCAATTTCCACGTGATACAATACACATTGGCCATTGCATATCCAATGCATTTTGGTAATTTTATACTCGGTTGATGTTTTTACGTGTTCATATAAGGCTTTAAACTTGCTTGTGGCTGATTTAATGGCATTAATCTAATCCACAATTGATTTGACGGTTAAATTTCTAACCGCATCAGCTTTGTTAAGGTCCACAATATTTTATTTTATTTGTATCCAGAAATTATATGCAATTATATTTCATTTACCCAGATTTATATATTACAAGTTTAATGCCGCGAATGGGAAACACTGATTTTAACACACGGGCAATTGTGAGATCACCTCGCATTCACCGCTGGGTTACCAAGGCTATTGCAGTGTGTTGTGTATGATTGAGCAGTTCCTTCAATATAAGTAGAACTCATTATTCCACTGGGTTCATACAATGTCGCCTAAGTGCCGCATACAACCATACAGTTAGCGAGGGGTTTGGATCCTACCACCTTTCGCCTACTTGCAGACCCCCGACGAAGCTATCCGGAGAAACTTGTTTATTTTTTACGATTTTATGAAAGGTTTTAATTTTATTTATTTTGATATAAATGTTTATTGCCGCAAGTGGTTTTTATATTGATTAATGTAAGGTTTAATGTCCACGTATTTTTTTCTACGTTATACAGCGGGTATTCAGGAAAGACACTAAAGGTAGGGAAAGCGGGAGGGAGGGAAACTGCTCACCAAAACTATGAAAATCAATTTAAACCCTGCCCTAAACACTAATCTTAACCCCAGAACTAACTCTAACCCCATGTTTAAAACTTACTCTACTGTCCTAATATTCATTTTATTGTGCAGTTTCCCTCCTTTTAGTTTTCCCCGGTATTCAATGACATGTTTTAACTACTGTAGTTTTGCAGTTTTATTCGGCCTTCTTAACTTAAAATGTGCCATTCTTTAATGGTGGGACAAAAATAAACTAAAATAAAACTAGTTTTCAGGGGTACAACACGGCGCTAGCATATTCATTAACATAGCATTGCACTACGATTTGTATTGCGGTAAAAATGGCGAAAAATAACACAAGAACAATAGCTGGCGACTTTTCGCACACGTTTTCAGTTCGACCTTACGTCGTGAAAGAGAAGCGAAGGAAAAAAGGGAAAGGCTCTCTCTTTTCTTGCAAAGAAAGCAAAGCGGGAAAACGACACAATTCTACAAGCGGTAAATATACGGAAAACTATATAGAAAGAAAAAACGGGGTAGAAAATTCACTCTAAGGGACACTTCACTTTATTGTTATATCACTTATAACTGATAGAACATCACAATTTTAAAACACCACAAGTCGGTAAAACAAGCAAAAAAGAACAGTGTCATATGCACGAATCGGTGTCAATATAGCGGAAATGAAAAAATACGGAAATGTATACTAACCACGCAGCCCAAAGGAGTTAAGGTATTTTAACTAGCCACGTATTGTATTTCCGCATAATTTCCGATTTCCCGCATTTTAGAGCTGACCAAAAAAATGTTTTGGTAAAAAATATCCACTTTCGAGTCAAGATACATAATTTTGTCCGTTTTCGAGCGACGAACGCGTGTTGATATCCGACGATTTGACGACGGAATACGGATGAAAATCGCACGGTAATAAAGTACAATATAAAAGTAAAAACAACGCAGCTTGAGTCGTATAAGAAAAAATAAAACAACCAGCAGTTGTTGGTGAAAAAAGCCTGTTAAAGTTGTGGTAAAAACAAGAAAGTTTACGCCCATGCAGCTGTAATAGTTATTTATATACGCCTGTGTGTGGTCCGCTAAATTGCCAATGACTTAACGCTAAGTGTAGACCAGGTGCCCTTTAACCTTTTATTACCGTGTTACACCTTTTACTATTTTTAAGATTTTTTATACCCCACAAATAGCAAGGTTTTAAGGTGAACAAAAAAACACAAGTACAGTATTGATGGTGAGTTAAGTTCTCATAATGATTATTTAAGCCTTTACTGCGTAATTAAACATGCTAAGTTGTGTAAAAAATAGGTTTATCTTATAGTTATTCTTGTTTAGAAGCCTTGAATTCGGTTGTGCGCGTGTACACCCCCCTTATACCCAGCTGTATTAACCTGCTTATTTCCCTAATGTATGTATGGGTGTACCAGGACACCTCTGGTTAAAGAGCACTGCGTTAGAAGACAGTGAAATCGACGCCCGGTTATTTGGATTCGCAAGTTTAAATTTGCAACAGTTGCAAGTGGAGTTTTAAGAAGGGTTGGATGGTACTGCGAAGAAGAAAAACGAAATAGACGGAAAGAGATTGGGAAACTGCACAATAATACAATAAAAATATGTCATTAACGTTAGTGTAAGGGCTTGGTTTAAAATTAGGGTTTAATTTTGGGGTTAAGATTAATATTTGGACAAGATTAACATTGGTTTCCATAATTTTAGTAAACAGTTTCCCTTTTTTCCTCCTTTTAGTGTCTTCCTGTTAAAGAAAATAGCGTGCGGGTATAAGTAACAACCAGCGAACGTGTTTTTACAGCACTTAGCATTGCATATTAGGATAAAACGCCGTTTGCACGAAGCGAAGAGCTTAAATGCCACTAATTAGTTTCCACATCATTTTTACAAAGGCTTTTTAAATATGCCGTTTATGCTGTGCAGAGATAAACCGACGCTGCTAGGGAAACCCCCAAAACTGGAACTTATGACGCAATATGCAACCGGTTACGACGTATATAGATAGGCGGGATATATGTATGTATATATAGCACTGAATGGGTGAAAGCGTAGAAAAAGTGACAAGGATAAAAATAAAGCGCGCATAAAAAATGTTTAAAGATAAATTCAAGAAACATATACGACCGTGTGACCGAATGGTTAGCACGACCGATACATAGGCTATTCTACACAAAACGGTCTTAGTGACGAGCCTACGGGTTCGAAACTAAGTCCGGTAAAAAAAACAAAAATACAAGGAACCTTTATGAACCGTTACTCATTTAGGGGAAACACCTTCCCGCTTTATTCAGATAAGTGGACGTTAAGCCTGAGATAGAATTCCCCATGTTAACCGCATATATTTGTAAGTAGTAAGGCCACAGTTTGCTGAATATAACGCACGAAACCGTCCACGAAATCTCGGATAGTAAACCTCGGGTAAAAGCTGCGCAATACCCGTGCATGGTGCGTGCATTTTTGGAAGCTAGAACCCAAGATTCACTGGTACATGACGGTAATAGGTTGCATTATGCTCGGGTCCATAAAACCGACTGGTATTGTTGGGGAGGGGGTGGTGACTGGTACGTACGTCGGTTGGGTGACGGACGAAGTCGGACTGGAACGGAGCTGAAGCTGAGGCTGTGCGTATAAACCCTGGGGAGAAAATAACGTTGATTATGAGGGTGGAAAAATATGGCTATCCAGTACGGTCGTGTAGCCGAATGGTTAACGCGACAGAAACTTTTAACAACTATATAAAAAAAAACGGTGTAAGGGACGAGCCCATCATGGATTTAAAACTTAACCTAGTCAAATAAAAAAGTTGTACGATCGTGTGGCCGAATGGTTAACGCAACCGATATGTATAAAGAATTAAATATAAAACCCGCATTTGTGGCGAGAATAATACAGTTTTAAAACCTAGCCAGTTAAAAAAATATGGCTATTCAGAAGTCCTAGGTTTGAAGCTAGGTTAAGTAAAAAAGTAATGATTCTTTGATGGGAGGTGTGGCCGAACGGTTAACGTCACAGACTCAAATATGGGAAGCGCACAAAAACGTGAGAGACCTAGTTGTCCTGGGTTCAAATCTAGGCCAAGTAAAACAGTTCGTTTAACCTGTTAGGTGGCCGAACGGTTAATGCTATCGACTTAAAAAGACTTAAAAATCGACTTAAATAGAGACAGACGGCACAAAAACGGACTTAGCGAGGGATACAGTAATCCTGGGTTCGAATCATGTGACCTAAAAACGTTTATTGGGTTAAGCAATTGTGCGACCAAACGGTTAAACGCTGTTGACTTAAACATATATATAGAGCTCAATAACTTGTAGGTGAATCGAGCGGTTTTTGGTTAGAATCTAGGCGAAGTAAAAACGCATTTTTTTGGTTGATTGGTTGTGGCCGAACGGTTAGCGTCATCGACTAAATTACAAACAGAGCATAAAGAAGCGAGGGCTCCACTGGACCTAGGTTCGAAGTTAAGCCGAGTATCCTATAAGCGGTATGAATTTTTCGGTGGCCGAACGGTTAGTGTCATCGGCTTAAATACAAAAAGCGCACAAAAACGGCCTAATTGAGGGATCCTGGGTTTGAATCTAGGTTTACTAATTACAGATTGTTGCTATTGGCGGTTGTGTGGCCGAACGGTTAACCCAAACGACTCCTTTTACATAGTTCAGTTAAAAATTGTAAAAGAACCAACGGTTATGGGTTCAAAACCAAGCGCGGTAACATTTAAGATACGTTTTCAAAAAAATCCTTTACTTAGCTTTATATTTTAGGTATTTGCAATGTTGCACCGTTATATTGCCAAATCAGTTTCTATCTAGCTGAGTAAATATTTTTTAAATGGCCGAGCCTATTAATAACTGACTATACAGTTGTTTGCATAATGCATTTAAAGCGCGGAGTCCTTCAATACGGAGTCAATGTAAATACTCGGTATAGGAGTTACGATAATCAGATCACGACACTGCATGGTACTATGTGTCCGTGGTTAAATAATCAATAACTTTGAGTCAACAAGAAAGTACATGCGGTGCAAAGTGCAGAAAGAATTTTCGTAAAGTTTTTTGCAACGTGTTGTTTTTCCGACTGGTACAGATGGGATATTTATTATTATGACCGCGAGTGGGACAATAAAGTGTTTTTGGCTATATCAAGTTTCAAACCCATGATAGCCTTATTAAAAATACCGTTTTTAAATAGAAATGGTTATATGTAAGAATTTCGTTACCCATTTTCGGAACACAACATTTCGATAAAAAAAGTGTAATAACATCCTTTAGTAGTTAGGTTACAGCATGTACATGCCCGTGTTACTAGAGTTATTGCAATGAGTTGTATATGTGATTAAAAGTAAATTGTTGATCCCTACAATACACTAAATACGGGCAACGTTTGTTTGTTTTTTTACTGGGCTAGGTTTCGAACCTTCATCGGCTCGTTCCAAAGACCGTTTTTGTATAGATTCGGTATATGTATCGGCCGCGTTAACCATTTGGCCACACAGTTTTCTAACTGCTTTGTTCAATAACATAACCACGCAATATTACAAAAAAAGTGGTCAAGGTAAAGATCAATCCCATAACCTTTAGGTCTATGACCTCTGACCTAATCCCCTAGACTGCGCTGCCGGAAATGACGACACATCAACACACCACGGCGTCAACGCCTACAACTTTAATTTAACACCTGGGCGTTTGAACATATGCGACCACAAACTGCATACGACCTGAAAGTCTATTAAACGGTCGTGTGGTAGAAACAAAAAAAATTAAAAAAAAATTCGGTAAAAAAATTGGACTTGTGCGGTTAGAATCAAATGGGTTTGATTTTCAGTCGTGTGGCCGAATGGTTAACGCGACCGATACATATACCGAATCTATACAAAAACGGTTCTAGTCACGAGCCCATCTTGGGTTCAAAACTTGGGTAATAAAAAAACCTGAAAGTCTATTACTGGGCGAATACTGTGTTATTAAACGTGTTGTTAACCGTTATACCATCCTACCCACTGGTTAGATATGAATCTGCTACCCACACACTGTATCATACAATCACAGTGTGTACGAATGGTGTATATTGGACTAACTCAGGCGACACATTTATTCAGGCGCATGCCCACTCGTTAGAACGATTATGTACACCCACTTTTACACGTTAATATCCAGGAAAAGTCCACCTAGATATGCATATATTCATTAACTATTAGATAACTATGTATATATACATTAACTTATCACTAAATAAGCTTATATTTTTAACCAATAACTAAATATGCATATATTTATTAACTAATAAAGAGATATGCATATGTTATTACGTAAAAATGCATATATTTTTTAACAAATAACTAAATATGCATATCTTTTTTAACTAATACCTAAATATGCTTATGTTTATTTTACATTGTTTTCCGGCCTTTTAGTTTAGGTCCTACGACTTAATTCCTTGTTAAGTACGTTTAAGCTGTTTGTACGCTCTTATCGGTTGCGCAAACTAACTGTTCGACCAAACATAATCGTGTTTATTGCCTGGTTTCGAATTTAAGACCCTTCCATTTTTCGTTAAGAGCGTATATAAAGAGCTGTTTTTATGTGAACCGGTGGCATACTAGCGTTTATTGCCTGGTTTCGAACTTAATACCCTCCCATCTTTCGTTAAGAACGCATTTAAATCGCCGTTTTTATACGAACCGGTGGCGCTGACAGTTGGACCACACAACTTCGTGAGCCGCGTCTTTCGACAAGATGGTTCTACACCCTCCTCACAAAAGAGGATAGGATACTTAGTATTATTATTACCGTGGGATAAAAACAGTGTTTTTTTTACTAGACCAAGTTTCGAGCCCAGGATAGACTTGTCAAAACTAACGTCTTTATATGGAAACCGGAGGTTCAATTCGCAACAACTCTAAACATTCACATTATCTCTGGGGTTGGGAAAACGCAGCATTACAACACCGGTTAGTTTACCTCGTGCCCGCTGTCTGGTTAACACACGCGCAATCGTCAGATTACCTCGCGCCCACCGTCCAGTTACCACACGGACAATCGTCAGATCACCGGACCAGTACAGTCTGCCAAATACGTCGGCGGCAATACTACTTCGATTCACCCATTAATCCACTAGTTCTGCCATTAAACGATCAACTTACAGGGTACGGAGCCGCAGCGGCCGTCGCCTGGGGTAGAACAGTAGCCAACGGCACGACAGCGGGGGAACCGTCCGGCTGAAGAGCCAGTTGGGAAAGGACGTACTCAGCCGCGTATGACTTCGCTTCTTCAACTGTCACGCATAACTTGTTCGGCTGCAATAGATAAAACCGAAATCAAGAAATGAACTTTTGATTGGGTATCCTTACCTATACAGGTTTACATACAGTTATATTGGGTATCTTTTACCTACGGATTACCTACAGTTATAGTTTTGATTGGGCATCCTTACCTACGGTTTACCTACAGTTATAGTTTTGATTACGTATTCTTGCCTACAGTTTATGTACAGTTATAGTTTTAATGGATATCCTTACCTACGGTTACCTACAGTTATAGTTTAAACAATTGATATAAAAAAGTAATGATTTATCCTGGTGAATGGGAAAACGCATGGGGCGTTATGAAACGGGCAATTGTTAGATTATCTCGCGCCCACCGTCCATTCTTCATTTGCTGTTATTTAATCATGAGGCAAAAAAAAATAAACTAAAAAACGTTAGTCTAATGAAATTCTCCGCTATCTGTTTATTTATGTCCTTAAGGCGCCGAGTTAACATGTCCAGGCCAAAAAATAAATAAACTAAACGTTGGCAATCTACCTGAAAATAAGGTTGCTGTGGAAATATGCTTGCAAGTGCTGGTATTGATACTTTGTAGAGGAACAACTGCCTACTGTCGGGCCCTGCGGTAGTTAGGAGTTGGTAGGTGGGGTTTCCCCACATGTGACGTTGGCATATCTCCTCCAAGACCACGTCAGACGCCTTTGGCGCCATCACGGCGGGCATGACTTGAGGTATCGGCGCCATTTGGGCGACTTGTGGCGCGTAGCTGGCGAGCTGTTGTCCTGTAGCTGGAATCGGCTGGACTCCGGCGGTTTTGTACAACGCTGCAATGTTCTGGTCGGCGCCGGTAACTGGTATTACTTGACCGTTTATGACAGTTGGTTGCTGGGTTATGAGTTCGAGTCCCTCCGCCGGCCGTTCTTGGTTGTTTTTCGAGTAATATCTTCCATACGTCGCCTTCCCAGCGCTGTAGCCGAGATAGCTGTTGCGACTGCTCGCCCCACGCGCCCCGCCCGCCCCACGGCCCCGGGTAGGGTAGATAGGGCGCGCCCCGGTGGCTAGATTGTACTGGCCAAGGGAGTAATACGCGATGTCGTTATTATACACCCCAGCTGGATACACGATCATACCGTTCTGATTTACGACTGCTGGACTTGAGACCTGAAAGATAATCGCGGATTAAATACGAGGATTAGAGAAAGATAATCAAGGATGAATGATCATTAAAGGACGATTAAGCCAATATGGCGAAATGAGATTTTTAAAGCGGGTATTTTATCAAATATTTTGACTTTTTAACGCATTTCAAAATAAAATAAACGGAACGCGTAAAAAGAAAAAAACGACACATGTCAAAAAAAGAATAATAATAAAGAATAATGATCATAAAAACAGGACGATTAATCCACTGTATTAGAATGAGTTACACACGAAAATGCACACTATAAAAAACATGTTAAAACGATATAAATGGAACGTGTAAAAACGAAATAAGAAACGCGTTGAAACGAAAGAAATTAAACTACTTACCATTGATTGTGCGGCAGAGCTCGTCGTTTCTGAACCGTTCAGCACTTTCGCCCCAACTTTCGCCATTCGGTTGTAGTCATTCTTGTCGACCGGTTTTGCCAACGTCACTTCCACTTCCGCGTAGTCTATCTCAGTTCCGTTAATCTTCGCCATTGCCTCCATACACGCCTCGCGCGTGCTGAAGTGTACGAAAGCGTAGTCCCGGATTTTTTTGACCCTCTCAACCGACCCGGGCTTGAATTGACTGAACACGTTCTGCAACGTGTCCTCTGTCGTGTCCAGCATTAGGTTGCGCACGTACAGCACCTTAACCTGCCCCATAATTTCATCATCTACGTCCTGCTCGGGTTCCGC
>CH002034.1:148625-192937 GCA_000149265.1 Ciona savignyi | reverse complement strand
CGCTCGATGACTGTCGTACTCTACGAACGCAAAACCGCGATTTTTAGTTTTGTCCGACGCGCTTGGGTAAACGATCACGTCGATCACCCCTTCGGTGACTTTGTTCATCTCGGCGAAGATATCGTCCTTTTTCTTGGTCTTGGGGATCCCCCCGACGAAGAGGCGGCAGTTGTCGACGCTGTAGCAGACGCCAAGCATCCTTCCTTTGCGGATCTCGTAATTGTTGAGCTTTTTCACAGCCCCCTTCGCCTCCGACTTGGTTGTGAACATGACAAACGCGTAGCCCCTGTTCTTCCCGTCAAAGTCCATCATAAGCCTCATCTCATAGATCCGCCCAGCAGTCTCAAACACTGGTACCAGCTCATCCTCGAACACGTCACGAGGGATTTTCCCCACAAACACTTCAGCGCCCCTTGGTGGCGGCTTGTTCTCCCAACCAGGTGGGGGTCCACCGTACTTTCGCTGCCCGTTCTCTTGGGTGATCGAATACCCCGTTCTGGTGGTTAGAGCGATGAGGGTAGCCTCGTTGGGAACCCCAGCTAGACCGTTACCCCCGGTTGTACCGTTACAATGGACTGATCTGTCACTATTGTCGACCACCATTGCATCATCTGCAGTCATTCTGGAAAATATTTCGAACTTGAATTACTTGAACGAAAATTGCCAACAATTCAATTTAAGAAACCTAGTTCTTTTCTAAGCATTATACATAGCAACTTTCAAACATAGTAATTTTCAAAGGGACTAACAGTATCTCTTAAAGCATCAACGAAATATGCTACTTTTTTAATAAAAAGTTTATTTTTATATAATTAATGTACTTTTTATTTAACTGTATAGATAAAATGCTGCATATGAATCGGTCGAACTATTAAGCTACGCGACCGTTAAAAAATAAAAGTCGCTTAACAAAGCAGTTTGTTATTTACAGCTTCCAGCTAACTGGGAATTCCTCATAAAACAAGGAATTTTAAACATTTTGGGAAGGAAATTTAATTTTTAATTTTACGAGTATTGTATATCACGTTTTCTAGGGTTTAATCTTAAGCGATATGATTGCACCGACATATTTTCGATAGCCAGAGTGGGTTGGGAGACTTTAAAACATCCAAAATGGGTAGAGAAAAAGCATCAAAATAACTGAAAGGAACGAATTGTTTTAATTTTACATTTGACGTAACATTATTTTCCAAAGTAAAGATTTTTTTTGCGCTTTAGGTTTATTTTAAGTGTAATGTCGTCAACGTATTTGTTATAATCAGACATAAAGGGGAAAGGGGCTTAAAAATCCATAATAGGAAAAGTGAAAGAGCTTCAAAATCAGTTAAAAAGTATACTTTAATTGACTTTGAAGAAACATTATTTTTCCTAATAAGAGACTATTTTTATTCGCCGAATGGTTCGAACCCCTGATCTTATTTTATTGTATAAATGGCTAATAATGAATATCAAAAACATCCAAAATGGGTAAAGTAAAATCATCAAAACAACTGGAAGAACCAAATTGTTTTAATTTTACATTTGACGAGACATTATTTTTCAAAGTAAAGCTTTTTTGCGGTTTGGGTTTATTTTCAAGCAGTGTGATATCGTCAATGTACTTGTTATAATTAAGACATATAGAGTGTGGGTGGAGGCAATAAAAAAATCCAGAATGGGAAAAGTGAAAGAACCTCAAAATCGGGTCAAAGGTATAATTTAATTTACAAAACAATATTTTCATATGAAGAGACGTTTTCGCTTTATTTTAAGCTGGTGATGGTATTATTGTATTTACAATAACCAGACATGTAAGGTGGTGGTGGTACAGTTAAAAAATCTATAACTGAAAAAGTATCAATGGTTAAAAGGAATTGATTGATTTAAGTTTACATTTGACGAAACATTATTTTTCCTAAAGATACTATTTTTTATCGCCTGTTAACTCGAACTCATGATCTTTACCATATTCTAATTTTAAAAAATCTATTAATGAATTACTCGTGCGATTAATACAACATGTTTAAATGCTAATTCTTAACAAAAATGTAAATTTCCAAATACCCTGTTGCAACAAGCGACCATTTTTAAACTCATGTGCCATGACAACTAAAATTTAAATCAAATTAAAACTAGCGAATTTTAAAGCTGTTTAAAGTTTAAAGACGTTATTATTATATATTGTGTTTATACTATAAGGACGTTTTTATTATCAATATTTTACATTATTCGGTAGCCTTTTTCTGACTATAAATGTATTTATTTTAAGAAACGTGTGTGTGGACATGGGTTTAGAAAAACGCAGTTGTGGTAGTTTTAATTTAGTTTATCTTGCTAAAAACACGCAACCAGCTTCTTGTATATAAATTAAATGGAAACCTTGACAAACACCTCAATAATAGTTATTTACATTATATTTATTAGTTTTATTATAAAAAAAATTAAAAAGCTGAACAAAAAAATTTCAAAAAAGCGTTTGTAAAAAACGTTTATTTATAAAATTAATTAATTAAATTTATTGTTTATTCAGAGGTGGTAAAAAAGCATAATCGATGAAAAAAAACACATTGTGAAACTAAAAATATACATATATGGTAGAGAAATTTAAATTAAAGTTGCTACAATTATATCGCGGAAAATTGTCAAAATATCAATTGCACAAAATCAGTCGGATTATCGAATTTAGCAGTAACTTCATTCTGCTTTTAAATTAGAGCCACTTATTTACATTTTCTGCCTCGCAATAGGTTTTTAAACTTCCCACACGGACGCTGCCACGCACGAAACCTAAAGAGCGAGGATCGAACCCAGTAACCGGTAAGAAACCAAGAGCTACAAACTGCACAGCGGTACAAATATACCTACGCTACTCGGTATAAAGTTAGAAAATAGAAACGAATTTTCTTCTAGATTTTCGTTGTTAGGAAATATAGTTAAATGTTTTTTCTTCCGGTGAATTTCGGATGCTTAATTATAAGATTTCGGATCGAAATACAGAGACGATTTGCGTATATTCACTGTTGAGTAACACTTGATTTTCCTCGGTAATTCTATGGGTTTATTATGCTTTTTACTCAATATGAAATTCGATCCCTGGTTCTGTTTTTATCTAAACTGCCTCATGCTAGGCATTAGTTTATTGCAGGCCGGTAAGGAAGTTATGATTGAAAATCCGTTTCTTTGCAAACGCACCGTGGCGCGCGCACACGCACGCAGCATGCCACGCGCGCGCGCACACCCAACGAGGAACTGCCTCCCACCTCAATAAGCCGCAAGACGCGTTTTCTTACTCATCTCTAAACTGCTGAAATAGAATCAAACTGCTGGTATGTTCGTGTCCCGTCAGAACACTTCCCGCTTTTAACAACCAATAGGAATGCAGCTAAAAACTGTTCAATCACAGGAAGCGTAGTTACCGAACAATCGCACACTCGCTCATTCATTTTTTCAATAAAACGAAAGTAAATTACCAGCGAATCAGCAACGATGTATCGATACCTAAAAACAAATACACTTCTCAAGAGAAATTAACCAGTCTTGAAGTTCGAAATGTACCCAACACCCGCTGAGAAACGGTACCACAACGGCGCTATGGATCAATTCTGGCCTAACAAACAAAGCGAATAAAAGGCAGACTACCTAATAAGCTCCCTGCTTCGACAAATACATTCAAGATTTTGCTTTTGTCCCAAATTTCCCAAACAAGCCAGTGAGATCGCGAAAAGGTACAATTGTTTTACACAAAAGGGACAACGCCTTTTCAGACAAATATTAAAAACAAACACGTCCTCAGTCTTTCCCAACGTCTTGTTAAAGATTTCGTTATATATAATACAAAAAAGGGTTTGATTACTGTATAGAAACAAACTTTAAAATAATATAGCGGTTGGTATTGAAACTTTTGGTCGCCAGGCCTAACCTTTTAGCCTACATTGGCTAGTTTTGCATAATTATACTTTCGGAATAAAGAACTATAAATTATTGTTGTGTAATAATGGGCAGACAATCAACACCAAAATAATGAAACATAAGGTAAAGCGCCCAGTTACTAACTTAATATATTCTGCCCCTAAGGATAGGTGAATGCACAAAGCCTGTACTTAGTGTAATATAGCATAACGTCTTCATAGGAGTATATAGTATATATTTTCGTAAAGTACTACTGTCTTATATTGTAATTATGGCTTGCCCGCTCTTAAAAGGTATCATAAAAACAATAACAAGTTTAAAATAGGAGGTATGATAGCCAGAAAGGCTATTGGTGCATATAAATGTTTTCTATTTAAGCTAGCACATTCTAAATTGGTCCATTAATGTTAACAACATACCAAAAACGATACGTAATAAAATATATATTGCTTATGCGATTTCAACTAAAAGGTCACATTTTAAAATGTTTCAATTTTATCAAATCATATCGATTTAGAAAGCATTTGCTGTTTAACGTCATGTAAATTACTGGTTAATAGTTATGCAATGACTATCCACTTGTGTATTGCTATGTATGACAGAATAACACGAATTTATACGTAACAATGCGTAAAGAATTTTCCAAAAAAGCAATGTGTAGTTCTAAACTGTACTTCGAAAACCAGTTTTGCTTACACAGCGTTATTAGTTCTTATTCAAATGACTTTTGGTCTTGTAACACACGAATATATCTCTTATAGAACAAAATATCGATATCTCTTAAAACGAAACTGATTTTTGACGTTTTGGCCTTGATTTAGCAGAAAACGGAAATTGACAATTTTGAACGAATGTTACTGATTTTGCCTTAAGACCATGTAAAGATAACCAATTTGAATAGTTTTAATTTAAATAAGAAATGAATATGACGTAATTTAGGCAAAACTGTGATATTTTATGGATTGTTAAAAACATTATTTTTTCAAAACAAGTTTTCTGTGTTAAAGCTAATTTACAAAACTAAAAAATCTGTTGCGTTTTAAAACATGTCGATATATAGGGCCGCTTGGCAGCGTTGCAAAAGAAAAACAATAGATTAGATTTGATTACGTATGTTAGAGTTATGCAAACTAGTTTACTATAACAATTGTAGGCAGACATTGTTGCGTTTTCTTAAATTCCGCAAACCATTCTTAGTTTTTGCTTTAAAAGGAACAACCTGACTAAATTGCGTTAAAGGCAACCACAAATCGATAAATCCAAGTGCTTTATCATTTTTTATTGAGTTTGGGCTGATTAACGGCAAGTGGTAAATGAACAGGGAAACAACGTACACATTTCTAGTTTGATTTTTTAACAACGACCGAAACCAAATTCTTCTTTTAGTCAAGGCCTTAAATTATGAAAACACTGTACATTTATGGGAGTGCAGTTTACGCGTAGTTAGAGAATACGCGCTCGACTGCTATACAAATAGGAAATGTATGAAGTAGTTGGTTCATAATGCTCTGAGAAAACGGAAAATCTAATCTTAAAACATACACCCAGATAGTCATATAACACAACACGGTACCGGGGAAAGATAATAACTATAAAACTGCGTTAAAACTCGCCTCGTAAATCTATATTTCGTTAGGCTTTGATTCTGATTCACAGATATTTTCTAATTTCTCCTGTTATTAGTACCTGCACGTTCTACTTAAGCATAATAACAAGCATATAGTATAGTTTGGCTAGGCTTAATCTACCAGTTAATTTCATTTCGCATTTCATTATTATGTAATCTAAAAAATGAAAGTCTTGAAGCGAAACTAAAAGTTTACTTTCGCAAAGTTCGCGTTACTTTAGACCTCTTTCGTTATCACTTACTTCGTAATGACGTCATCAATTCGACGAGGGACTTTCTCCGGCGTTGGGTTCGATGACGTAGGGTCCGGTTGCCATGGCAATTTTCGTTTCAGTCCGACGCTATCGGCGGTATCCATGAAAACAGGTAGACCAGTACAACAGTAGCCAAAAAGCGAAATGCTTGAATAATCGTGACGTCACGATCACGAAACAGGCAATTTATCTCAGTGTTTCCAGTTTTTTTTACTAACCGCCTGCACAGCTCGACTCGTATTCTGCGAACACGCGCGAACGTTGTTAAAATGCCGAGAAAAGCAATGGTCAACACGACGGAGTTATACGTAGTTATCTTCCATATGCGCGTGGGCATCTAAATGAGTAAACACTCAGCAATAGGCAATCAATGCATCCGCTCTTTCCTGTGCTGTAGAATGCGATACTTCTAAAGCTTGCATACGCAGGTTACTCGCGCTGGTAGCGGTCTATACGGGGCATAAATCTCATCGCGCTTATACCTTCCTTCCTTTTAAGCCTCGACTGTAGTAATGGATAGTTTCGCTACTTCGTATTGATATTCATGGCTTGCCATTGACAGCTATGGTCCGTGTGTTTTGCGCCGCGTCCGCTACTTGCTTTCAAACGAGCTAAACCTGAGGCAGTTTAAAGCGAATGCGGGTCTATTATTCCGATCACGATCACAGTATTTTCATACTGGAGCGCTCTTTGGCGCAAATCAGATTTGGCCGCGCAGGCCCTTTGTCGTTCTCTTATCCTTTAAGGTGTGTGGTGATAATATAGAATGTAACCGCGCGCTATTGTGTTGTAAAACAAACACCATTGTCATACCGCCCTAACAATTCGTCACCCGAATATTATGTCTTCACAGTATCGATTTTTCCTTTCTACGCAACGTTGGATAAATTAGATTTAATTCGGTCGGGCTGGTGTCAACTGTATAAAGCTTTTAAGTCAAGAACGTAAAGATAGGACTGCAGAAGCTGGAAACGTATTGCTGCCCGAGAAAATTACGTCATCGGCCATGGAACGCCGAGCTGAAACGATGTCACGGTGTTGTTAAGCCCGACTGGAGGTAAAAGAATCCTCTAACATTAAATACGACTTCCTATGTCTATTTTACCTTTATCTAACTGCCAGTCCGCACTACCTAACTACGCAGGTGCTATTGTACGACGAAATCATAAGTCGTTGCTTCTTCCGGTATTGTGCACCTCAGAGGCGACACCTCGTGGCGAAATTTAACACCTTTTACCGCACCTCAAAGATGAAATACGTAAATGAAGTAAAACTACCCTGATATCGGAGTCTATAACAATCACTGTACAAATGCGAGCTGAAAATGCAAAATAAAACGAGTCAACGGTATAATGATGTATTAAAACGACTCGATGCCAATGAAAAAACCTGAACTGCAAAATTCACTCCTTATAAACTTAAACTAAACATTCCTTCACGTACTGTACAGGGTTGAAACTGGATCCGTTTTGAAACTAAGCCTTGAAAACGATCGTTGCTGGCAAGTCGTTCGCTCTTTAAGTCGTTCTCTCTGGACATTGATTTGTATACAAACATTTCTGTCGGCCACGAGCAAAAAAAAAACAACAAAAAAATGATTTTTTACTGATGAAGAAAGTTACAAAGGAACTTAGGGTTACAGTTGACCAAGTGTGGGGTTTGTTTAAACCACCATAGAAACTTAATATATGGACCGCGCTAACAAAAAAGCGCTATCGCCTGTCGAGTTTTTAAACAAATCTATAGAAATTTTAAATAAGGACCTCGTCAGTCGATATTCCGTGTTGGGCAAATCACGTCAACACCTGGTACGTATTTGCCTTTTTATTAAAATCAATGTTTTTTATGGTAACCGGCAGGTCGACAATAAAGCAATTGTATAAAACCCCTGCGACACGAAAAACTCGTTTATTAAAAGAATGGCTCTTATCGCCTTGCGTTCGAAACCGCCGGAGCATGACCGAAAATTGATGATCCAAAAAACAAGCAAATGGAGAAAAGTAAATACTCACCACGATTTGTCAAATAAGATAAAGTGCTCACCTTTACGCCGAGTTTTACTTTCTTCGATATTGAATCCTTCAAACCGCTTAAGTTTAGACGGATTAATACACTTCGCTATCCCTGAACCTCTACAATAGGAAAGTATGAAGTGTGATAGAAAGACAAATTCGACTGTATTTCAAAAAAGTAATTTTACTGAATCTAAGGTTAAACTCGTCTGTAAGTACGTAATAGAAGCATTTGTATCATTTTTTGGAAAAATTAAATTTACTTTAAAACTTTAAAAGTAACTCTTTCTATTCTAATACACTAACTTATGAACAATAATTTGAACCGACGGCTGAATTCTGAGATACAGGCGACGCGCATGTGGTCAAACCATAAGCCCTAATGCACAGGATCCAAGCTGCATTCGACATTTATCTTAGTGCAGCTGCATTTTACTACGCGTTCTTTCTCGCCCTGTGTGCGTAAACAAACCTTACACGCGCAGTAACCTTGTACAGGGCACCGGCTTTTTGTAACATTTCGCCCCAGTCGGCCAAACCGCGGATTGTATATACTCTTCGGTACAATGAGTTTCTCTAAACGTGGATTACCGAAGACACTATCAGCACATCTTATTTCCTTGGTTATGTGAAAAATTTAAAAATGTTGTTAACACTTTACAAAATAATAGCTTACAAAATGTTGTTAACATATTTGGAACTGGAACTTTTTAAAACCCAATTTTTTTACCATAAGCTACGCTTAACTTGAAATACCGAAGATACTACTAAAGTACCATATTTCCTTGGGTAAAATGAAGAGTTTACGAAAATGTTGTCAACACATATAAGCCGGAGCTTTTAAAAACCAACATTTTTTCAACATCGTCTCTCAGTATTTTTAAAAAATTAATACTTTACAAATGTTAACTAAAATATTTGTGTCAACCGATTTTTGCCCAACCTGTTGAAATATTATCGTATCTTGAATTACATTATGTTATTTACCCATCAATAAACTGAGTTTTAAAAAGCGTGGCTTTGAAGATATATTATTTCATGTTTACTCTTTCGTAGATTTTATGCGGTATAGTAGACGGGCGTAATGTGTTTTTTGCGCACGTAAATTTTAGTGAACTTTTCAATCCATCAAAGTGTCAGCGGAATAGGCAGGGACATGCATCAATCTGCCTTATGCCCAGCCCCCATAACCCCTGGCCTTTGCAGATCATGGTTATAAGCCAGTCGTGATAAAGTTCGACTTTAAGGATTACAGACTACGGCACAGAGATAGACAGGTTTTATCTGGTTAAACTTTTCACTGCGACTAGTCCCAAAAACAACACAAAAATACCAACCTATGTAATCTACAACCAGTTCAAGCGATAAAACTACAGCTTTCGTTGAAGTGGTAAAAATTGTACAAAATAAAACGTTGGTATTCCGTGTTTGTTTTGAAAATATACAATTGGTCGATTCGGCACGTTTTTTAGCGACATTCGCCAACCGTATCACCAGAGCGGTTTTTCTATTGTGTTCCTTACTTAAAACTGTTTAAAATACTTTACTGTCAAGTTAACTGTACATTTCTCCACAAACTAGCGACAACTCGCAAACATCTACGCATACGTATGCTTGTACATTACCTTACAATTTACAGATTGCAATAACAATTAGAAATTTAGCTCACACGGACAATAGAGACTGTCTAAACGTTAACGACCGGCTACTATACGTTGCATAGTACGCTTAGACCACCAAAGATGTCATTATTTACGATGCTCCCATTAGGCTCATTGCAGCTATCGCTTCTACCTCGGGCGACAAGTAAGCGCCTCATTGGCAGTTGACTTATCAAAGTATTTGACCATCGCCGGTGAGAAACACACATAAAAAACATAAATAAACTGAATCAATTTCACTGAGGTTTAGTGGTTTGGTCGGTGGGTTCGGTCAGTCAATACCATATGATATAAAATAAACATTAAAAATAATGCCCGAACGGCGCCTTGATGGTAGATTTTCCCACAAATTTACGCACAGCACTTGAAATTAGCGACGTTATAAATTTAAAAGGCTACAATTACCCTATACTTTGGCCAGACTACCCAAAATGATCTTAAATTCACACAATATTTTTTTTATTCTATATATGCCTATTTTACGGTTAATATTAGGAAAATTGTTTGTCGTTTCTCAACGTATCATAAACTTAAAGTGTTCTTAAATATAAAATTAATTTGTCCAATTAACTTATTTTAAGAATTCAATGACAATAACTTCCGTAGGCTCTGTATTAGCTTAAAATGTGGACATATATGGCTTAAAAATAAGGTCTGTATATTACCCGTGCAAAATTGCAAACGCAGGGCTAAATCAGTACTTCGCTTGAACCTACATTCAGCTGTACAAAGTGGTTACGTCACTTTAATGGTTAACTATGGAATTTCTCGATCAGCATGCGCATGGCACCGGTGCGATTACTGCTTTTGATATACAATGCAAGTAAACAACGCGATACCGGCACCGCTATAATGCAAATTGTATGCTTAACGTGCCGAGGCTGGTTGGGGCATGTTGCCTAACGCTCTACAAACCAATATTTGTTGTTAAATTGCCTAAACATACTTTACAGCAAGACACTTTGCAAATCAAATCCTTAGAAATGTCGTTCGTTTTTACGCACTGTTATCAAATATAATCGTCTATGACGTCACTGTCGAAATTATGTGTCTACTTAACCAGCACTTTAATGTTTAATAATCTAAGTTTGGGCGTGAAAAATAATAAAAATTAAATTGTGTACGCATATTTTATACGATTAAGTAAAACATTCTCAAACCACTTATACACTGTATCACAAAGAACGCTTTTTTATTTGGGCAGAAATCTAAAACTGAAAATTAAATTTAAAATTTAAACTTTGGGCCAATTTAAATTGCTTTAGGTTGTAAAACTGATATTTTTCCTGGCGTAAACATCGCTTTATTTCCCGGAAATTTTACAACCAATTCCCAGATATTACGTTTCCTAAATTACATACCTCAAAGTGAATTTGTTAGTGAAAAAGGATTGTCTTATTTGGACAGCAAATTTACGGTTAATCTTTTGTAATATATAAAAAAGAAACTGCCTTCTGCCTTTTCAAACCTATGAAAACATTATAACTGATACCCCTTGTCTACTTCGTCTGATTTTACAGTAACCTGTGTTCTACTTAAAATTGATTATACCAAATTTGCCAAAACGATAACAGTTTTACAACGCTTTCTCTCGAGTAAGTTTAAAATAAATTGCCACGGTGTATCTATAGCAGCTGATTTGCTGTAATTGATTTCCCAAAAATGTCGACTAAACTGAGTTTAAAAATGTGTTATTTTTAAAGTTAGGAAAATGATCTAAGAAATATTCATCATAAGAATACGCATTGTTACCAAACAAACCGCGCGCAATTTACTTTGCAAAATGCAAAACCCAGCTGTTTTTAACTCAGTTATGTGTATTAACTGGTTTTCTATATCTTAATTTAATTAGTTAACGTTATGCAGCGTTCAAAATTAAAACAAACGACTGCGTGATTAGTTGCGGTTATATTGCGGCTGAGGTATGGTTTAAAATAGATGAGTTTAGCGCTTTATTAAAACAAATTTTGTTTACAAACTGTCGCAGTATTGTAAAGTTCAACGACCATATCAATCCATAGCAGAGCAAAACCGACCTGAAATGCAATTTTTGTTTCACATTTAAACAGAAGGCGTGTGCTGATTTTAACTGTTGTTAAAATCAAACCTGTCAGTGAAAGCTGACGGACTATACCTCAAACGCTACATCCCAATTATGCTATCTTATTTCAGTACAAAGTTTTCACTTTCCAGGCCACAGTCGGTGCCGAAATCTCTTTGTGGTCCTGGCGTGTTATTTAGTTCCTACATTGCTTCAATCAGCTCATAAAATCGATAAATTATTTTACAAAATAATTTGCACATACAACCTCAAAATAAGTATTGATTTAGTGTTTAAATTTGTATTTGTATATTAAAAGCTAACACAGTCTAATAGCTACCGTGGGAGTAAGTTTTTTCTTTCACGGGGATAAAAGTACATAACACTTGAATTTCCTGTACTATATCCTAAGGAAAGTAGTTTTATTAAGTATTAATTGCATTGTGTGTGCTAACAAACGGCGATTTCTTAGATTTTCCAATGCCTATTTTGTTTCTGTTTTTAAATTTCCCAGGCGTTCTTGTGTTTGAAAATGAGTTTTATATTTGGCAATAAAACTCATTTATTTAATTTAAACAAACTATTACATAAATAAAACAACGAAAAGAAATAATAACATCACAAAACGTATAAAAAGTAAAATCAAAACTGATAAATTTTAGGTTGTAAACATAATGACGGGTCACAAAAACACATGTAATAAATACATACACATATGTACCGGTGCTTACCAAAATGATTATTTTCGACTTACATAAACGAATTGATGTGACTTTAGCGTTGTGATGAGAGATTTAGAAATATGCACAACATTGTTTTGCAATTTTAAGACATCTTTGATAATTCATTATAACAATAACGTCAATTACTTCTTGTCGAAAATTTTGGATGTCGGATTACGTTTTGGCCTTGTAAATATGGTGATGGTTTGTATTTTATTCCAAAAACGCCAGAGTAATACAAAATCATAACATCAATATTAATAATAAAACTAGCAGGAAAAGGAAAGAGCAAATTAACTATGTACAATGCAATTTTAAAGCACTTTGATGTCATTATTTACTGTGGTGTCAATAAGAACTGTGATGTTATTGTACTCGAAAGAACAATGACAAAAATACGTTATTTATTATCGATGCACATATTGTTTTTAATTACAGGTTTAACTTCGCAAAATGTACTTTTGTAGTGTGTTTTAATCTTTAAAGGTTTTGAAATTACTGCAGTACTGTATAACTGTGGGTATGACATTTTGTCGTTTGGCTCGTTGCTTGTCTATGAAATTGCGGGCGTTCCGGATTGGATTCGGAACGCAACTTTTACGTTGTGTAAATATAAGCGCACGATAGAGAATGTTGATCTACAAATCATACCCAATACCACCCAAGCCTTATTTTATCTTTGAAAAAATATAAAATCTGAAATATTACCGTGCTTGCCTATTAATAATTATTGGTAGGTTGATAGGTTGTAAAATCAAAACCAGCCGCAAGACAGTCGGTTGTCTTCTGTTTTTGTGTTTTACAAGGCTAAGTTTCGACCTCCTTGTCGCTTAGGCCGTTTTTGCGTTGTTATTTGTATAGGTCGAGCTAACCATTCGACCAATCTTTGTAATTTTACTCACCCTGAGAAACTTTAGTATCGTTTTCAACGCGAATAACCTAAACTCCACAATTTGATTCAAAATACAGCACTATATTTTATATACACGTGTATATATGTATTTTAAATTATTTTGAAGTCTGTTTTTTAAATTTTATGAATGTTTTATCTGTTTTGAAAATCTCATTGATATACGTTTATGTGTTTTTCGCATCCATGGCGACTTGGATATAAACTACGACACAAAAACACGTAATGGGGCGTAGGCGTTTCCAAGTAATCCAAGTTTAGATGCAAAACGCATGCTGCGCTCTGGTGAAGTTTAAAAACAACCAAAAACTGTGGTTTGCCGACATTTACGAGAATGAGAGAATATCAAAAGCGTGTCGATTTGCGAGTGTGAGATTGATTGTCCACGTGCGCGTTCAACCATGACCCGGGGATGTTAAATTCGTATCAGGTGCAGGCGAAATGCAGCGAATTTAAAGCGCGAGCTAGGGCAATCTTTTAAGAACAAAACTATCGGGTTTTTACAGCTAAAAACGGTGCCAAATTAAAGATTGTGTGGCCAAATACGACGTTGGCGGTCAACCCATTTCTTTCATTTTAAAAGGCTTTTTTTACTGAATCGACCTTAAATTCGCTCATAACACGAATTTTATTGTTATGGGCCGAATAATTGATTTTTGTGTGGAATTCGCTCACTGTAAACCGACGGTGGTAATGATTGACGCGTGAAAATCAATGCATTTAAATAGCACTGGAACCTCTTCGGCATATTTTTGTACGAAGAGATCTTATATTTTTAAACACATATCCCTAAATGCCCCTACATTGTAAACTGTAAGGGTGGAATCGTTTTTAAAAGGGTGGACTTTTACAAGTCGGTGCTTGGGAATGTTGCATGTGTATTTCCCGGAAATCGTGTAAACTTTTCAACATGGTTCCTGTAGGGACAATTCCATCTTGTATGGTGTTATATCGCACGTACTTAAATCAATGGGGCGGTTTTAATAATCAAGGTGTGGGTTTCGTTTTTCGGAGGTGGTTATTTCACCATGTATTAACCACTTTAACCAGGTCGCATTTTATTTTATTTCCATATATTTTACATGGTTTCATATGTTCCATCATCCCATTTAAGTCGTTACAGCCTAGTATATAGGCTTATAGAAAATTGGTAAACCGCCTATCCAATATTTTCACTACACATTAGTTGTACATCAATACTAACTATGTATTATTGCTACGTTTTCTACTAAAAATGCAAACGAATTGGCCGATTTCTTAAAGTTTAACTGATAATACGAAAGCCATTGGCACGCTGAAACTCCATAAACAAAATCGGGTTTAAGTGTATATGTGTTTTTTACTGAGCCTAAATTTGAACCCTCGACCACTAGATCTTTAGCTTAATCCGTTTTATGGGATGCCAGTATATCAGTTGGTTAACCGTTCGGCCACACAAAGCCTAAGATTTCAATATCTTTATTTACCTGGTTGTTTAGATCTCTTATGTGACCACATTTTGGCACAGTCTATACAAATGTTTTAGACATGCGTGAATTACGCCATAGATTCTATCAATTAAAAGTTAAGGTTGGAACTTATAATGTTGCCTGATTTAAAAACTTGCAAATAGTAACTGCGGGTAAACTGCATATTGCGGGTATCGAGCGAAATATGTATATGCCACGTTATCTGCTTGAATTAACTTTACTGAAACACAAAGCCAGCAAGAGGTTGGGTTTGAACCAGCAACCTTGGGGTTGATTGTCCGACGCTTAACCACACAAACCCACTTCACAGTCAAATATGTACAAACCCCTTAAACCCCATGTTATACTCTATGTGTTTGTAGCATCTAAAGTATCAACACCGGAGCTTGGAAGTGGTAAGCTACAGCTAACCGAGCCGAGTCATTCCTTTTGAAATCTCACAGTCAAAAAGGTTTCTAAGTCTCGATAGTTGAAATCGAAAGCTAAACGAAACCACTTTAAAGCGAAAGCGCTGTTTAGGCTTTGTAACTCTGCTAAAAGCAAAACAACTTTTGATGTTAAGCATTTTACAAGGGCTGTTTATAGGGGGACGTTTTGCGTGAAACTTTAGCGCCGTAAAAGCGTCAGCATCAAGCAAAACAAAACAAACAAACGACTTCCAGCTTTGGTTGAATTAGCGAGGATTTGTGTTGACTACATTTTCTCTCGTTCAAGTGTGTAAAATCTAGTTCTTTCAATTTTGTGATAGAAGTACGCTATGTCATATATGCGTATTAAAACAATCAGCTAAAGCAGCAATTAGGAAATGTCTCAATCATATACGCAACAAATCGCAAAATTTACCGTAACCTAACAAGACATTGCATAATCTGATAATTGCCCGGATGGTAACGCACCTAGTTTCAGGTTGTAAATTTTGTGAATTTCAATAGTTCTTTCAATATTGTTGCAGGGGTATGCTATACCATATGTGCGTGTTAGTACAATCGACTAAAGCCAAGAAGTATCCCAACCACAGCAAAAAGAAATGACTACAGCAATTCGACATTAGACACAGGTTATCGTACGATTGCCCGTGTGGTAACACACCTTTTCCCACCTACATGGATAAACTTGAATATCCCATTCTACCGAAATATAAATTGTACAAATGTCAACCACACTAGGTTTTAAGCCACGCCACCCATTTCGTATTAAGGAGCCACCACTTGACTTGACAAGTGACTTTTACGTCAATTAGAATCTGACCTTTAGTTACTCAAATTGTACCGTATTGAGAGACGATGTGTAAACGGCCGTGTTAACCTCTATTATACAACGTCCTAACCGTCCGCTGGGAGGCTAAAATGACTTTTTTTATCAATGAATAATACTAAGAGAGCATGCGTCTCATTACAGCATGTTTAGGCGCTCTAGTTTCCGTCCGCTGGGAGGCTACGTGGCGGTCCCACGGCCATCTTTCAGCGACCTGCGGTTGGGATTAAAAAATCTGTCTTTTTACAACCGAAATTGGAATTTTCTCTCTTGTTTCAGGTTTATTGTTCAGAATGCGTTGAAAGACACACAGTGGAAAAACAACGAAAAAAACGAATGTAAGGGCTGAAAATTAAAGAGGAAATCCTATAAGCTACTTAACCGTTTTAAAGGGTGTGGTCGTTGCAGATTTTAGCGTTAAACGTTCAGCGCAGCAAAATATAGCTACGTTTCACGCGTAATGTTACACGCAAAAATAAACTTGCAGAAAAAATAGGGCGTTTGATAAACAGCTGGTATATGGTTGGTTACACAGCGAGAATTAACGATCGCTATAAAAAAGTAGAAAACAAAATAATCTAAGCAAAGAAAACACAAAAATAGCATATATTGAGACGTTTTAAAATGATGCTTTACTACATTTTAAATCGATAATCATTTCTAAACGACGCAATAAAGAACGTAAAAAATGATGTTAATGGAATAAAATGAGCAATTCTAACTAAAATATTGCTAAGAACGATTTGCAGCAGTGAAATAATTTGGAACCGGGCCGCCCGCAGCCCTACCGACGACCAGCGGCGATTTTTACACTTCTTGCACCCCGTTAGGTGGCACTGTCGGCGGCAGCACGAAAATCGGTTTCGGGTTGGCGGGCGCCGATGTTTGGCGCATCATCGACGGAAGTTTTTCGCGCCTGTGGAGAGTGGTCGGTCGCTCGAACGGCGGGTTTGTGACGTATGAATTGTTATTGTTGTTCATACTGTACGGGGAGGAGGACGCGCGTCGCGGCAACGACTGAAAATGATTGACAGGTTGGCTCTTCGCGGCGTCCGCCGAAACGTGGTGTTCAGGGTAGGCGTTCGAACCCCGCACTTGTAAACTGGGGTAACGGTTCAACGGGGGCGGAGGGGCTTTCCCTGGGGACCCACACGACCGCGTCACAAACCCGCGGCGTTGATTCGAGTCAAGAAGTCGTTTGTTGAATTCTTCTTGTTGTTGTTGCCGTTGTTTTTGTTGTTGTTGCTGCATGTATTCCATCTGGCGTTGCTGCTGTTCTTGGATCTGACGTTGTTTCCGGCGGCCCACTATTTGGGGGTCGTTCTTTGGTAGTGTGGCATAGAGCGATACCTCCTGGCAGCCTTGGTAGACAGAGAGCTTCGCTGGAGCGCCACCTACCGGCGTGGTGGGTTGGGAGCGGGTCGGGTTCCCCTGCTGGTAACCTGTAAACGACTGTTGGCGGACTGGCGCGTTCCGTCGACCGGACGAAGAGCCGGAACTGACGGAACCGGTGGGAGTGATGACGTCATTAGGGTACGACGGTTCTGACGTCAGTCGGCGACGATGACCAATCCCGTTTTGTGGAATATTGAGCGAAGAAGGTCGCTGTTTCGATGCAGGTCCGAAATGCATGTTCGGCTGAAAAAGGAAAAGCAACCGGTTACTCAAAGTTGCTTAAAACGGATACAACCACGGTGGGAAATTGATTTTAAGTTTAAATAGCAAATTAGGGGTTAATAGAAATTTCTATCATGGTTGTTGGGTGAATGCATATGAAAGGATTTATACACAGTTTTGGAGGATAAATAAGGGGAATATTAAAAGTTTAAGCATTAAAGTTATCTTCGAATAAACTGTGTAAAAATACAAAGTTCATGTTAATTATCGTGTAAGATTAGGTTATCCGCAATTTTATAAATTATTTTTTAGGCTTTATTGGGGGTTAGTGGAAATGCCATTTCTATCTTGGTGGGTTAGGATAAAAATTTCTACACGATTATAGGCGCCTATCGAAGAGGGGGAAATTGCGAGTTGAGGAATTAAAGGAATTGTCAAATAAATTGTGTAAAAATACCTCGAACATATTAATTATGGTGCATATTATTATTGTGCAGTTTTAATTTTGGCAAATTTACCTCGCAATCCGTTCTCATTGAGTTTCTGACACTTTCCCCTTTCCCGCTGTCGTCCGAATTCAACCGTTCACGTACGTCGTCGCATACGATTCCTTGATGCTGCATTTGTTGCAGCGCGCTCTCAATGCTGCGGATCGCGCTGTCAGAATCGCGCATAATCTCTGCTGTCTGGAACGACGCTTTCTCGTTTCGACGCCGGAGCTTTGCTGACGCAGTTGGAAGAACGCCGCTCTCTGCAGCGCCATGTAGCGAGACTTTAAAACTCGGGGAGTCACCGCTAGAGTGAGGTGCGCGCTCCGGGTGGGGGAGAGTGAGGGCTTCGGACACAAGCTGCATCGATTCGCACGTCGGAGAGTAATAAGCGTCGTCGGTCGGACTGTGGTTGAGAAGCGGTCGTGCTTGTTCGTATGCCATCGGGCCGTTTACAATAACACTCGGCTGTCTGGTGACCATGTGAACGCAGCTACCGGACCCAGCACTGCTTGTACTGTTGTGTCGGGACGACGCCCGTCTTGGCTTGGACTGAACTTGAGGAGCTGGCTTCAAAAGCGTCGGTGCTTCGCTGTAATCGTTCTGTCTTCTCTGTCGACTTTGGTGGTGAAGGTTCGGCATCTCGTGATCGGTCTTGTTTGAAAGCGCAGGCGTAGGCGCCGGAGTGTTGGATTTCGAGGGGCGGCAGAGCCACTCCTTCCACCCGCTGTACGTCTTTCTTGCAGTCCGGGTCAGTGAGTTGCTGCGGTCGCCGCCGAGTTTAACTTGCGCGTGTTGGTACTCGGCCTGTTTCTGCGCAAATTCCTTCTCGTCCGCGACACTTCTGCAGCAGTCATACTTCCGACAAAGCACGAAAGTAACGAAAGTGATAACCACGCCAAGAATAAAGAAACCAATTCCAACGACAAGCAGAACAGTCAAACTGAACTTTGAGGCGCACGGCTCCGGGCTTTTGAGGCATTCGACTTTCGGGGGCGGCAAAACTACCCCGCCGATCGTACCGTTTCGGGATTTCGGCTTCGCTGTTGCTTTTTCGATCAATTTTTTCTCAAATGTGAAACTGTTTTTCGGTTCTTGCTTTACAGGCTCACAGGAGCCGTACGACTCAGGGGAAGTAATCGCTCCTGCAACGTTCTGAGCCAAGCCTTGCGTCGCTCGCAGGTACGGAACGCACGACGCGCCGTCCCAGCCGCAATACGGATCGGCAGAACCGACGCATTCCCTGAAAAAATCATCAAATTAGCCAAACTGCCAAGTACTAAACAAATTAGCCAAGTATATTCAAAAACGTAATTTTCGGAATTTTAAAAGCGGAAATGTTTATTTACGAATCTTATCCATGGGTATTCAATCAATTTAACGCAAAATTTTGACAAAAAATCGTGAAAATAAGGATAGCTTACACTATTACCATTACCCACTAGCTTGATAACCGTTATTTAATAGCCAAATTAAATTAAAAACCATGGGTACAACTTGTAAAATGAAATTTCGTTTTAAAATACATTACAAAACAATCCCTCAACAACAACAAAAACGACCAAACTATTATTCAGACCCTAACTACCGCTGATGCCCAATTTACTTTAAATTTACACCAGAAAAGGTGACCGATTCTAAAATTGTTCTAAAATTGAAAAATTGCATCAATTATTCGCATCCAAATCGGCATTTTATACAAATTCGGCCTAAATTTCAGTTCTAACGACTTAAAGATTTCGACTTACTCTTGGCATAGATGGATATGGCACGTTCTTAAGGGAACGGTTATGACGCAATGTTGGAAACCGACAACAAGAAATCCCCTCGCAGAATCGACCAAAATTCGAAGAACTTTTCGATCTTCGTCGGAAGGGTGGATGGACGAACATCTGAATATGCAAATTAAAGCATTTTATTTTAGTTTTTGTATAATATATTGCTATTTTTATGGCAATAAACTTATGGAAATAGTTTTTTCAATATCAAGAAACAAATAATAAACGGATGGGAAAAGTTTTCGTTGGTAGGCTAAAAAGACGAACATCTAAATATGCAAATTAAAGCATTTTATTTTAGTTATATATATATATATATATATATATATGGTGCTATTGTTATGGCAATAAACTAATGCATATAGCCAAATATTAAAAATAAACAAATAATATATTGCCCGGAAAAGTTTTCGTCGGTAGGATGAATAGACAAACATCTAAATATGCAAATTTAAAAATTTTAAGATAAACTGTATAAGCTGATTTAAATTTACGAAAACAATTCCAAATTTTAAATTATTTTTAACACATATTTTGACCACTATTAACATTTGTATGATGTTTTTCAGGTAATAAATGTTAATTCTGCACTGTTCACTAAAATATCTAACCTGCGCCTCGTAAAACTTCGTATTTAAATTTACGAAAATAATTACAAATTTTTAACGAAAATAATTACAAAATTTTAAGTTTTTTAACAGTGATTTTTAACACTTTTAACATTATGATGTTATTCAGCTTATAAATGTTAATTCTACATCGTTCGTTAAAAAATCGTACCTGTCGCTATTAAACACTTCTTGTTTCGAGATTATCGCGTTTCGCTTCCTCGTTTGGTTCGGCCCCAGCGCCCTGATCACGTGACCGTCTTCCGTGCCGACAAACAGCATTGTGACGTCATTGGGGCCGGCATTGGAGTCGAAGGCTACTGCAGTCCATCTCGATCCTTGGTTGGTTAGGAGAAGCGAACCAGGTACCTGAAACGAAACGAGAAATGGTAATTTGGGGGAAATTTTCTTGTTAACAATCGAGTGTTAACTAAGAAATATAAAGAATGGTATTTTTTAGTGTTTTTTTGTACAAATTAAATCATAATAAAAAATTATTTTCGAAAACAAAACATTTATTCACTTAATTCTTTTTATTTTAACAATTCTTCAGTTAACAAATCAAGCGATTACCTAAATAATAATTTTTTTCACAGATGTTTAATAAAATTTGCATTTTTTTATATTTTTTTACAATTTATTTTTTATTTTTATAAAATATTCCCCAAAATTTACTCCAATTTTTAAATATTTTTTTTAACATCGGATAATTCCTCCATACCTGATCCTTCATCTGAGGGTGGGATTTGATGAAGAAGAGTTCAGAATCCGTCATCTTTTCCGAGGGGCATGACGCCGGGTGTCGTGACGCAGACGGGGAAGTCCCTACTGCAGGTTGTGACGTAACACCACTGGTAACCAGAAAAGAACCATTCAAAGCACGCTTTATCTGGTTCGCAGTGAAAGAACAGACAGCAGAACCAGCTAACGAATCCCTGAAAGAGTTGAGGGTTAAAAGTTTTTAAAAAAAATTTGAATTTTTTTTTTTAAATATTATTATTAAACAAAGGAAAGTATATTAAAATAGAAAAAATAGAATTCAGGGTTAAACTAAGAGAATTAAGGGTAAAACATTTGGAAAAATGTTGAAGTTTTTTTTAAAAATATGATTATTTAACAAAGGATAGTATATTAAAATAGAATTTATCATAACCCTCCGCATAAAAAAACAAGGCAACAGTGGTAACACTGGTATGAAAACTGGAAAAACCCGACCCCAACAATAACCCCACACCCCCCCCCAAAAAAAAAAAAACTCCCTACCCCTAAAACCTACCACGGGTACCACCACCACCCCCCACCACACAAAAAAAAAATTTCACCCCTAAAACCCTAAAACTTACCCCGGGGTAGCGAAAGTCGCGAAGATGGTCTTAACTCCGCGCACGATTTTCATCTCAGTGACGTCACGAAGCTCAGTGAGGTAGAATCCATTGTAAGAACAATTGAGACGCGCTTTGATAAAGGTGGTCCACATGCGAGCGAGGACGCGTTCGCCGCCAACGTCGTTTTTACAAACCTGGAACGAAAGAATGAAGTTAAAACATCAAAAAAACAAGTGAACCAAAAGTGGTCCTTACTTAGTATGTTTGGCTAGTTATTTTCGTTTTTTGGATTATATAAATCGTTCGTACGACCGTATTTAGATCCGCTTTTGACAGTGTTCGAAACACACAGCCATTTTTTACCGGGTTAAATTTCGAACCCATGATGGGCTCGTCCTTAAGACCGTTGTATAAAATTGGTATAAGTATCTTTCGCGTTCGAGCACCCCACTTTACCTGGCCCACTTGCGCCACCATGCGAGTTTCACCGGTCGACAACTTCTCCATTTCGTTGAAAAACACCAAAATCCGTTCGTCGTCTTCCAGCATTTTAACGAAGCTCGGTTCTAAAGAAAACACAAAAAATAAAAATCGATCGATCGCGACATTTATGACGTCACACTCACGGTTCATTGTGACGTCAGTGGTTGGTGTTTTCAACGGAGCTTTTTCTCCCATAGTTCTCGAAACGACGGGCGATACTCCGGTAAAAGCCTGATAAGTCCCAGCGTACAATGAACCTCCTGTGTTGAAAAACAGTTTTAGCCTAAATGTCAACGGCGGTTTCTAGAGCTTTTTGTGTATTAAGGCAGTTTCACGCATGAGGGTATCATGGTAAGGAAATAAATTGGTCTCCAATTTGAAAGGCCATACATACTCTAATGCTAGAGTGTACATTTGGATCAACTTATTTAGCTGCACAATTGCTGTACTTTAATTTGTATCACAGCAATCGTTAAACTGCCTTTGTGACAAAACAAGGTTCAATATAAAAATACATGACTTTCGTCGCGAAATTTCGCTCATTGCAGTTTTCAAATCGTTTATTTCATAAACAGCATTGGACGCTGTTTTCAAATATTGATGGCTACTATTTCGGCACAGTGCCCATTATGGCGTCACAATGTCGCCCGTCGTCTGCACCCCAGGGAGCGGGTTGTACAATAAAATCGACGAGCGCGCTAAAAGAGTTTGTTTAGACTCGTTTTGAGTCATATTTTCCAGCTTATAACGTTTCACGCGGCGTTTTATTCTTACTGGGCCCTAAACCGTCCAAATTATGTCACTTTACCAGTTAACTTTAAACCTCCAAGTCCGACACGAGGCATTACTGACGTGAACACTGTTATTCTGGTACAATTTGTTCCAGGACAGGTTATTACACGTGTTTTACTGCGGCTATAAAGCCACGTAGCCAAAGTTCAACGACACAGTTATTACATCTTAACATTCAAGAATAAACGAAAACTGCTAGTTAAACATGTACAACACCTGTACTTGAGCCGGCAATTGCAAATATAATGTAGTGTGTATTTAATCTCAATTACAGCTGTCCAAAGCCGTGTTTTAAAGAACTATATTCTTAGCGACATTTATTAATATCGGCCGCGGGGCAAAGGGCATTTTCCGTTGCAGATCAAATTAGTTCTGCTGGGTTTTCAATTGTGGTTGTTAACACGTTATCGACGTTTTCTCGAGTGAATATTGATAATGGAAATTACCTACTCCTTCCAGTCCGCCTGGTACTCGGGGAAAACTAAAAGGAGGGAAAGCGGGAAGGAGGGAAACTACACACTAAAATAAATATTAGGGCATAAGAGTTAGTTTTAAACGTGGGGTTGGAGTTAAAAGTTAATTCAGGGGGTGAGATTATTGTTCAGGGGAGGGTTAAAATTAATTTCCATAGTTCTGGTGAGCAGTTTCCCTCCTTCCTTCCTGCTTTCCCTCCCTTTGGCGTTGCCCCTGGTACTTGATGGTAGGATTTTAGCTGCGGTTCGATGCAGATTAAGTTAATCTTGCTCTGTTTGCGGTCCATGTTGTACGGAGGGACGTTATCGAATCAAACAAAGAGATGTATTAACCTTGGGCGGGTTCTGCTAGCGGTTAGTCAATTAATTCTCCCATAGGATTTTAAAGAACTGCTTATAGCAGTCGGGTATTATCTTGCTAAAAACCGCACGATTGAGCGACAAAACACAGGCTTAAGATCTGTTAAAATACGGATTATTCGACGGGTAATTAGTTTAAAGCGATCTAGGTGTACTCAACTAGGTCAAAGCGACCGCAATTTCTGTTTTTGTTCAGGTACACGCACCTCCGCTACGAATTAACTCGTCGCCTTTTCCGAACATGTAATTTGATTAGAAGCCTTTGCTAATCGTATTGCCGCAGCGAGCAAAGGTAGGTCGTATGAAATTACAGTGTTCCAAGCGTGCCCGAGGGCAAAGTGCTGTTTACCAGACGGAAGACCCACAGTTGTACGTGTAAGCATACGAGATAGCATGATTTAACAACCGGTTACCGTTCGAAACGACAGGATTACTGGCGCCTTCCCTAACTCACTGCTAAAACCTTAATGTACAAAAAGCCCGGGATGTACACCAAGGATTAGGTGTATGAATGACTCCAAAAATAACATGTCGTGATTCTATGAAAGATAATAGGGACCAGTTTTCCCTTTATAAAATTGTAATATGCATGTCATATACCAATATCGCATTCGTTGTGCTATATGCATACACTACTTGTTTAAAAATCTAATTAACCGTCTTTTAAATCTTGTTTTAAAATGGTTAAGTCTGCATCAATATGAAAAGATGACTTAAACTGGCTTTTCGATACAATAAACGAACAATTACTAGCTGTACCAGCAAAATACATACTAGTTTGTCATATGCACAAAATGCTTGTTTAAATTTTCTAGATAAATCGACTTTCAAATGAAGTTATACAACGGTTTAGTCTGCATTCATATGAAAAATGACTTAAAACTGGCTTTTTTGTACAGTAAGCAAACCATTACTAGTTGTACCAGCAGAATAACATACCAGTATGCCATATGTATATCATGCTTATTTAAAGAAATCGTTTTTTGGGATTTACAACGGTTAAGTCTGCATTCATATGCAAAATCACTTAGAAAAGGTTTTCGGTACAGTAAGCGAATCATGACTAGTTGTACCAGCAGAATAACATACCGGTAAATATAGCAGCGCTGCGTTGGTCCGGGCCAAAGGGACATCTCTGCTTTCCCGAGAAGTCATCTCCCCGCAGTAGCGCCAAACCAGAAGATAACACGGAGACCTGTACAGTTTGACTCATGTAAACCGCGTATTACTCATACAAAGATATCAATAACGGGGAAAACTAAAAGGAGGGAAAGAGGGAAACTGCACACTAAAATTAATATTAGGGCATTATAGTTAGTTTTAAACATGGGGTTGGAGTTAGGGTTAGTTCTGGGGTTGAGATTAATGTTTAGGGCAGGGTTAAAATTAATTTCCATAGTTTTGGTGAACAGTTTCCCTCCTTCCCGCTTTCCCTCCATTTAGTGTTGCCCATAAATAACGAGTTTCAACTCACCGCGTAAGTCGTACAGATCGGACTGAATGAATTGGAACCACAGACTAATATCTCGCTACCTTGGTCGTTCGTCGTCTCCACAACGCTCAAGAAGTTGTGACAGAGTTCCTGGATTAACATAAACAATGTTACACGTTTCGTTTCGATTCAGAAACACGTGTACGCGCGTTGTCTGCGGTTTTAAAATCTAATCAAAGATCTAACGAGGTAAACAAACTGGCAGATAAATTGAGTGTTTGTCACAATAACTTTTATGACGCAATAATCGCCGAAATGTAATGTAAACTTGTGAAAACGACGCCTGCAGAGTTTCTTTCTGACTCAGATCAAAACTGACGTGTTTCTGTATAGTTTTTGAAGTATCCGATGCTACGATAGCGCGTGAAGCACCGTGACTATGACGACGACAGACGAGTGTAGTTGAACCGTCCTTGACACGTCACACAGTTCAATATTTTATATCCCAAAACAAGTACTAACGGACATCTTCAGACCTAATGCAATGTACACATATGACAAATACAGGGCCAGAATTATATCGTATTGATCACTCTTAAAGGTTTCCGGAATTAAAATTCGTAATCTTGTCTCGAAAATTCGATTTTCGATAAAGCACAACCTTTCATGATAGGTCATTGGCGAACAGACTAGAGCAATTGAACCGTACCACATTACTGTGTGTATTCGTAGCTTTTAAAGCGTACTGTTTGTGTGTGCTGTAAATGTCTGTTATCGCCGTTTCCTGGTTCTAATATTAGACGTCTTGGCTGTGGCTGTTGTTTATCAGTAAAGCCAAAACCAGAGTCGTTTAAAGACCTAGTTTCCTCTGTTGTTGAAGTCGCCATTTCCGTTCCCACTACACTTCGAGTGCTGGGCCGTGCGATTTGCAAGTTATGACTGATTATTATGACGTGTGTCTTTCTCCACAGGCAGTGAACAAAATATCAATAACCAACCGCGTCAGCATATGAATGCTGCAAAACTGTCTGCAGGCGGTCTAACCGTGTCAATTAGCACACAACACGTAATCTAACTAGTTGACCTATAGACTGTCGGTTCCATTTTTAATGCGTTGGTACATTGCCAATGTAAACGTTTAAAGTAATAGGTTATAGCTTAATTTAGCTCAAGTTTAGTTTACCTTTGGCTTTCCTTTCATGGAGCAGAGCTCTTTCGTCGTATTGTCAGACTTCCAAGTAATTACCTAAAAGCAAATTTAATTTAAAAAAATGAATTTCTAAAATTGTAAACACAAATAAGTTCAAAGTGACTTACGTTGTCGTATTGGATCTTTCCCGAGTTTTTCCCGCCCAATTTGTCCGGGTTGATAAAGTACAAGTGATCCCTGTGAACAAACAAGGCCATTTGTGACGCAAGAATAGGAACAGATAGTCAATACAATTAGTCCAAATCGTTAGCACCGTCAAAGTAGGTTTACAGCATTCAATCAGGTTCAATTTGCACTGCGATTCATACAGCGAACCGCTCTTTAAACACGAGCGCAGCTGCATCAAACACAAGACCGCTTGGGTACGAGTGAGCAGACAGCCATAAAAGCGGAATAGTGGCCTTGAAGATTGCTGGTTTTAACCACTATTATACGGGTCGGTTAGGTCTGCGCTAATTCGGACCTCTATTTTGGTACACCCGAAAATTGCCCATATTAGGATACTTTCCACTTTAAATCCTGAATCACGTCATGCGCGCCAATATTCACAATACGGATGATATCTGTGTTTGATAACAAGCCGGACTGTTACGTCATAATCTTAAGATTGTTTTCAGACGCCGGACTTCATAAACACTTATCATGTGGATTAAGAAGTAAAGTCGTGAAGTGGCGCGCACTTAATATAAGGTCCTCAGCTGGCACTTTACGACATGACGCAGCTGTAATATTTCACTGAGTATAATAAATGGGGGTGGAGAAAGGGCAAATATTAAAACCAACACAAGCTGTTGTCCCCCATATACGTAAATGAGTAACGGTGACTAACCCACTATAACGATAAGGGTGTGTATTGGGTCAATGGTTAATAAATCATTGTTAAAAGTTCGTATTGTGTGCTTTTTACTGTTCCAGGCAGTAACTTTTCCATAAAACTTAACTAGTGTGTGAGTCACCTCAATTTCTTACTTTTCTGGAAAACTTTTTAATGTGAGTAGACGTCAGAAGTACCTCTTGCATTTAAAGGGGTCTCATTAATTCAGCTGTGCTTTAGCCGGCCATTAAAACACTTAACAACCGTCTCGGTTTGGAGAGACACTTATGTTTTCAAATTATACTGACCAGGTGTGGAAAACAAGACTTTTTGATGATAATTTTGCACAATTTTCGTATAGCATATCTTTAAATCGGCTGGATTAGGACCAGTTACAGCACAGATCTGAAGATAAGCCATCGCTTTATGAACGCGTGATATTAAAAATTTAAATTAATTATTGATCCCGAACTTAATTAGTCTTCGCGTTACCGTTACTAGTCCAGGCAACGCGACTGTACAGCCAGGCGATTTATTCGACGTAAAAGTTAAAGGTCGTGCTTTCTGTCAAATCTAATTCGATTTTATTGACCCTACTAATGGTGTCGTGTGATATATAGTTATCGGAATTTCCATACAAAAAAACCTTTTATTTGGCCGTATCTAAAGTCCAAGTTAAATAACAGATTTGAAAATTCACCTACGATTATGCGATGTGAGACGCCATTATCCGTCACAATGGATATTGTGATCGAGATACAAGATCGTATCTGATTGGAGGACACTTGTCTTTCGTTTCCGTTAAAAGAACCGCGATTTTGGCTTAAATTTCTAAACCAGTCGGTTAGTGAATAGGTTACCAGTACAACAGCCAGTGCTATCGAGTTTCTATTCACTGCTACGCGGTTAAATCTATAGAGGAAAAAGATAAAGCAGAGTTCCGTTCCTATTGTACGATCTTCCATTAATTTGAAACGATGACGTTATCCGTTTATCCAGCCTTTTAAACAAGCACACCTTCTAGAGCACATAATGGCCCAGACAGAGGTGAAAATAGGCCTTAAAAGGTTCCTTCAAGGACGTTTATGAGGAACATGCATTATTAATTTGAAAATTGGGAAATAAACACGCACTGACAGGTTCCCGGTAAATAACCACCTGGTTAACTCATGCTGTTTGTATTGAAAACCATTGTGCACAATCGTCATTGTTTTTTGTTTGTTAAGTAATAACGCCTGTGTTTCGGTTTCAAGTTATCAGCAATATCAGTTACTAACTATTTGGTTAACGGCTTGAAATGTAATCGCCTGTCTGCCGACAGGTGTTAACTAGCCTTCGGTTTCAGACGTTATTGTATTATACATCTTCAGTGTACTGCTTGACGTATATAGGTTCAAGGTTTAAATTTCAGTGTTTAAACAGGCGGTACAGGTTGTTACGGCCAAAACATGTTTTTGTAGTCACTTGGCCATGGAAAATGGATTATTGGGTGTGTTCTATACAAGGGATTGAAAATACACCTGTCCATCTGCTGACGTAAAACCTACCAGCAGTCTGCTTAGCCAAAATACAGCGGTGCGTCCAATTGTGTACTGTCAAACCTGTCCCAAATAATGAAATAAATACACCTTTTCCGAACCTCTCCGAAACGGTTCTGTTTAACTAGTTGTCAGAGGCCCGCGTGTTTATTCAAAGTCACACACCTTATTTCGGTCCATATAAATACGTCGCGGACCGAAAAGTTTCTATCAGTCTTTTCAGGCTATTTATTTTCATTTACCGCGACCCAATTGACTAAGCGTTATCGCTCATATTGGCACTGCACCGAAACGTGGTGCTGGTGACTTTTGTCCGTCGATGAATTGATTGACGGTCGTGTGTTTGCTGCCTCGCGATTGTGATTGTAACGTAGGGTTCGCGTCGTTTACTCTGTAACAAGCAAACCACTTGTGGTCTAACAAAGCAACTTTGCACTCGAGCAGTAGCGCGACTACTGCAGCTTTAAAACCGATTGCAGCGACTACTGCAGCTTTAAATCCACCGCTGGTTCACCATACCCCACACTGCGCATTGAAATGCACGTGCAAGGTTTTAAGTTACTCGACTTCTCTTGTCCCTGTTTTGCAGCTACGGTCTAACCCTACCCGATGAAATCCAATCAATTGTATCTCCCAGCGCGGCGCCCGTATCGTTTTTCAGCCACTATGCGCCCATTCAAACCTACTTGTGTTGTATTTACCCAACCCAGAGTGGGTATTGTCCACAGGTATAGTGTTTCTTCATCCGACAACGCGAATTTTGTTGAAATACTAATTTTACCTTATTCTCATTGACAGCCCTGTTTGTCAAAATCCTGACACCCATGTTTACATCGGTTTTGGTGTTTTAGGTCTATATTGCCCAACAAACAAACTACAGACACACGCACTGCATGGTAAATTGATTGCATTGTTAATTTTCAGTCCAAGATTTTCAATGACTAGTCCTGCACGCACATATCAAGTTTCCACCCCCTTACCGTGATGCGACAGCTAGGAATTCATTTTGTCCGATTCGAATCCGTTTGATCAACTGCAAACGTCGGAGTCGGTTTTCGGCTCTGACGTCATCACCGGTGAAAATCTGAGCTTCGACATCTGAAAAACACAAGTGTTTTTTCATAACAAGGGAAAATATAACACCCCGTTTCAAGGAGCCATTTTTAACGCGAATGTAACAAGTTTTGTTAACATTTTAGAAGTGAAAATGTAATACCCCTTTTTAAGGAGGCGTTTTTAACGCGAACGTAGCAACTTTTGTTAACATTCTAGAAGTGTAAATACAGTATACCTCGTTTTAAGGAGCCGTTTTTAACGCCTATATTGCATGTTTTAATTTTAAACATGCTGTTTAAGTGTAAAAGTGAAAATAGACCTCATTTTGTGGATGCGTTTTTGACGCCAATATAGCAAGTATACTTGTTACATTTTAGAAGTGTGTTGGGCAAAAGTTAGCACCTAAACAAGTTCGAGCACAGGATATAAAAACAGGGCGTGAACAACACCCGGATAGAACAGCCGACCTATTAACTTTATTTACACTTCATTGTATGGATGGAGCCAATTTTATTTAGGTGTCCAAACCACACGCACAACTGTAACGTTACTTTGTTTGGATAAGTCATCCCGAAATTGCCAATAAGGAACCGTCCAAAGCGCAAATACGAAAACATGGTTATTTTTGATAACCCAATTTGTCGGTTGTGTTTGTTGAAAAATTCGTCGCCTGTGTGTATGGACTAGAAATTAGACTCCTGTTTTATTGACAAGACTTGTGGAGCTGTCCAATTGAGACCTTGGGATGATTATTAGCGCTCAGACCAACAGTCGAGACTATTTATTTTTGTTCAGCTTTCGCTGGCACCTGCATAACGACCAGACCGAGTTGCCTCTTGAAAAGGTTTGTTTTAGTTGTTCGTTTTGAGCATTGTCGCCGTTCACAATGGGCAATCGAGCGTCCGCGCTTCGTTAGGCGACAGTGGATCCTAAAACAACAACTCTGACGGCAATTAGAAACCGTAAATCGGGAAGGCAAACGATGCAAAATTGGCGGGTTTAACTCTGGCGCGGTTTTAGCGGGACTTTCGGGCACGGTTAATTGATACATCGTTCATACCAAACTGGACGCTTGAAACCATCACAGCGGCGATTAATCACGCTTGAGTGCGCTTTACTAGCATCTGTCCGCGACCCTTAAGATGGGCCTGGGTAAATAAGCGACGTCTCGAAACTTAGGTTTCCCGATAACCCTACACTGGACACGGCTTAATCGCGGACAGGTGGTAAATCAAATCGCCGGTTTTGTTATCGAGACGTACAATGGTGACGGGGATTTAAACTTTCTATTTACGGTACCAGGAACCCGGCAGGCAAATCTCTGAATATACGGGAAAGGCACACTCCTGTGCGCTAAACTTCCTCTATAAATCTCATATTCCCGTATAAAGCGTAAACTACCTAAATTGCCCAACTTCGTGATTTACAGTCTTTTTGGTAAGGAGAAACAACCCTTCCCTCTTCAAAATTAGGACGTCACAATTGTCCTAGAATGGGGGTTGTGTGGTGATAAGCGACTATGACGAACTAACCACTCAGGAAAGCACGATTTCGATCGAAAGCTCAACAAGTCGAATAAAGTATTAAAACACCCGCGCACTTCGATGGGGTTTGTTGTTTTATCTGTTTCGTTATAACCACCGTTATTACTTGCACGTAAAGTGTCCGAAGTTCGATTTCTTTGTTGGGTTTCGAAAAACAAACTTTAAGTTTTGTTTGCTCTGTCGAATCACTGACACGCGATCGTACAACGCCCGCTGTACGTAGTCTCCGTTAATTGTTACATAACAATCGATCAGAGTCTGACAATGGACACGCACCTGCGTAATAATCACTGTCGCGAAATTAACCTTACTAGTTATACTCAATAATTGCCCGAAAGTTAAATCGGTGACTCGAATTACAGGTATCGTAGATCTATAAGACGCCTGTAATTATAACTTATAAATCCCTATCTTCAGATAAACCCTCTTGTAAAACTTGAGTAGCGATATTTTTGTTGAATAATAGAGATTTCGTCTTATTGGGTACCGACGTTGTTATTAAGTCACTTTTATATGATAAAAACTTGGACCACATTTGTTAACTTGAGCCACATTGCAATACTTTTGTGGAGAATTAAAGATTTCGTTTGCTGAAGTACCGAACCTTGTTAGTAAAACACTTTTATATGATAAAAACTTGGACCACATTTGTTAAAATTTTAATTATTTTCGTTAAATATTAAAGATTTAGTCTATAAGTACCGGACCTTGATATCAAATCACGTGATCAAGGAAGTTTGATACTAAGCGCATTATAGTAGTAAGGATGCGCCGTGGTTTTATCTCCTGGCGCGTGATTGTCATATCTTTGCATTAGGATTATTCCTAAGGGACTACCACGGCGCTATTGGTATTCATTATTATTGTCGATATAGCAAAGGGGTCATTGGAATGTGATGTATAATAGGACTGGGCGCTATTAGTGTGAAATCGAATCCCAAAGGTAATAGAGCCGGTGCCATATTAACGTAATAGTCGCAAAGCATAATTTTGCTATCACTCAAACCGACACGAACTAGTTACGGACTGTTTATGTATGTCAAAGATCATAATCCAGTTCGTTTTATCCGACGCACATTTTCTAAAACGCGACGCAAGCTTATTTAGAGAAGTGCACAATCAATCAAACTGTAAGTTAAAGAGACATTCACTATCCGCAGATGCCTACTGAGAAAGCGTTCTCAGCGTTAAGAAATAAAGCATTGTAAAAGCGACATTGACAAGGGTAATATATAGACTTACCCGATAAATTTATGACAGTCTTCGGCTTTGAGTTTCTAGGAAAATCTCCCCTTGTTGTAAAAATTGCTGATGTCAGCAATAGTATCATTCTGCAATGGATATATGTTAACATTATCATCGAGTAAAAAGATCAATATAAAGTGGCCATGTAAGTCAATGCAATCAATTCTCTTATTTGATATACTCAGTACACCAATACACTGGGTTTAAATACACTTGAGTTAAATATACTTAATAAAGTCAGTGAAGAATACTTGTGCTGACAAATGCCACACAAGACATAAAAGATAAAAGACATGTTACTATTTTGAATAATCATCAAACGCTAATAAAGATTGATTAACGGGGTGAAGTGGGTACATACGTTGGAACCGGTATTAAGTACACCTCTTTCATTAATATTTCATGAAGATTGGAAATGTCCCTATGATAAGGTACTAGACAGTGATGAACATTATATGACAATAGCAGACCACTTACATGTTCAAAAAGGCCATCTTGAAAGATGTTGTCTTCAAATCTTGTTGATTCGTTTGATTTTGTTCTTCACTTTTGCATAACTTGATAAGTCACTCAAAATTGTCGAAATGTTCTTGATAAATCCGCAGAAAATTCGTATCAAAGCAGTTCTTATACTTAATAAGATATATCTAATTTAAAAATTAAATATCGTTAACTTATACGTCATGCCAAATTGGTAAAATATTGTACAACTTGTTTTGACGATTCTGATGACTAATTACTGGGTTTACGCACCTCGTTGCTCGTAGGAAGTCTGCGCAAACTCTTAATACTTCTAAATCAACCAAACCCTTTATTTTCTTTCATTACTGCCCGGAGTGTTAAACACCGTCACGCTACCAGGGAATGATTCGATTAGACGAAACTTATGAATTGAAATTTTGAAGACTTTTGCGGGTGCTGTGCTGCTGAGGTACAATGCGCGACTCTGGAGTTGAATGAAGGCAAGTTGGGCTTGGCGACGGATTAACTTTGCGGCGGTAGGAAGAACATCACGCAGTTAACAGCTGGACCTAGTGGAAGTGAATCACAATTCACACTTTTCTATGTGAAAGTTTCATAAAATCCAAACACAAGGCGTGAACTTTTTAATCCCGAAAAGGTCACACTTTTTAAATGAAAACCTAATACCTTGGATAGTAATTCTATCCCGTGTGAAAGTATCGCTACAAAGACAGAAACCGTCTGATCTGCCTCTATGAAGGTGACTGGTTAATATATGTTCTCGTTGTACGGTCTACTTGAGTTACTACTTCTGCAATCTCAACACAACATCTCTGCAAATCGCTGCAGCCTTTTACGACATCTACTCTCTCAAACGGTCGTGAGTATAAACGATAGTAGAACCTCACTACGATGTTATCGCGCGTCGCTAGGAGAGAAAAAATCGAAGGAAATAGGAGAGAGAGCTTTTTTTCTTTTTTATAATTAAAGAAACAAAGGTTTGTTCCTGCAAAGAGAGTGGAGCCGGCGGCGGCGAGCGACTTCGCCGAACAATAGCGAGCGCAAGAAAGCATTGTAAAAACTTATCCAAACAAGAATACAATAAAACAGTACCTTCTTGACCCAGATAAGGAACTGACTCCGAGTCTGCAAAGCATCGAATCGGCGAGACCTGTTTCCCGCTAGTCAAGTGAAAGTTTTAATATTCACAGCCAAATCCATTGTTTGCAAAGCAAAATTCACGATGTCTGCGTTTTCACGAACATCGATTATACGATTTGTAAAACAAGATTCTAAAACCGCAAGTCCATTTAATCTGTAAAACAATTCCCAGGCGGCCTAATCAATGAAGGAGAATTATTCACGTCGTCTGCAGAACAAAACCGAGATCACTGAACCGTGAAAATCCGAGACACAGCATCCAATTTTGGATTACAAGATAATCCTAGCTTTATGCGATGTTTCTCCGTTCGGCCTTGCGCAGATTTGTTTAATGAAGACCACAGTAACACGGCTAGTACACATCATGTATTCTATTGGGCTAAAAGACTCACGTTTATCCCTTGGGACGAAAACAGGAATATTTAATTAAATACATCTGTCCGCTGTCTAGTTACCGGAACTGTTATAATCTGCTGTGTATTGAGATATTTTGTTTTTCGATTGTGCTTAACCGAATAATCCACTAGGCTTGGGCAGCGATGAAGCACATTATTCAAGGACACTTTATCATTGACGAATGTTGTTTTTCCGTTTCCCTTCTCTTTTCTATATTTCCAGTTTGTATTACTTTAATTATTGTTTTTTTAAAGGAACAAAAACAAAAAAACTAAATTAATCCACTACCATGGAATGGTTTCGACATCGTTGTCATATTAAACTAGGCCTATATGTTGCACAAAGATAACCATGCAAATATATGCAGAGACACCAATATGTATCTAAGCTATTTTAAATAGACTGTTACCGACACAATTAACATCGTATATATAAACACGTCGCTGATGATACAAGCATATATTTTAATCGATATATATGCAGGTAGCCTACAGTTAACCACTTAAGTCACTTGATATAAAACGCCTGTTCGTTTTGCCATCTTTTCCTGCTCATGTGTTTGTGATTTGTTTCATTTGGTGTTATTTAATACTGGCCCAAAATGAAAAGTAAACTAATTTTCCACTTAGATACAGATATACAACAAATAGGTTAGATATATATGAAATATCTTTGAAGTTTCATAATTGAATGGTGAAATTGTAATCGATAATGATAAAGTAACCAACCACAATACATTGCATGGATACTGAGCGTAGAAATCGGTCAAGCAACTTTTTGCTGACGATCGGTTTTATTAAACCAACTTAGCTAAGCGGCCGGACAGTAGAGGCGATTGACTTGTCTGCCGGACGAGGCAATTTTTGTTTGTTTTGCTTGTTGTTTGCTGTTATATGATGTCAACTGCGACCAGTTACAGATTAACCAGTTTTCCCAACCGCCGCAACCTTAACTGTTTCGTACGACCAGGTTCGTCGAACCTTCATTAAATTAATACCCCTCGAAATTGACGATATTAAAAGTACGAGCTCTTAAATTTTGCTTTAAAGGAGTTTCGTTTTATTGCTTACAATATGACACACGTGCCGAGTTATTAAACTGCGTGATATTTAAACCACTTTGGGTGTTAACAGTATGAAAGTTCACGGTTATTTAAGTGTAAGCAGAACCCCGTAAAACACAGAGACATTCTCTTAACCCTTATTGATATACGTGACTTAAACATTTCTTGGAAACTTTGTGAAAAACGACCCCTTTAGTTTAGTTTCTACTTACCCGCTACCGCTGTACATAAGAACGAAAAAGATAAAAAAACACGCGGGAAAACTCGAAAACCGGAGGCGCCGTATTTATTACGTAATAAGGAAACATAAGCAAAGATTTAATGACGTAATAATCTTATCGCGGACTAGAACAATGGAACTGGGCTGTCAATAATAAAGTCTGTTGTTGTACTGTTTAGTTCTCCTCACGTGTCAATAAAGTGGGTTTAACATTTCCTCCTGTACCTAATTAGCGCCGCGCCGTATAAGGTAGAGCGCCAATATTTTACCCTTGTTTTATACATTACGTCATATCCTAACGGGAAACCGCAAATGCGGAGTAACCTCGGCTTGTTTTAATACGGAAGTTTTAAAACAAGATTTAGTACAGTGTGTGGGTGAACTCGAGTTTAGGAGAGTTTTTTTTCTGGGCTGTGTTTTACACTCTAATGGTTTGGGCTATTTTCCAAGGTCAAATAGACAGGTAAATGACGTGAATTTGGTCAACACTAAAAGTAGGGAAAGCAGGCAGGAGGGAGACTCATTACTAAAACTATCCAAACTAATTTTAACCCTTCCCTAAGCACTAATCTCAACCCAGAACTAACCTTAACTCCAAACCCATGTTTAACACCAACTCTAATGTCATAATATTCAATTTTGTGTGCAGTTTCCCTCCTTCCCACTTTCCCTTCTTTTAGTTTTTCCCGTGATTTTGATTTCAAATAACACCACTTTCAACTAGAACGACGATTAATCCTTATTTTTCACCTCTTTGTTGTTCCACCCACGGGAATACACACATGCATGTTGTTATACAAACCCACGTAGAAGACTTGATCACTTTTTCATAATTTTTCCAAATAATACATAGCGTTTTTAGTGGGATTTTATCTGTTTGTAGTTCGCTATCTAAATTATAGCTTGACACATTTTCCGGTTTGGTTTGCTATTTGGTTTCTACATGTTTTATTAATTTGCACTAATATGGATATATCTTGTCTGGTGATTTACCCAGTTCAGTGTAAGCATAAGCAACGTGCTTAACTAAAGTGGAAGACATGACATCATTCTTCTGCATGTATTAATAATTGAAGGGACCATAAACAAATGACTCAATTCGCTAGACCCGAGGTTAAAGTCTTACAGTTTAAACTTCAATATTGACATTAAGATATACAAAGGTTTAATAATACACATACGAAACAGGAACAAAAAGATTAGGAGAATAGGTTATTTACGTTCCTTCCAATATAGAGATCTTGCTGTACAATAATAGCTCAAGTCTCTATCCACAATAGTAGTCCGATGGCTGGACTAACAGACTTAACGTCCCGTCATGGTAAAACAAGATATGAAAAGACGGGGCGCAAGAACAATATTCGAAACTTGTCTTTTGCTGGTTGGTTGTGTCCTTGGGCAAGGCAATTGACGGGTATTGCCTTGACCCAGTGGAATGATGGTTTCTAATAAACTAAAGGGATATACCAACTTTTATATAACACACTACAATTGCTCCGGCAACTCGACAGTAGGCACAATGTAGGTTTATCTTACGATTACATTCTCATTCACGAAAGTGGGCCCAAGGTAATCTTACGATTGCCTTTCCAATCACAGGGGTAAAACGGGAATATCTTGGAACTGTCGTGTGGCCGAATGGTTAACGTGACCGATTTCTATATTAAAATCGGTCTTAGTGACGATCTTAACATAAATTTGAAAATTTATTTGATAAAAACGACAAAAAAAACTTAAATTTCCTATTCTAACCAACCCATTACTTTATGCGAAAACAAATACAATTGTCTGTATACTACATAGTCATACCCATATACTATCCGTTTGATGGTTACGATTTGGCGCCTTTACTATAGATAGTCACGGGTGCCTCTAAATACTCCAGGACCGCTTGGAGCGCTTGGATCGCTTGGATCACTTAGATTGCTATGGAAAGTAATTCTAACCCTTTCCCAAACACTAATCTCAACCCCAGAACTAACTTTAACCCCAACCCTAACATTAATATCATGGCTTTTCTAATTACTAAGTATAGTAAGCGATCCAAGCGATCCAAGCGCTCCAAGCGATTTAAGCGATCCATGCGCTCCAAGCGGTCCAAGCGCTCCTGTAGTATTTAGAGGTACCGGATAGTCACATCTGATCAAAGACCAAGGATTACACGCGGTTTAAATAAGTAAACGTAGCTCTGTGATCAAACAATGGTTTGTGTGATTTATGAGAGCAAAATTAATTTCGCCTCAAAGAAGTTACAGATTCTGATTCAAATTACACTCGACACGTGGTTTTTGTCAGTTAATAAGCTTTTTATAATTAAACTAGTAGATCACCATTTTAAAATGCATTTTATATTGGAATTGTAAGTATGTAGCCCACTACATTTTTCTCTATTGATGAAATGGATTAATTAAAAAATTATTGAAAATGGATAAATGTATAACATTGGTTTTTATTTGCTGACGTTAAAGTTTTACTATTTCCACCAAATATTATATTGTACTACGTATAACATACGTAATATCCTTTTCCGGTATATTCAATGTAACGGAAGTTTGACACAGGAAACCTGTTACCAATCGCACAATACCCCATATGACGTAACAGTTACACCTGAGTAACCCGCGAAGGTTATTGTAGGTCAATTTTGAAAGGAATCGCAGGTAGGAAACAGTAGGTTGTATAATTGCTTCTATTCAAGACATAATTTCACCTGTTCACTCTGAAAATGGTGAATAACACAATTAAACAAAGCATTTCCGTTCATTATTCATCAGTTGCTATTCTTATTAAAGTAACCTCGTTTTCGCTTTGTGCAGTTGTGTACAAACAAAAGACTTTTAATTCAAGTCTTTATTAAAATCGGGCGTGCCTTTTGTTCGTTTGTGAGGACGACTATTTGCAAATACGGGGCACTTTTTGTTCCAGTTACGTCACAATCCGTTATTGTTACATGTTGTGTTTACGAAGAATAATATTTGCATGTATGCTTTACGAGTAAACATTGCAATCAGTAGCAAATAACACGCCCAGCAAGACCTTGGATTAAATTACAGCTGGGCAGGGAAAAAAACAAGTTAGAAAAACAATTGTTTGGTTGGATTTTACGCTTGATTTCAATTAGCAACGCAAACGAAAAATGACGTTTTACACATTAGTAAAGCAAAGCACTTTATGTATAGTTTAAAATACACAATAATAAATCCGTATAACTTTATGTTTACGCTATAATAGACATTACAGCAAAGCGAATCAAATTTTGTACATTTAAAAATAAAGTATAGTAAATGGGTCTTTAATAAACACACTGCAGTAATAGACATTATAATAAAGCAAAGCTTGTTTAGTACACGTTTGAATACACTTTAATCATGAGAAACACACTTAATGCGAAGAACTGGTATTTCTTACGTTTTAACCGGTAAGCTTTACACATAGGCACATTCCGCTATTATATATAATAACGGTGCCTTTTGTTATTTTTAAATAAGCTATGTGTTAAGTTTATGTACCGTTTAATATTATTTACGCCGACGTATTTTAACTAACTTAAATTTGGCCGTTGAAATAAAATACGAGCAATCGTCAGATTTTTTGTGTCGTCGGGTTAATGAAGCTATATAGATGGCGTATAACCAATTAAGACCTCTATGAACGGCAGGATGTGACGAGTGGTACCCTCCATGAGTCATTGTTTTTAAACGAGTGTTTTGCTGAGTAACAATGGTGGTGATTCCCCAATGTTTGTTTGGTTGAAAGCAGCATGTGCTAAGCTGCGCGCCGGTGTTCTCGTTTAGCTGTAAAGTTTTGTAATTGTGGAGCAGTGCTTTGTAAAATAAAGGTGTTGATTGTGCATCTGCTAGCTGCTTGTTGGAAAAAAAGTTGCCGATGTACGAGGGGGTATGGGCTCAAAATTTTTAAACAAAATTTTGTAGGGTTTTGAGTTTAGGTTGCAGATCCAAGCTTCAATTTTAAATTGTGAAAAAATCTAAGACTTCCTATGTCAGGATTTTGAGTGACATTCGTTTTTGTGAGGTCAGTTTGCATTGGAGAGATAGGGAGAATAATTAGTTGAACGCCTCCTATAGCAGTGTGTCAAATATGATAAAGATAATGGTACCTGTTTTGGTCCAGGTTTAGAAAGTGAATTGCCCACGTACACAACTAGCTGTGTGCTGGTATCGATTCCATAACCTTTCAACTAATAACGGTTCAATTAACTTGTTACCAATCTGCTATAACCGGCAGAAATATCTTCATTTACTACGAATTACCCAAATTGGAAACTTTTTATGACTTTAATAGGTTATTGTAATTCAATATATTGCTTTTTAATATCTTCACACGGGTATTTTAGCCTCAGCCGTTGTTTAATTTTAGAGCTAAATTAGGGTCAAGCCTGTGGCATGGTCGTTCAGTAAGGGTCATTAAAGCAGCTAAATTCCAAATTGGTCAAGCTTTCAATTGCTTTAGGTTTGTTTTTTGGATTAACAACGTTCTGTTTATTTGTTTCACATGGGTTTATGAAAGTTTGAAGTGGCTTCCCTTAAGTTTAATGCCAAGACGCAATAAAATTTAAACGTTGTTAACCTTCAATAATCCGTTTAAGTGTTGCTCTGTTTATAAAAGGTGTGTTGTGCTTTTAAGTTCAATTATCCGTGTGAACCATATTCTGTTTATAAAAGGTTTGGATAGAAGCCCAATTATTGAACTTTACTTTTATATTATTTGAACCTATATCCACCAATAGCAATGGGTTCTACTTAATTGAATAGCAATATAGCTACAGCAACCGGACGGTGGGCGCGAGGTGATCTGAGGATTGTGTTAACCCCTTATTTTTCCCAATCACGGGGATAGACATGAATATTTTTCCCCATCTCTTCTACAGTATACGTCCAGTTATCAGGTATAATAAAGAATCATATTTGTTCGTTCACAATTTTTCGTGGGTCAGTTTGTTTGTGGTATTTAATTTTATAGCTATTCTTTTTTACCGGATTTAGATTCAAACCAAGGATGGGCTCGTTGCTAAAGCCATTTTTTTGTGTGTAACTCTTTATGAGTATCGGTCGCGTTAACCATTCGGCCACACGATATCTTATGGCTATTCGGCCGTGACCTTGAAAAACCCACGAACATTGCCCGACCTAATGGATAAATTGGTTAAACCCAGTGGATTAACTAAAAAATATCGCAATTATATACAACACTATTGCAGTGTGTTGTATATGATAGACATGTTCCTTTAATTTGGTAGAACCCATTATTCCGCTGGGTTCAAGCAATGTCTGTAAAGTGCCTTGCCTAAGGACACAACCGACTAGCTAGCGACCAGTTTCGCACTTGCAACCTTTCCATTGAAAGGAGACGCACTAAACCACCAGACTATAACCGGCCGGAAATAATATTCATCTGACCAAGTTTCCAATGATGGGCTCGTCCTACGTCCATTTTAGATGGCAATTTCTATAAGTATGGGCCGCACTAGCCATTTAGCGCACACGACCGTTCACAATTCTTAAGTGGAAGTGAGATGTGACATACTTTTAAATGTGTGTTCGTCTAAGTAACAATGCGGGTAATCCCGTGGGCTAGCTCCCATGTGGAAACGGAGTGAAAAGGCTGTAGCCAAATGTTTTTGTTGTAAATTTGTACTGGTTTGGGACCTAGGGAATGTGTTTTTAAGGTTATACTGGCTATTTTAGAGTGAAAATTTCTAAATTAACTGGTTTATTTTAAATGTCCATATCATCATGTTAAAGCGGCAGATTAAAAAGAGGGGTTATGCACCGGTCGAATCGCGCTAACTATTCGGTCACACAGACCAGGAATCAGAGCATCTTCTTTTTTTTACCAAGCCAAGTTTTGAATCCATTATGGGCCCGTCACTAGGACCGTTTTTTTTGTATAAGAGTCGGTATATTGATCGGTCGCGTTAACCATTCGGCCACACGACCGTACAAGAATAAGAGCATCTTCGCTGGGACGATATAGCTCTTTAGCGACTCGTGCGCATGAAGCTATAATAAATAGCAACGAGTATTCTGTATAATAAACCATGGTTGTAGCCAAATGATTTGGCGGCCGATTCACATGATTCACATTCACCGATTTCTATATAATAACTGACATAGCGACAAGCCCATCATGGGTTCAAAATCAAGCTCAGCTAATGTGGCGATAGGCGATAGCTGAAAATCAAAATACAAACATAAAAAATATGGCAAGATACTTTAGCAAAACAGGAAAGCACCAAAAAAACTGGAAGTTATACCTTCTTAAAAATGTAAATCAAGAACACAGATTTTTGCAACATAATCACAACAGTAAAAAAATGGTATAGAAAAATTATTAACTGCCTTATATACCACAGCGTTATGTGATTGACATTTACCGGAAAACCTTGTGTGATGGGAACGTTTTATAAACCAACATTCATTATTTGCTATTTTTTAAAGTTGAAATGGGGATTTTTTGTTTTGTTGTCACTTGATCACGATTTAGTCGATGACTTGATTTCACTTATCTTATCTATTTATACATGTGTGAACGCTAATACACGAAAGAATGGGTGATTAATGTCACAGTTACATACGATTTGAATTCTGAAAGTCATAAATTACGATAATTTATATTCAAACATGGCTACAAGGGATAACCTTCCGAAAATCGTACGAGACGTTCAAGGTAAAATGAAAAGTTTTAAGTGTATGCTGTCTGTATATGCGTTATGGTGTGCGAAAATACTGGTGGGGAAAACTAAAATAAAGGAAGGAGGGAAACTGCTCACTAAATTAAAGATTATGACTTCTGGGTAAATGCAAGTGCTGGGGTTAGAGTTGGAGGGTTAAGGTTAGTTGTGGTGTTGCACACCTTAAACCAGTAAAAAATTATGGAAATTTCAATAAAAATAAGATGGTACATTCCATTTTTTTCATAAAAATGCCATTTTAACCTAATCCAACTTTTTGTCCGAATATTAAAGGATGTATTTTGCAAAAATACTTAATTTTGACCTGTCCTCCTATCCAACTTTTTATGTTTAAGTTTTGTCCGCATTTTAACGATGTATTTTGCAGATATTGTGACTGAACTCTACAATGAATTCGAGGCAACCAAGGAACCGATCACCGATGACAATCATGCTTTGCATAAGTAAGTCTTTTTATCGTTTGAGTGGCATTTTAGTCATTTCACCCAATGCATGTCTTGCTAAATGTGGTACCGGTATAGACTTTATTTACAATGTCGATAGACTTTAGTTGTGACTTTTGTACTAGGGCTGTAAATAAGTATATTTTAGACTTTGATTTTATTAAAAATAAATTGATTTCAGTATATTTTTTAATCCATTTCATTATATACAGTATCATTTTGTAATTTAACAACGGTGTATATGCCACCTTATCGAATAAAGCTAGCAGTGGCACCCTTGTTCACGCTTATTACTGATTACCACAAATACAGCAGATTTAAATATTGGGACATTATGCAATTTTTTTGACCATTTTCTTAACTCTTTCCCTCCCAACTCGCCATATATCGCGAGTTGGTGGTAAAACATGGCATCCCGACTGTACATAAATGGGTGCAAATCTAAAAAACGATTTCTCCGCAATGCGTAATGGTAGAGACCTCAGCTATGGCTCATTCGATCAAGGAAACCCTATATTTTATTCTCTGTGATTATCGTGGAGAAATATTAAAAAATGCGAGGAGTGATAGCCTTTCTTTTTCAAGGCTTCGCCTCTTATTTCTATCGATTTTACACGAATTTACACGTGACTAACTCAGCCAATAGGAGTCGTGTTAACTTGCAGAGAAGCTCTTTTTGTCAAGCAAGTCTTTCTTTACATTCTCTGTGAATTTCGTGCCGTTGAGATAAAAAGGAGAGCGTTGGTGACGTTTTCGCAGCAGGCGGTTATGCTTCGTGTTCACCAAAGCATGAATCCAGCTGGGCCTGCTGAGCGCACGATAAAGAAAAAGGCGGCGAGACTAGCTAGTTCGGTGTGCCCTGCTTTGAAGAATATTGGATATAGTATTTGCGTTTGTTTGGTTTTGTATGCCCTTTTTACACTTCCTTCACTGTTCTTTTTTATACTTTTTACTATTTTAGTTCTACAAAACTAAAAACTTCAATGCGTTTTGGTTCAAGTTTTCATAATATAGTCAGAAAAAAGGGAAATTTCAATTACAAATAGTAAAAAAACTACTGAAGATAGAAATACAGTTCGAATTTTCCTGAGTACAAAAACTATTAGACAATCTACATTCCAATTTTCATCTCATTTGGGCATTCCAATAATAAGTGAGTATTTCGTTTGTCAGTGCACCTCAATTTTTTCAAAGTCGAGCAGAATTTTCTTTGCATAAAAAGTGGTGTTCACTAAAGTTTACATAATATATTCT